>CM065392.1:37715000-38055000 GCA_033060915.1 Euryodendron excelsum | reverse complement strand
TCTCTACCCCTCTCTTCTTGTTTGGAGTCTCCAATTTTGGACTCTTCTCTCTCACACTCTTCATCCCTAGGTTCATTTTCAATCATTTCCTCACTTACCTTAGAAATCTCTTCCTTAGACTGAAAGTCTTGGGGAAGGATGGTTTGGTTAATGATGTTCTCAATCCTAAGGTTAGTGATGGGATGGATTTGTTCAATTGGATGGACTTCCTCTTGGTTAGGGTAAAAATTAAGGTGATTTTCATTAAAGCTCACTTGGGGTGGAGGTGGATATTCAACGTGCTCATGGTGGTAATAAATTCGTGAAGCTTCACGAAAATAGTCAAAGGGGTTCTTGTAGGTTTGAAGGGATTCTTGATAATGCTTTGAAAAAGCTCCCTCATGTCCGCTACCAATGTTAAATTCATTACACCCCCCAAGATTGGGAGGTAGTCGAGGAGGTTCACTTTGACCATTAGCTTTAAGGCATTCTCTAAGAGACATGTTGGATGGTTCTTGTGCTTTAAGCCTATTAGCCCGAATGTAGTCTCTAAGAGATTTACATGGAGGTGTTTTCACACCACCATTCTCATTAATGCTCTCATAAACATGTTGGATGATGGATGGTTTGAAAATGTGCCCCCAAACATAATGAAATGCGCGATGGAATATGGATGCAATGCACAAACAAGTGTAGCGCACCGCGCCTCAACACATCATACACAACAATGCTCAATAATTGTCCATCCAAACCTCCAATCTCCGCATAATAAATTCCACCAATTTAAACACTTTCAACCAACCAAACCTCCAATCTCCACAAGTTATATACCACCAATTTACAATAAAAATAATCCCTAATTCTCCACTAGCAATCCTCCAATCAAATTACTAAAATGAAACAAAATATATACAAATAAACCAAAATGAACCTAAAATAAAGAGAAAAAGAAAGAATGAAAATCTAATATGGTATTTACATAAAAAATGGAACGAAGTTACCGATAGCCTAAACCGAAGATTCCTCCGTTGTGGTAGATTGATGGAGATCCAATCCACCAATTGCTTTTCAATCCCAAGACTTGTAGTGCTTGTCTTGTGCCTTTGGTCCCCGGTAACGGCGCCAAAACTTGACTCGCTCCGAAAACTACAAAATGGAGTTAGTACTCCGCAAGAGTACGGGGGTCGCGATGAAGTATAAACCGGTAATCCGGTATCGTTCTCTCCCAAGGGACCTAGCCAAATATAGGCTCTAGCACTCAACTCATACTAACCTAGCCTAGGATCGAATTGCAATTATGTGGGGAATTGAATCTAAAATAAAAGGAAAAATAAAATGACCGAAAATCTTTAGGTTTTTGATGGGGTTTTGATTTACTAAACTAGTGCAATGAAAATTAAAGCAATTAACTAGGCAATTGATTTAAATGTAAAGTAATTAAAATGGAAAGCTTGGATATGATTGATTCAATCCACCAATTTTCAACAAGAATTTCAATAGAGGATTTTTATAACTCAAATCAAGAATCACACCGTGGATTCTTGATTCGGAATATTTTGACCATAAAACCTTGAGTTCATATTTAGTTGAGTGTAGAAATTAAACCAATTAATAGAACCCTAGAAACTGATTACACGATAAAAGTGAAATTATTGGCTTCTAATTCGCACTTTGTTAGAGTTAAATTATTGTTAATTTCCTTATTTTAGTTAGATATTTGTTTGAGTATGTTTTTTATGTGTTTTGTAGGTTATATAAGCTAATAAAGGTGAAAAGAAATCAAGAATAATCAAAGCAAGGTCAAGGCGAATATTTTGTTCATGAAAATTCAGACCTGTCTCGGTATTTTGGCCATAACTTTTCACTCCGATATGAGATTGAGCTGATTTTTGCGTTATTGGAAAGAAGACTTCAAGTTCTACAACTTTGCGTCTAATGTACATCGGCTAAATCGAACTCTAGGGTGGCCAAATCAAGCTTCGAAGTTTCTGCGACTGAACAGTGTGAATAGTACCCGTCCGAACGGGTACTGTTCACCGTTCGGACAGTTACTGTTCATGAACAGTACCCGTCCGAACGGTGAACAGTACCGTCTGGACGGTTACTATTCACCGTCCGAACGGACTTCAAACGGGCGTCGAACGGACCGTCCGGACGGTTACTGTTCATCCAGATTGTGTTTTTTGCGTCCGAAGCTGCGTTTTTTAGGGTTTTTTGTATAGTTTTTGGATAGTTAGGGTTTTTTAGAGCAAGGGGGCGGCGGGAGAAGCTCTCCAAGGTTAGATTTTTCCATTTTTCTTCATTTTTAGCTTAGATTTAGCTTTGTAATTGTAGTATAATGTAGAAACTTGTAATTTTCTTCATTGTATTGTATTTTCTTGCACTTTCTTGCATTTTCTTATATTTTTCTTGTATCCAAACACTCTTAATCTTCAAGTAAATTTTAGTTTAAATCTCTACATGCTTTGTTTCCATTTTTCATGCTTTTATTATGAGTTTAATTAGCTAGTTTTTACATTGGGTTTAAATGTGAAAATCACCCAAATAATCCAAGGAATTTAATTGGAGGTATCTCATGGATTAATTGCCATATTTTCTTAGAATTCAAATTTCTAGTAATTAGGTGTGGAATTTTAGAAAACTTAGATTATTGACTAAATTTGGGGATTTTCATCACCTAAATCAATGGTATTAATTTAGGACTCTTGATTAAAAAAATACTCCACAATTGCTAGAAATTCATTCCCAACAATTGATTGAAGATGCCTTAGAAAACCTAGGTTATTGACTATGTTTGGCTAATCAATGCACAAACCACAAATTTGGTATTGACTAAGTTGAATCGATGGTATTAACCTTTGATTCCCCATCTAACATGTATCTAATTTCAATTGCTTGAGAATAATTGGTTTTCAAAGCTAAATTCTCCGAATCAAACACACTTAAATGTTGTGTTTGATTTGAGTTATAAACCCCATTGGAAACCTTGGATGAAATTGAGTGGTTGGATCATTTGAGCCCAATTCCCTTTTAATTGCTTTAATTCTATTTTCATTTTGCTTTAATTTATTTGTCTAGTGTTAATTCTCTTTATTTTCATTGCAATAGTTTAGGAATTTAAAACAACCATCAAAACTCAAAAGATTTTCGGTCTTTTTATTTTCCTTTTTATTTTAGATCTAATTCCCCACATAATTGCAATCCAATCCTAGGTTAGGTTAGTGTGAGTTGAGTGCTAGAGCCTATATTTGGCTAGGTCCCTTGGGAGAGAACGATACCGGATTACCGGTTTATACTTCATCGCGACCCCCGTATTCTTGCGGGGTGCTAAGTCCATTTTGTAGGAATACCACATTACGGAGGCGAGTCAAAAACAAACCTAGAAATGTGCAAGATTTATACCAATTGTTGAATTGTGCATAAATATTACCAAATGAGTTATGAATCTAAGTTTTCAAATAAATCTAACACTCAACCGAATAGAACAATTGAAATCTAAGAATAAAACTTTGAAGTTCATAAATCCCCATTAAAATACTTGAAGATCCTTGGTGGATTTTCATAATCACACCCAAGAGATGTTTAGCTACTAAAATTCATAATAAAGAGCATAAATGAAGGTAAATCTAACATTAAACTAAGTAAAACTAGTGTTTGGTTGCTAAGAAAGTGAGAGAAAATGGCAAGAAAGTGAAGGAAAATAAATTAAAATGTAATAAAGTTACAATTTCTACTCCTACATTAACATTACAAACATAAATCTAAGCTAAAATACACAAAAACATAAAAACCAACCTTGGAGGAGCTTTTCACACCACCTCCTTGGCTGCTACAAACCCAAAAAACTTCCTCCCCTCCATTTTTTCGGACAACAAAGCTTTTAAGCTTCAGATCTATATCGACTGATCGATAGGCACTGTTCACCGATCGATCGGCCGATCGAACGGCAATTGGAGCGTTCGATCGGAAAAAAAACTGTTTTTACTGTTCACGAGTACTGTTCACCGATCGATCGGGTTACTGTTCACCCGATCGATCGGTAAATCACCCTCTCTGAAGTTTGCCAAGCCAATTGATCCGTTACTATTCATCCTTCCACCTTGAAGCTTGATTTTGAGGCCGATTCAGCCGATGCACATTAGAGGACAAATTGTAGCTCTTGAAGTCTTCTTTCCAATGGCACAAAAATCAGCTCAATCGGACATCGGAGTAAAAAGATATGGCCCAAATACCGAGACGGGTCTGAATTTTCATGAACAAATTATTCGCCTTGAACCTGCTTTGATTATTCTTGCTTTCTTTTTGCCTTTATTAGCTTATATAACCTACAAAGCACACACAAAACATAATCAAACAAATATCTAACTAAAATAAGGAAATTAACACTAATATAAATCTAACAAAGTGCGGATTAAGAGCCTATGATTACACTTTTAGGGTGTAATCACATACTTTTTTCCATTTTGTGAATACATCTCATTAGCACATTGCGTTTAGCATCGAATAATCCATTGGCAATTTGCCAAAGGAGGCAATTCACATGACTCATTTTAATGCGTTGTGTCACGGTCCGACATTTTGTGAGCTTGGCAATGACAAATGTGGCCCGTGCGGTGCTTGCCAAGTCTGTTTATCAAGCCAGCCAAACTCGGATCATCTTATTTGGAAGCTAGAATTGAGCATTAATAGGCCAACCGTCAAACAACCTCATTTGAGAATAGGTGGAAGTAATAAATATATTTCATTGATAAAAGTATCATCACATAACTCACATTATGTACAAGACATGCCTCAAGCCATCTAAGAAGTTTGTGGGGTGGAGGGTAGTAGGAGCATACCCCTTCCTTATATATGCTTTCTAAGCCATTTCAAAATTGATACAACAAAACATGACACCTCCACGAGGAGTCATAATGGCCTCTTATAAATTCTACAAAACTTAATAAATAGAACCCTTCAAAAATATGAAACTAGGTCCTAAGAGGGTCCTATAGAAAAAAACCTAGCTACATTTGGACTTGAGAGCTCAAAGTTATGCCACATTAAATATTATGCCAAAATGAGGTTAAATGGGGCCTCGCGGCTGACCTTGGTGAGGTTATCTTGCTAGCATCTGACTTCCACTTTGGCATGCACAAAGTGAGGTTATCTAGGGCCTCGTTGGTAAACCAAAATGAGGTTAGATGCTCTTGCTTGAGCACTAATGAGGTTAGACTGCCTCTCACCCACGCCGTTGCTTGATACATCTGGCTGCCTTGGTCGCTGTCACGTTGCTTCCTCGGCTGCCCTCTTGGTTGCTTCTTTAGGCCATCTTTGGTATACCTTGGGGTTGTCTTAGCCATTGTTTAGGCATTGTTTGGGTAATGCTTGAATAAGGTTTGGACAATCCTTTAACACAAATTTGGCACCCTTTTGAGTGGTCATGGAGCGTGAAAAAGAGAATCATGACACGCTGCATATGCAGTGTTCGTCCATTTTGCGAAGAGGCCCATTCGAGATGAGGCAAGGGGTATAGGCGCTTTCCTTCACCTTATGAAGCTCCTTCGGTACCCTATAAATACAAGTGGAAAGCCATAAATTGGCTTTCATTGCAAAATCAGTGATCTTCTAGAAGAATTTGTCAACTGATGGATCCTTCATTGGGAGCAGAATTGTTATTTGAACGAGGACTACTAGCAAGCAATTACCTTATCTTAGGTAGTGCTTTGATGAAAATAGTTTAGGATTCTGGGTTTGACCACGCAAAGAGACCCTGCTGGCATTTATATACATACACTAGTTGTAGTGCACACGATTTGCAAGTGTTACTATTATTATTTTTTTAAGGAGTAATTACACTTAGTGGTTTGAGATAAAATTAGATTGTCCCCTGTAGTTTAAAAGTGAACACATGAGCCTTCTGTGATTTGGACTTATGTGCAAAATAGATAAAAATAGTTAAATTTAACAAAAAATCTATAATATGGGTATTTTCGTCATATTATATCTTCAAATTAGAACATTACAAAGACAATTTGGTAAAATACCCCAAAAAAAAATAACTCTCGATAAATAAGCCTTTATTTTGGCATAAAAAAGGTCAAATTACTTTTTTGATGTTTTAATTTAGAGAAATAAAATGACAAAAATACTCCTATCACATAACTTCGTTAAATCTAACGGTTTCCATCTATTTCACAAATAAGTCCAAACCATATGGGGTCATGTGTTCACTTTTAAATCATAAGGGATTATCTAATTTTAACTTAAACTATAAGAGAGTAAAGTATAATTAACTATTTTTAAAGACATCCCATGTTACGCTAATTCTAATATTTATTCTTTACTAAACTCATGTGATTCTATTAGTTACTTCAACGCATTGAATAAGATCCATTTCATTTAAGAGGATTTTGACACCTCACAAATGAAGTGAATAGAAGGATTAGATTAAGCCACATCTTTCATTTAAGGACCTGACCCTAAAGTGCATTGTTTTGGTTTAATAAATTAAGGGCACATAATTCCTCCATCAGTTAATTCCCTCACCACTCTTCTCATTTCTCTGTCCTCGCTCTCTCTATCCTTATCACAACTTGCAATTTTTTTCTGCATCATTACAAATGGTCGAGTCCCCCAACACCATCAAAACTTTCAATCATCGTCCAAAAATCTTATTGCAGGTCATTGGAGAAAACAAGGTTAAGACCTTTAGATGGTTTATCGGAAAATTTGTTCATGTGAAGGGTTGAGAGCAAGACCAACCGTTTGTGGAGGATCAAGTGAAAGAAAGGCTTCAAACTTCTGGAGAGAGAAGAGTTCAAAGTCGAGGTTTTGGAGCAAAAATTGAGAGAAAGAGAGAGATGGGCTAGGCCCAATTTGACAAATAAAGAAGCAGGAAGAGAGCAGGTGGGTGTGCTTGAAATCTTATGCGAAAGTGAACCCAATCTTATACCTTTCGAAGACAAAAATCATATCAACTTAGTTCAAATGCTTATCATACATTCTAGTTGGTATTCTACTTTTATATATTAGAATAAATCATTTGATACTTTATTTTAGTTCCAAATGCGCACTATAACTCTAGTAAAAGTGTGACATTGCGAATTTTTCAAGAAGATATGCATTGTTCTTTGTTATGATACATTGAAAGAATTGAAGGTTGGGATCCTTGGATATATCTATATATATGTATATACGTACGTCTATGCTAATATACAAAAGGACGACACCAACCATCCTGCAAAATATAGTTTTTTACAATATCAGTGATTTTTGTCTATTTTAACTGTAAGGATAAATAAGAAAATTTCACACACCTACATTCATTCAACCGCTACATCTCCACATCTTGAAAACTGCTTCTGTTTTCTGATAGTTTTCAATGCAAATACAACTATTAACACAATCACTTTTTGTCTTCATCCTCATCTTGTCACTATTTCTTAAGTATTATTCTCTTTCAAATTGTTTTCCTAAATTTAAGAACATGTGACGATTTATTGCCAACGCAATTACTCTTCATTTTCATCCTCATCCTCTCACACAGTTGCTTTCAGTATTACTCTCTTTCAAATTATTTTCTTTAATTTAAGAGCATGTAAAGATTTATTTCAATGATATTTTATCCTTGAATTTGATTTTTTTTTTCTCTTGCATGTTCACATCCGCGGACTCTATACTGTGTATGTTTCTCATATTGTGTTTCTCTTTTTGTTCCTTTTTTAAATGTGTGTTTTTTTTTTAATTTGTTTATGCATTTATCCTAAATTTGAGATGGGATTGGATGAATAATGAGAAATTTAGATTAATTGTGAAAGAATAGTTACACACACATCGTGTGTGCCCACCCTCTAATATATATAGCAAGAGAGATGAGAAGAGGCTAGGGAGAGGGATGGGAGAGAGAGTTGCAGTCTGTTTTAAGATTTTTTTGAAGCTAAATTTGAGGGAATAACTGATGGAGGAACTCTGTTCGATTAATTTGTTAAACCAAACGTTGTAGTTTGAGGTCAAGTTTTTAAATGGAAGATGTGACTTAATCTAAGTCTTTCATTCACTTCATTTACGAGATGTCAAAATCATGTTAAATGAAATGGACCTCTCCATTTCACCATAGGAATAGAGAGGATCTAAGCTCAAATATTCACATGCGTAATAAACAAATTTCCCTTACCACCATTTCCAGACGTTCCATTGGTTGACAACAAATCTATATTATTGCGAAGTCTTGAACCTTTTTATTTACCTAAAAAATTACAAAAATCGAATTTAATTTTGTGAGATCTTTGCTAACATTTTTTTTTTTGGAGGGATGTATTTAAGGTTCTTGTGTTAAACTTCTTTTTTTTTTTTTTTGGCTTTTGGTGGGTATGTACAAAAAACTAATGTGCCAATAGGAAAGGTTTACCAAAAAAGTATTAAAAATAATTCATTTTCTCAAAGTTTCTTACAATGTGATAATAACGAGGGGTCTTTTGCTTTTACTCTTTTAGACAATTAAGGAGGGGTGCTTTTTCTTTTTTTGGATATTGAGAAGGCCACGGGGCGTGCTTTAGGTACTCAAGTTGTGACTGGGTAACCCTGGATTTGGGTTAGGCTTATAACAGAGGTACCAGAATGAGCTCTAAACTTTGGTTTGGATCAATTTCTTAACAAATTTTGTACTCTGGCCGCATATCATCATTAATTTGGAATCGTAAATTAATCTACATGGACTGGGCATATCAATCAAGCTGGTGTTGGATTTGGGTTGGGTTATATTTTGTGTGTTGAGCCTAGAGCACGTCCGTATTCAGCAGCACATTTTTTAGTTAAACTATATTCTTTCAACCAGAATTTTCGGGAAAAGAACTTAGGACCAACTCTTTACGTGTAGGTGGTTGCTGTGGCAATTAGTTTCAAGAAAAGAACTTAGGACCAACTCTTTGGATTTAGGTGGTATCTGTGGCCATTAAAACGAATATAGAGTTGAATATCAAATGTTGCATACCAGTGGCACACTGCAAACTCTTGTATGAACGACGTCAATTTGAAAAGGCAAATTTCATTACGTTCTTGTAGACTCCTTTTCTGTGAAATTTCGTTTTAATTGGTCACCTTATCAAAAGAATTAGCTCAAGTCCGAATGCCGACATAAAATTGTTCGACATGTATTTCTGAGAAAATGTGGAGAAGTGTGCTTTCTTAAACGTGGGGCAAATCTAATGTGAAACAACCCAGACCACGGAGGACCCGTGGCTATGTGGCCAAAAATCAGTTTGGCCCAAAGCCTGTTCATTGGCTGATCTTGCATCAGGAATGTAACAATGCACAGATTGCTTCTCCTAATTCTTGCCTCCCTAGTCCCTCCCCCATCTTCGTTGTGGATGGTGAATTCTGTAATTGTTGTCAATTTGGGAATAAGATTTCTTAGTTGGAGCAATTTGATCCACCCAACCGAGATATTAGATCTTACTCTGGTGTGTATCATTTTTCTAAGGATAACAAGCTCATCTTTGAACATAGATCTTGTTGAGGAATACTGCATTTGTCATCAATCGTAGGGTTTCTGGCATTTGAATAGTAGATTTTGGGATTCCAAGCTGTGGCAAAATTAAGAAATTAAACCAGATGACAGTCATTTGGTATGACTTTCATAGTAGCTCTCATTTAAAAGTGCAAATAATCAAATCGTTGTGGATGTCACATGCTACTTGGAAGTAATTTTTCCAAGTAGAAAGGTTACGCTTGAACAAAGTTGATGAGGTTGACCGGAAAAAGAAAAAAACAAAAAATAAGTTGACGAGCAAATTTGCTACACATACACTTTATTAAACCGTAGACTGGTTGGAGAAAACCAAGTACAGTGACACTGATGAGGTACGTCGCAATACCCGATTACAAAGAGCTAGCTTATGCAGAAATGATACAAGGGTCCTATTGAAAATGGAAATAGACACCAGATTACAAAGAGCCAGCTTATGCAGAAATGACCGACGGGTCCTGAATGGAAATGGAAATAGACACAACTATATAGTGACAGCTACGTAGCTTACAAACATGCCCTCACACATTCTAAGTAGTAAAATCATTATTGAAGCTGGACGACTTGTCAATGAAATGCCAAAAGAGACGATGGCAACCAAGAAAGCTATGGACGTCCATGGACCAGCCCGAAATTTGCCTTTGAGATGTGTCATAGTTGCTGGTAAAATCATTATTGATTCATGGAAGGAAACTGCGGATGAAATTTGTCAATGATATGCCAAAGGAGACGAAGGCAACAAAGAAAGCTATGGACGTCCATGGACTAGCCCGAAATTTGCCATTGAGATGTGTCATAGTTGCTGGTATAAATCTATTATACGAAGGGCGCTCGCAGTAGTAAACAGCGAGATCGCGTGTGGGGGAATAGCGATCACACTCGGTGTACAGAGTAACTCCCTTGCAGAGATTGTTGAAGAAACGAGAGGCCTCCTCATTGGTGCCCAGACAATGGTGCATTAGTCCATCACCTCCAAGCTCTTCCACATCTTTTGCAGTGTCTACAAGCCTGTCCATTAGGCAAGCATACGATGTGAAGTGAAGGTCAAAACCAGGGCAACACTGCTCAAGCGCAATGAGGTTCCTCAAGATTGGCTCGGTGGAGTCATCAACGCACATAGTCGGGATCCGGAAACACGCTCCACGACAGCGACCCAGTATCTCAAACTCGACTTCCAGAAGGTTGTTACAGCTTTCAAACTTGACTCCTTTATAGGCGAGGTCCGATGCAGAGGGCATGTCTTTCAACGATTTGTTAAGACCTTCCTTTGGTTCAGAACAAGGCATACATGTCGATTTGCTAGGACCTTTATTTGATGCAGATTGAGGATCACCGAGGTAGTAGTTGTATAGAAGATGGAGAATATGATCCTCAACTTTTGGTTTTGGATTATTGCCTTCGCCTATTGTAAGGACACAGTTATGAGGGCAAGCACAAATGGTTGCGTTACTACTGTTGGAGCGCACGTGATTTCCTATTTTCAAGCTTTTCCCGAAGGCTGAAAGGACATAATCACTAAGCGTGTGTTCGTTCGATATATGACCCAGGGTGCGGTGGAACAGCTTCTGGAGAACAAAGAAGGGAAGCTGGTTCTCGAGGAGTAGCAAGTCCTGTACGACGGTCTCCAGTGTCCGAGGGATTCCCAAAATAGGATCGCTGGGCATCGCCTTGTTACTGCTTTCGTTGTTCTCCGCATGAGCCTTTTTTTCTGGATTTTTTTTGTTGATAGGACTGATCTTGCGGAGAACTTCAAGTATGAAACAACCATCGATCACCAACATCTTTTCATCCAGCTCAACTTCTTCTGCGTAGTATTGCTTGGCCTCAGGTATCAAATCTGCCATTTCCTTCAAACATTCGCCTAGCACAGAGGCAAATTTCTTGTTATCCTCCCTTCCAATGCTTGCCTTCAAGAGGGAAACCACGTAACTAACTTTGATGTGCTGCATATATGGTTTCAGATATTTGACGTCGCTGTGAAGAGGCCCAATAGAGACGAGGTGAGGGGTATAGGCACTTTCATTCAGCTTCCGAAGCTCCTCGGCCACCCTGTAAATACGAGCTGAACTCATGGATTTGGTCACGGGTATAGCTTTCTTGATTTCAGCCTGCAAGGGTTTTTCTGTCTCTATGGTAGGTTCTTTGGCAGAGGTCTGCCCAAAGTTCTCTCGGGTCGAACCCATTGTGGTGGAATTGTTATTGCTCGAAGACATCAGCAAGTAATTATCGTAATTTAGGTAGCGGTTTGGTGAAAATGGTTTAGGATTTCTGGATTTGAGCAAGCAAATACCCCCCTACTGGCATCTACATATAGGGCTCATAGCCTCAACCATATTGGGGGAGAGATCTTGTTAAAATAATGCAAATTTTGGTCCCAAAAATAAAATCTGCACGTTTAACTTATGTAACGACATTCATTTAATACTCGAAAAAAAAAACATTATGTTATTTTACAGATACATACAAGTGGGGAGATCTCGCCATTATTAAAGTGTGAAAACTATTTTTTTTTTCCAAAGGTAACTATTTTAGAGGGGTCAGGTGAAACCAAAGTAATTATTTTACAATTTTTAGTGTGATTTATAGAGGTGTTCAAAAATTCATGCGACCCATCAACTCAATTAGCTCAATCCGAACGTAAACTGAGTCAAAATTGATTTCAAAGTTTATAAACCCAACTTTAATTATTCGGTTGGTGATTTTCTACCTTAAACAATCCAACCCGCATCTTTTACAAAAATTCATTAAGGCTAACCTCGAACCAGAACTTAAACTCAGTTAAAATTTATTTTATTCTTTTTTAACTTGAATTTGATGATTCGGTTACTAATCACTATCTAACCTGAGGCGACCCATAAACACCCCAAATCCATACACACATATATTTGTTTTCTATACTCCAACAATCAAAAGTTTGTCGTTGCCTACATTTTATATCCTTTAAAACCCAATAGTTTGTCATATATTTGTTTTCTTTACTCCAACGACCAAAAGTCTTCAAAATCCAATAGTTTGTTGTTGCCTACATTTTATATCTTTACTCCAACAACCAAAAGTTTGTCGTTGCCTACATTTTATATCCTTCACAACCAAAAGTTTGTCATATATATGTCTTCTTTACTCCAACGACCAAAAGTTTGTCGTTGCCTACATTTTATAGCCTTCAAAACCTAATAGTATCTCACACACGTGTGACTGATCCTGCAGCATAAGAGCATACTTAATCCATTTAAATACCTGGCCGGCCAGTATTTGCAACTATAGCCATTGAGGAAGGAAAATTTTGAAGGGTAAAATGGAATACAGGGCTCGTACTTACTTCAATTCACTGTACTTCCGCTGCCATTACCTCCTCCTCCTCCTCCTCCTAGTGCTCCTCCTGTTGGCTTCTGTCCCGTCGATGATTACTCTTAGAAATAGTAATCTTTTGACTTAAATTGTTAGTTGATTAGTTAAATTTAATGTTAATTTAGTATTCTAACTCTTAAAACGCATTAAAACTCTTTTTGTGCACTTCTTGCAGGAATTGGAGCTTAAACTAAAGCAAATGGGCAAATGCGGGGATGACCGATCTATCGCCCGATCAAACGGTCCACGGAACGTTCGATCGGTGATCCTCTGTTCGACCTTCTACAGCAAACTTCAGAGAGGGCATTTTTCCGATCGATCGGTCGTTCGATCGGTGACATCGGAATTTCCTCAACAGACTATACAGAAGCAAACTTCAGAGGGGTCGGTTTTGCGATCGATCGGCCGATCGATCAGTCTCCTACCGATCGATCAGTGTATATAGACTCTATTTTTCTGCAGAGTATACAAGCTGTATGTTCGAGACAAAAAGCATTCTAGGTCATTTTCTGCAAAAGCTGGATAGTGAAGAAGCTCCAAAAAGAGGATTTTTGTTATCTTGTAAGGTTTTTAGTTAGATTTACTTTTAATGCTTTGTATTTAATGTCTTTTATTGCTTTTGGATCATTGTAAATGAATGCTTGATATATATATGAAGTGAATGATTTTCTACTTTTTCTAGCAACTTTCTATCATTTTCTTGGCACTTTCCCTCATTTTCTTAGCAACCAAACACTTGTTCTTTATAGTTTAATGGTAGATTTGGCTTCTTTTATGTTATTTGACATGGATTCTAGTAGCTAAATACCCCTTGGATGTGGTTGTGAAGATCCACCAAGGATCTTCAAAGGGTTGAAAATGGGTTGTATGAACTTTAAAGTCATACACTCAAAATTATATGGTTTCATTTGATTTAACATTGACACGCCTCCAGATGTACTTCAACTGGAGTCACTCCGCAAGGGTACGGAGGTCGCGCTTGTAGTAAAACCAGAGGATCCGGTGTCGTTCTCTCCCAAGAGAATTCTGCAAATATAGCAACAAAGCTCAACTAGCACGGACACTTATCTTAATGGATTGCAAATGAAAATTCTTGTCTTTTCCTAAGATAAAAGAGACCAAAAATATGTTGATTTTGAGATGATGGTGGTTCAATACTTAATGCAATAATTTAAGGACTAATGAAGACAATAAAATCTAGTTTTATATAATTTAGAAGAAAAGCTTGGACATAGTTGTTTCGATCTACCAATTCACAACAAGGGTTTCCAATGAGAGGTTTATAACTCAAATCAAGAATCACACCTTGGATTCTTGATTCAGAAAATGTCAACTATAAAAGTGTGGGTTTTTGTTTGATTAAGCATAAAGAGGGAATCTATGATTGACACCCTAGAATCAAACCTTAAGCATGTGCAATACCTATACCAAACATTGATTTGTGCATAAATATTGCCAAGGGGTTATGAATCTAAGTTTTTTTTTTTAATGAATCTCATACTAAATCAAAGGAAACCATGAAATTTTAAGGATATGCCATTGAAGTTCATACAACTCATTTTTCACCCTTTGAAGATCTTTGGTGGATCTTCACAACCACATCCAAGGTGTATTTAGCTACTAAGATCCATGTCAAAAAGCATAAAAGAAGACAAATCTACCATTAAACTATATAGAACTAGTGTTTGGTTACTAAGAAAATGAGAGAAAGTGGCAAGAAAATGAGAGAAAATCATTCACTTCATATATATATATCAAGCATTCATTTACAATGATCCAAAAGTAATAAATGACATTAAATACAAAGCATTAAGAGTAGATCTAACTAAAAACCTTACAAGATAACAAAAGTCCCCTTTTTGAAGCTTCTTCGATGTCCAGTTTCTGCAGAAAATGACCTACCATCCATTTTGTCTCGAACATAGAGCTTTTATACTCTGCAGAAAAACAGAGTCTGTACACACCGATCGATCGGTGGACGACTGATCGATCGGCCGATCGATCGCTAGATCGAACGGTCCAGGAGATCAAACGCCCGATCGATCGCAAAACCGACCCCTCTGAAGTTTGCTTCTGTGTAGTTTGTTGAGGAAATTCCGACGTCACCGATCGAATGACCGATCGATTGAAAAAACGCCCTCTCTGAAGTTTGCTGCAAAAGGTCGAACAGAGGATCACCGATCGATCGCAAGATCACCGATCGATTGGCCGATCGAACGTTCTGTGGACCGTTCGATCTGGCGATCGATCGGTCATCCCCACATTTGCCCATTTGCCTTAATTTAAGCTCCAATTCCTGTAAGGAGTGCACAAAAAGAGTTTTAATGCATTTTAGAAGTTAGAATACTAAATTAACACTAAATTCAACTAATCAAACTAACAATTTAAGCCAAAAGATTACTATTTCTAAGAGTAATCAACACCCCCCAACTAAACCTTTGATAGTCCCTATCAAAGTATGAGAGGAAAACAAAAATATACACATATATTAATCTTATTCAAGTCAAATCTCCATCCACCTAGGTTGTGAACCAAAGCAAGGCAAAGGCATAAAGCATGGAAGAAATAAAACACATTGACGCATACTACCAATGACATATGACCCTAATGATTCAAAACTCGTATAATTATGTCCTCGATGCTTCGATCTAAGTCTCACAAGGCATACACTCAACTTTGAACATGAACACTCATGGTTCCTCAATGGAAAGCTCTTTTAATGAGTAAATGTATAAATCATGCAACTAGAGCAATTCTGAAACCAAAAACGAATAAATTGTAAGTGTATCGACTTGGCATAGCTTCATGAAGGAATATTCACAGCTTAAGCATAATCTAGAAAATTGACATTAATGTCTTATACACAATTGAATTAAAGATTCATGTATCTTCGGATATCAAGGCCATAAGGGTGATGAATGAAAGAAGAGGCATGTAAGAGGATAGAAAATGGAAAAAGGTTTCAACATATGCATGTGCATTACACATGATGATCAATGATATTCACTTCCACATTTCCAATCTTTTGAATCACTTTTGCAATCTTCCTTCACCTCACTTCTTTTGTATTTGACCTTTTTTTTTTGTTTTTTTTTTTTTGTTTTTGTTTGTTTTTGGAACACCTTTTCATCCCTTTCTATGTATATATATATTTTTCTTTACTCTTCAACTCCATACACCTCCAACTTTACAAATATAAGAGCAATGCATCTATTGGCATTGACACTTTTTAAATTTATGCACATGCATATGAACATTAAAAAGAAGAAGAATACACATGGAATGACTCAATGGAATGAAATGGCCTATGTGTTTAGAATCCGAAGAATACAACAAATCAAAACTTTAAAAGCGTATAAGGGGTCAATAAATCTATCTAACACTCGAACATGTAAACCAACATCAAAATATAATGAAGCTATTCAATGAATGAGAATCGACAAAAATAATCTTGAATAAATGTGATTCACTCTTCAAAGGCGATAAATAGGCTCTAAAACTCACACGGTAAAAATCTTCACCTTATAAGGACATGCATGCATAAGCATGAAACACAAGGCATCACATAACATGTTAGTGCGCAACAATGTGAATTGTCTCTTATAATGATTTTATGCCAAAAACTTGCAATGTATCATAACTTTAAGGTGGGTTAATCATCAACTCAAATTTGATCAAAAACATGATATGGTACTTGTTTGAAACAACCATGACACCTCGATCACAAAAATCCAAAAAGAAATGATATCAACAATTAAGGACATAGCTAAGGTGTCAAGTTATAGAAAGGAGCGATACGAATACCATACAATACCCATAATCTCGGTTGGAACAATACATGTGATATAGATATCAATCAAAAAGTACACCTGTAACTGAAATGCCAAAATATACCCGGAATAGACAAAAGAATACAATAAATGTATACAAAAAGGGTATGCCACAATAGGAAAGATCATTATACAAATAGCTTAAAAATAAATACATCCACTATAATAAAAAAGATTTAGATACATCATATGAAATGAAATGCTATGAAGTGCACAATGCATCTAATCTAACTGGAGATCTGAAAAGAGGTCTCCATCATCCGGAGGAGGCTGGCTAAGGTGCTGGATAATCTCCTGGAGTCGAGTGGACTGGGTCTGTTGCTGCTGCTGAATGTCAATCAGTTGACCCTGAAGTGCAGCAATGGCAGTGTCCTGGAGATCTAATCTAGCCATAATGTCGGCCTGCCACTGCTGGCGCTTTGCCTGCTGAGTGGTCAGCTGCTCCTGGATGGCTGTCAAAGTCTGAAGAATCGTCCCCTAAACTGGCTCCTCCTGAGCCTAAGCTGGCTGATCCTGCCGCTGCTCCCCTGACTGGGTCTCCTCCTAAGTCTGAGAAGGCGGCTGTTGAGAAGACGAGTGAGCTGAACTAGCTGACCCCCCCTTCTTCGATAACTGCCCTGCTGCCCTCTTCTCCGTCTTCTAGTCTATGTTAGTCGAAGAGGAAAGCAGCACAACATTTGCAACACTAACCCCAGCCGCCCTAATCCTCGCTGTCAGAAAACAACCAAAGGAGATGCTGCATTGGGGAGTAGCAACCTGAGTCGCGGCCCACAATGCCATATACATGAAGTGGGGCAAGTCAATAGTCCTGCCCGTGCCAATAGCTCACATCAACTGCCCCCACATCCTTAACTTTCGTCCAATGTAGCTTTTGCCTATGAATTCCCCAGCAACGGCGCCAAAACTTGACACGCCTCCAGATGTGCTTCAACTGGAGTCACTCCGCAAGGGTACGGAGGTCGCGCTTGTGGTAAAATCAGAGGATCCGGTGTCATTCTCTCCCAAGGAAATTCTACAAATATAGCAACAAAGCTCAACTAGCACGGGCACTTATCTTAATGGATTGCAAATGAAAATTCTTGTCTTTTCCTAACATAAAAGAGACCAAAAATATATTGATTTTGAGATGATGGTGGTTCAATACTTAATGCAATAATTTAAGGACTAATGAAGACAATAAAATCTAGTTTTTCTTTAATTTAGAAAAAAAGTTTGGACATGGTTGTTTCGATCTACCAATTTACAACAAGGGTTTCCAATGAGAGGTTTATAACTCAAATCAAGAATCACACCTTGGATTCTTGATTTGGAAAATGTCAACTATAAAAGTGTGGGTTTTTGTTTGATTAAGCATAAAGAGGGAATCTATGATTGGCACCCTAGAATCAAACCTTAAGCATGTGCAATACCTATACCAAACATTGATTTGTGCATAAATATTGCCAAGGGGTTATGAATCTAAGTTTTTTTTTCTAATAAATCTCATACTAAATCAAAGGAAACTATGAAATTTTAAGGATATGCCATTGAAGTTCATACAACTCATTTTTCACCCTTTGAAGATCTTTGGTGGATCTTCACAACCACATCCAAGGGGTATTTAGCTACTAAGATCCATGTCAAAAAGCATAAAAGAAGACAAATCTACCATTAAACTATATAGAACTAGTGTTTGGTTACTAAGAAAATGAGAGAAAGTGGCAAGAAAATGAGAGAAAACCATTCACTTCATATATATATATATATCAAGCATTCATTTACAATGATCCAAAAGTAATAAATGACATTAAATATAAAGCATTAAGAGTAGATCTAACTAAAAACCTTACAAGATAACAAAAGTCCCCTTTTTGAAGCTTCTTCGATGTCCAGTTTCTGCAGAAAATGACCTACCATCCATTTTGTCTCGAACATAGAGCTTTTATACTCTGCAGAAAAATAGAGTCTGTACACACCGATCGATCGGTGGACAACCGATCGATCGGCCGATCGATCGCCAGATCGAACGGTCCAGGCGATCGAACGCCCGATCGATCTCAAAACCGACCCCTCTGAAGTTTGCTTCTGTGTAGTTTGTTGAGGAAATTCCGACGTCACCGATCGAATGACCGATCGATTGAAAAAACGCCCTCTCTGAAGTTTGCTGCAGAAGGTCGAACAGAGGATCACCAATCGATCACAAGATCACCGATCGATCGGCCGATCGAACGTTCTGTGGACCATTCGATCGGGCAATCGATCGGTCATCCCCACATTTGCCCATTTGCCTTAGTTTAAGCTCCAATTCCTGTAAGGAGTGCACAAAAAGAGTTTTAATGCATTTTAAAAGTTAGAATACTAAATTAACACTAAATTCAACTAATCAACTAACAATTTAAGCCAAAAGATTACTATTTCTAAGAGTAATCAAGCATGAAATTCATTAGAAAAACTTAGATTCATAACCCCTTGACAATATTTATGCACAAATCAATGTTTGGTATAGGTATTGCATATGTCTAAGGTTTGATTCTAGGGTGCCAAACATAGATTCCCTCTTTATGCTCAATCAAACAAAAACCCACATTTTTATAGTCTACATTTTCCGAATCAAGAATCCAAGGTGAGATTCTTGATTTGAGTTATAAACCTCTCATTGGAGACCCTTGTTGTGAATTGGTGGATTAAAACAACCATGTCCAAGCCTTTCTTCTAAATTGCATAAAACTAGCTTTAGTTGTCTTTATTAGTCATTAAATTATTGCATGAAACATTAAATCACCATCATCTCAAAACCAACATATTTTCGGTCTCTTTTATGTTAGGAAAAGATAAGAATCTTCATTTGCAATCCATTAAGATAAGTACCCGTGCTAGTTGAGCTTTGTTGCTATATTTGCAGAATTCCCTTGGGAGAGAATGACACCGGATCCTCCGGTTTTACTACAAGCGCGACCTCCGTACTCTTGCGGAGTGGCTCCAGTTGAAGCACATCTGGAGGCGTGTCAAATTTTTGGCGCCGTTTGCCGGGGAATTCATAGGCAAAAGCTACATCGGACGAAAGCTAAGGATTACAGAAGAAAATTGAAGAAAAAAAAAAAAAGAAGAGCAAGCAAAAAAAAAAAAAAAGGGTGGATTTCATCACCACCCCCGAGGGAAGCATCTACGGGCTTCAGGCCCCGATATACTCTCATTTCCCTCAAGGTGTTTTATTTTTAGGATTATTTTTATTTCTTATTTTCTCTAGTTTCTTTTGTTTGATATAGTATAATTGCATTGCATTTTTGTTAGGAAATTATCCCTCTTCGGGAGTATTTAGTGGAGCTAGGCTAGTGTGTGAAAGTTTCGAATTGGTGGTACGCTTATTGTATGTGGAGATTGGAGGTACGGAGTTAAATTGAGAAAAAGCCGTTGTCCGGCCTAGAATTGAAAAAAAGCTATTGTCCGGCCTAGGGAATTGTGTATGATGTGCTGAACGACCCTATCGGTCCAACCTTATGTGTGCATTCATTCTCGCATGTCATATTTCAAGAGGGACGAACATCATCGCCTTGTGAGGATTGAGAGCATTGAGAGCACAAGCACATCTTCACCAACACCTAGCTTATCATTAGTGGTCGACTTAGGTTTCATTCCAATGGCAAATCCCAATAAACCCGGCTTACCTAACATTCAACCCTTGCATCCAAATGTCCAAATTAACCCGGAAGGTCATGAGTTTGAAAGAGGGAGCCACCATGGCGACGTGGCGGGCCCCCCCTATATAGACTCTTCGAGATTACCTAAACCCACCAAGGCAAGCACCAACATCGTGCATTGTTTTCCCGCCCCATCACAACACTTTAAACATTAGGTCGGGAATGATGCAAATGTTGCCTCAATTCCACGGGATGGATTCGGAACAACCCTACATTTTTCTTAAGGAATTTGAAGATGCTTGTTCAATTGCTATGAACAACTCATGTCCAAGGGAAGTATTTTTGTTGAAACTCTTTCCATTTTGTTTGAAGGACAAAGCTAAGCTTTGGTTCAATTCCTTGCGACCCATGTCCATCCATTCTTGGGCTACTCTCCAAGGGGAATTTTTGAGCAAATTTTTTCCCGAAAATCGAACCGAGGCCATTCGAAGGCAAATTTCACAGTTTTCTCCTTTGTTGGGGGAAACTTTCTTTCAATGTTGGGAGAGGTTCAAAGACCTCTTAAATTCTTGCCCCCATCACGGTTTTGCTGATTGGCATGTCATCAATACATTTTATTCTTCCTTGTCACCCCAACTCAAGCAATTTGTCGAGTCTGTGTGCGGGAACGTTTTTTGATAAGCAACCCCATGAGGCATACGATTATTTTGATAACTTGGCAAATAAGGCTAGAGATTGGGCACTTACCGGGACCCAAAATCCTGAGGGTCGCTCAATCCAACAAGGGGTGGAAAAATATCAACTCAAAGAAGTTGATGATGTCAATGCTAGGGTGGCTACCTTGGCAAGAAAATTAGAGGCTCTTGAGGTGAAAAAAGTTCAATCGGTAGAGAGTGAGGAGATGAGAGAAGTATGTTGTCTTGTGTGTGAAATCTCGAATCATACCACCTCTTCATGCCCAATCATTCCGGGTGTGAAGGAGGCTTTGCATGGCCAAGTTAACGCAATTGGCCAATATTCAAGAGGAGGGGGTAACCCCTATTCAAACACATACAACCCGGGATGGAGAGATCATCCCAACTTTGGGTGGAGGAACAATGAAGGGACTTCAAACTCCCACAACTACCAAGGAAGGTATCAAAACCCTCAATCATACCAAGCACCTCCACTCCCATAAGCACTCCCACCACAACATCCACCTCCACCGTACCAACAAGCACCCGTAACCCAATTCCAAAATCAACCAAGGCCATACCAACCCCCCTATAGGAAGCCCTTAGAAGACAATGTTTACCAACTTGCCAATGACATGAGGGGGGTTAGTTTAAGAGTTGATAAACAAGAGAAGGTGCTGGACCAACACTTTAGGTTACTTGAGGACATCCATAAGCAAATGTCTACATTGACACGAGCTTTGACCCAAAATGTCTCGGGAAGATTCCTGACATAACCTCAACCTAACTTGGCGGTTAGGCAAGTGCACATAACCGAGGGTAAGAGTGACCCTAGTACGAGTCATGACCAAGTGCAAGCCATAACCACCCTTAAAAGTGGCAAGACCATTGATAAAACTATCCCACCTCGGGATGAGACTTCTAGGAAGAGTGTTGGCCAAGGAGAGAAAGAGAAAGAGGAAAAAGAGCCGAGAGAGGGGGTGGGGGAGAACTTAGCCAATCCCATCGAGATTTTCAGTGAAAGTGAGAGGGATAAGAGAAGGGACATAGTCAAACATGCTCCCTTCCCGCAAAGGTTGACCAAACCAAAAAATAAACTTCTAAATGCGGAAATTTATGAAGTGTTCAAACAAGTAAAGGTCAACATCCCTATCCTTGACGCAATCAAGCACATACCTTCTTATGCTAAGTTCTTAAAAGACTTATGCACTTTTAAGCGAAGGTTGCATGTCAAGGAAACCGCCATGATAAATGAAAATCAAAGTGCGATTTTGCAATGTAAAACTGTGCTGAAATTCAAGGGCCCCAGATGTCCTACCATTTCTTGTACCATTGGGAATACCAAGATCGATCGTGCCTTGTTAGACTTAGGGTCTAGTGTTAACCTTTTACCCTTTTCAGTGTATAAGGAGCTTGGCCTAGGAGAGTTGAGCCCTACTCGTGTTACCTTGCAATTGGCGGATCGTTCTATAAAGGTTCGAAGAGGTATCATCAAGGATGTTCTCATCCAAGCTGATAACTTTTGCTTCCCGATCGATTTCATTGTCCTAGACACCCAACCTGTTGAGAGTTGTATAGCTCACAACCAAATTCCTGTGATCTTGGGACGTCTTTCCTAGCTACTTCCAATGCCATCATACATTGTAGGAATGGGTTAGTGAAATTGTCTTTTGGCAACACCACCTTCAAGCTTAACATCTTTTCAGTTGCCAAACAAAAGGGGGAATGTGAGGATATCCGGGAGGTAAACATCATAGAGAGCATAGTTCAAGAACACTTTGAGCGGGAGAGTTTTGAGGACCCTTTGGAGAGGGCATTAGTGAGAGGTGAACTGCATGCTTCACTTGATAGTGAGGGCATGGCGTCAAGTGAATTGTCTCATTTAGAGGGTGAGAGAGAGAGGAGTGTTTACATGTGGGTTAATGGACCCCTTCTTTTGAACCCCTCCACCCTAGTGCCGAGAAACCAATTCCATCGGAGGAGAAGCCTCCCATTCCCGAGAGGAAGCCTTTGCCTTCCAATTTAAAGTATGCACTTTTAGAGGATGGGGAGTCGTACTCGGTTGTGATTTCCTCTAGCTTGTCTGGGAGCCAAGAGGAAGGGTTGATAACATTGCTAAGGAAACATAGCAAAGCCCTAGGATGGACTATCGTCGACCTTCATGGGATTAGTCCTCTCGTGTGCACTCACCGCATTTTTTTAGAAGAGGAGGCTAAATTCATTCGTCGAATGCAAAGGCGATTAAATCCCAATATGAAGGAAGTGGTTAAAGGTGAGATTTTAAAATTGCTAGATGCGGGTATCATTTACCCCATCTCCGATTCGAAATGGGTTAGTCCGACCCAAGTGGTGCCTAAAAAGTCGGGTGTCACGGTGATAAGAAATGACAACAATGAGTTAGTGCCAACCCGTGTGCAAATCGGGTGGCGAATGTGCATTGATTATTGCCGCCTCAATAATGTGACCCGAAAGGACCATTGCCCTTTACCCTTCCTTGATCAAGTCCTAGAAAGGGTTTCCGGTAAGGCTTTCTATTGTTTCCTAGATGGATATTCGGGGTACAATCAAATTGATGTAGCCCTTGAGGATCAAGCCAAGACAACATTCACTTGTCCCTTTGGTACTTATGCTTATAAACGTATGCCCTTCAGGCTATGTAATGCACCGGCGACATTTCAAAGGTGTATGATGAGCATATTTAGCGACATGGTTAAGCAAATTGTCGAAGTCTTCATGGATGATTTTTCCGTCTATGGGGACACTTATGAAGGTTGTCTTGGTAATTTAGGAAAATTTTTGATGAGATGTGAGGAGAGTAACCTTGTGCTCAATTGGGAAAAATGCCATTTTATGGTTATTAATGGTATAGTTTTGGGGCATATAGTGTTGGCCGAAGGGCTTGAAGTTGATAAGGCAAAAATTAAACTCATTCAAAAATTGCCCGCCCCGACGTGTGTGGAGGTTAGATAATTTCTTGGGCATGCCGGTTTCTATCGGCGTTTCATTGAGGGTTTTAGTGCAATTTCTAGGCCCATGTGTCATCTTTTGTCCCAAGATGTTCCCTTTAAGTGGACATCCTCTTGTCAACAAGCTTTTGACAAGTTGAAGGAACTTTTGACCACAACCCCAATCATTCGAGCACCCAATTGGTCTTTTCCATTTGAGCTAATGTGTGATGCTAGCGACTATGCCGTGGGGGCTATCCTAGGACAAAGAGTTGATAAGAAGCCATGTGTCATTTATTATGCTTCTAGAACTCTCAATGAAACTCAAATCAACTATACCACAACCGAGAAGGAACTCCTTGCGGTGGTTTTTGCACTAGACAAATTTAGGTCTTACTTGATTGGGTCATTGGTCATCATCTACACCGACCATGCGGCCCTAAAGTATCTCCTCACAAAACCCAATGCAAAACCGCGCCTCATCCGATGGATACTTTTGCTCCAAGAATTTCATATAGAAATGCGTGATAAAAAAGGGGTTGAAAATGTAGTTGCGGACCACTTGTCTCGGCTTCCCTTACATGGGCGAGCCATGGACCCAACCCCTATCAAGGAGCACTTCCCGGATGAGCATCTCATGCATGTGAGTGCCATTGAGCAAGTTTCAACCCCTTAGTTTGCGGACATTGCAAACTTCCTTGTCACCGGTGAGGTTCCTTCCACATGGTCATCCATTGACAAGCGTAAATTCTTCCGGAATGTGCGCTATTTTTCGTGGGATGATCCTCACTTGTTTAAGTATTGTTTGAACCAAATCATTCGCCGGTGTGTCCCAAATCATGAATTTCAACAAGTAATAGAGTTTTGTCACTCTCTTGCTTGTGGAGGACAATTCTCCTCCAAGAAAACCACGGCCAAAATTTTACAATGTGAGCTTTATTGGCCCACCATGTTCAAGGATGTACATACTTTTTGTCTAGCTTGCGATAGGTGCCAACGGTTATGAACACTTTCTAAGAGGCACATGATGCCTCTTCACCCCATCACTATTTTGGAAATATTTAATTATTGGGGGATCGATTTCATGGGACCATTTGCTAACTCGTGTGGGTACCTTTTTATTCTTATTGCGGTAGATTATGTCTTTAAGTGGGTGGAAGCAATTGCCACCCGAAGCAATGACCACCAAGTGGTCTTACGATTTTTGAAAGAGAACATTTTTTGTAGGTATGGCATGCCTCGTGCCATGATAAGTGATGGCGGTTCACATTTTTGTAACAAGCCCTTTGCGTCTTTAATGCGTAAGTATGGAGTGGTCTATAAGGTTGGATTGCCATACCATCCTCAAACGCAAGGGCAAGTAGAGTTGGCCAATCGGGAAATCAAGCGCATTCTTGAGAAAACCGTCAATCCTAATAGGAAAGATTGGTCTCTTAGATTGACCGATGGGTTGTGGGCATACCGCACGGGTTATAAAACCATTCTTGGCGCATCACCCTATAGACTTGTGTACGGGAAGGCCTGTCATCTTCCTATCGAAATCGAGTATAAAGCATATTGGGTGATTCGTCAATGTAATGAGGATATTGATGTTGCGGGTACCCACTAAAAACTCCAACTCAATGAATTAGATGAACTCCGTAATGATGCATTTGAAAATGCAAAAATTGTTAAGGTTTGGATGAAACACTTTCATGACCAACATATCATTCGAAAAACTTTCAAAGTTGGCCAAAAAATGTTAGTGTATGATTCACGCTTGCATATATTCCCAGGCAAGTTGCGGAGTAAGTGGACCGGGTCATACCTAGTGAAAGAAGTTTTTTCCCATGGAGCCATTGAGGTGCAAAATCTCACGAATGGCTCGACATTAAAGGTGAATGGTCAGCGGCTAAAGCTGTATTTTGAGTCGTTCCAAGGGGAGTTGGATTGTGTGGATCACATTGATCCACCGTCCTTTGAGTGACATTAGATTGTCGTGTTTTATAGTTTAGGAGTAGTTCTTTTGTTTTCCTTTTTTATAGGTTTCTTTCTCTTTTCTTTTTGGTATTTAGTGTGTACATTTCTATTCCTGAGCGTCCCGCCCACCCCGTTGTTCTTTTCCTCGTCCATTTTCCTCATGCCTTGAGGTCATAGCCTAATTTCAGTTTGGGGGGGGGGGGGGGGGGGGGGGGGGGGGGGGGGGGGGGGGGGGGGGGGGGGCGGGGGCACCATTGTTATGTTGCTGTAGAAATTTCTAAGAATTTCTGCAGAACTTCAGAGAGGCCGCATTTGCGATCGATCGGTGGGCCAAACCGATTGATCGGCTGATCGATTTTGTACGTTGCGATTGATCGGGCGATCGATCGATGAAGACTACGATCGATCGAGCTTATTACCGCACTGATCGAAAGGGAGCGGTATCAATCGATCGGCCGTTCGATCGGTTGCGCTCCATTTCGATCGATCTGCGAGGCGATCGATCGGTTTAAAGAGCCGATCGATTGGTGACCGAGTTGTCTATAAAATCCCACTATTCACTGTTCATTCTCATTTCGCTCGCGAGAAATTGAGAGTTTTGAGAGCCTTTTCGTATATCGGAGCAGCGAGGCCCTGCCAGCTTACTTTGGTGGACTTTGTCTTGCCTTTTCACGGGTTTCTATGCTTCGAGAGGTATTCCTTCCGCCGATATTTGTCCATTCTTTTTATTTCCAGCTGTACTTAGCTTTGTTAGAGAGTTATGGTCGAGACTAGGAGTACTGAGGGTACAGTTGGAGCGGGGACTTCTCAGACTCTGGCCCAGTTCCAGCAGCTCCAGCGTGAGCATGCTAAGAGGGAGAGAGAGGGAGAGTATGATACTACTCGTTTCCGAGGGAGAGATCAGGAGCGAGAGTTTGGACGGGTGTGGAGCACCCGTAAGGCAGTAGTGGAGAAGCGTTGGACAGTGAGTCAGTTTGATGCTGAGCAATATGGTTGGCTCCAGCCTTTGACCGATCGCCAGTGGTTGGGGTTAGCTTCTTTTAGAGGCCAGTACTCAGCCACCCTCGTGGCAGAGTTCATGGCTAACATTTCATCGGACCCCATTGGTGGCGACAGACATATTCTTCGCTCTTGGGTTCGGGGTAGGGATGTTGTTATCACCCCGGATTCCTTTGCTGAGTAGTTTGGTATACCGAGGGTTGCTAACTCGCAATTCTCTTATGATGGGGAGCATCCACCATCTCATGAGGAGATGTGCGTCAATATTTTAGCACCAGGAGAGTCCTGGACCGCTTCCCAGATCAGGATTAGGCAGATTGCCCCCAGATACCACCCGCTGTTCCTTTGGACATGCTATTCGATCTTTCCACTAGGGAGGACGGTGGAGTGCAGTGGGATGCGAGGGCAGTTGATGTGGGCTATTGGCAAAGGCAGGACTATTGACTTGCCCCACTTCATGTATATAGCATTGTGGGCTGCGACTCAGGTTGCTACTCCCCAGTCCAGCATCCCTTTTGGTTGTTTTTTGACAGCGAGAATTAGGGCGGTAGGGGTTAGTGTTGCGGATGTTATGCTGCTCTCCTCTTCGATTGACATAGACTAGAAGACGGAGAAGAGGGCGGCAGGGCAGTTGACGAAGAAGGGGGGGTCAGCTAGTTCGGCTCACTCGTCTTCTCAGCAGCCGCCTTCTCAGACTCAAGAGGAGACCCAGTCAGGGGAGCAGCGGTAGGATCAGACAGGGCAGCCAGTGCAGCCCTAGGCTCAGGAGGAGCCAGCTCAGGGGACGTTACTTCAGACTTTGGCAGCCAATCAAGAGCAGCTGACCACTCAGCAGGCAGAGCGCCAGCAGTGGCAGGACGACATTATGGCTAGATTAGATCTTCAGGACACTGCCATTGCTGCACTTCAGGGTCAGCTGATTGACATTCAGCAGCAGCAGCAGACTCAGTCCACTTGACTCTAGGAGATTATCCAGCACCTTGGCCGGCCTCCTCCGAATGATGATAGAGACTTCTTTTCGGATCTCCAGTTAGATTAGATGCATTGTAAACTTCATAGCATTTCATTTCATATGATGTGTCTAAATCTTTTTTATTATAGTGGATGTATTTATTTTTGAGCTATTTTGTATAGTGATCTTTCCTATTGTGGCATACCCTTTTTATATACATTTATTGTATTCTTTTGTCTATTCCGGGTATATTTTGACATTTCAGTTACAGATATCCTTTTTGATTGATACCTATATTGTATATATTGTTCTGATCGAGGTAATGGGTATTGTATGGTATTCGTATCGCTCTTTTGTATAACTTGACACCTTAGCTATGTCTTTAATTGTTGATATCATTTTTTTTTGGATTTTTATGATGGAGATGTCAAGGTTATTTCAAACAAGTACCATACCATATTTTTTATTAAATTTGAGTTGATGATTAACCCACCTTAGAGATTATGATACATTGCAAGTTTTTGGCATAAAATCATAATAAGAGACAATTTACATTGTTGCGCACTAACATGTTATGTGATGCCTTGTGTTTCATGCTTATGCATGCATGTCCTTATAAGGTGTAGATTTTTACCATGTGAGCTTTAGAGTCTATTTATCGCCTTTAAAGAGTGAATCACATTTATTCAAGATTATTTTTGTTGATCCTCATTCATTAAATAGCTTCATTATATTTTGATGTTGGTTTACATGTTTGAGTGTTAGATAGATTTATTGACCCCTTATACACTTTTGAAGTTTTGATTTGTTGTATACTTCGGATTCTAAACACATAGGCCATTTCATCCCATTGAGCCATTCCATGTGTATTTTTCTTCTTTTTAATGTTCATATGCATGTGCATAAGTTTAAAAAGTGTCAATGCCAATAGATGCATTACTCTTATATTTGTAAAGTTGGAGGTGTATGGAGTGGAAGAGTAAAGAAAAAAAATATATATATACATAGAAAGGGATGAAAAGGTGTTTTAAAAAAAAAAAAAATCAAATACAAAAGAAGTGAGGTGAAGGAAGATTGCAAAAGTGATTCAAAAGATTGGAAATGTGGAAGTGAATATCATTGATCATCATGTGTAATGCGCATGCATATGTTGAAACCTTTTACCACTTTCTATCCTCTTACATGGCTCTTCTTTCATTCATCACTCTTATGGCCTTGATATTCGAAGATACATGAATCTTTAATTCAATTGTGTATAAGGCATTTATGTCAATTTTCTAGATTATGCTTAAGTTGTGAATATTCCTTCATGAAGCTATGCCAAGTTGATACACTTACAATTTATTCGTTTTTGGTTTCGGAATTGCTCTACTTGCATGGTTTATACATTTACTCATTAAAAAAGCTTTCCATTGAAGGACCATGAGTGTTCATGTTTACAGTTGAGTATATGCCTTGTGAGACTTGGATCGAAGCATCGAGGACGTAATTGTACGAGTTTTGAATCATTAGGGTCATATGTCATTGGTAGTACGCGTCAATGCGTTTTATTTCTTCCATGCTTTATGCCTTTGCCTTGCTTTGGTTCACAACCCAGGTGGATGGAGATTTGACTTGAATAAGATTAATACATGTGTATATTTTTGCTTTTCTCTCATAGTTTGATAGGGACTATCAAAGGTTTAGTTTGGGGGGTGTTGATTACTCTTAGAAATAATAATCTTTTGGCTTAAATTGTTAGTTGATTAGTTGAATTTAGTGTTAATTTAGTATTCTAACTCCTAAAACATATTAAAACTCTTTTTGTGCACTTCTTGCAGGAATTGGAGCTTAAACTAAGGCAAATGGACAAATGCAGGGATGACTGATCGATCGGTGATCTTCTGTTCGACCTTCTGCAGCAAACTTCAGAGAAGGCGTTTTTCCGATCGATCGGTCGTTCGATCGATGACGTCGGAATTTCCTTAACAGACTATATAGAAGCAAACTTCAGAGGGGTCAGTTTTGCGATCGATCGGGCGTTCGATCGCCTGGACCGTTCGATCGGGCAATCGATTGGCTGATCGATCAGTCTCCTACCGATCGATCAGTGTATACAGACTCTATTTTTCTGCAAAGTATAAAAGCTGTATGTTCGAGACAAAAAGCATTCTAGGTTATTTTCTACAAAAGTTGGACAGTGAAGAAGCTCCAAAAAGGGGATTTTTGTTATCTTGTAAGGTTTTTAGTTAGATTTACTTTTAATGCTTTGTATTTAATGTCTTTTATTGCTTTTGGATCATTCTAAATGTATGCTTGATATATATATGAAGTGAATGATTTTCTACTTTTTCTAGCAACTTTCTATCATTTTCTTGGCACTTTCCCTCATTTTCTTAGCAACCAAACACTAGTTCTTTATAGTTTAATGGCAGATTTGGCTTCTTTTATGTTATTTGACATAGATTCTAGTAGCTAAATACCCCTTGGATGTGGTTGTGAAGATCCACCAAGGATCTTCAAAGGGTTGAAAATGGGTTGTATGAACTTTAAAGTCATATTCTCAAAATTATATGGTTTCATTTGATTTAGCATGAAATTCATTAAAAAAAACTTAGATTCATAACCCCTTGGCAATATTTATGCACAAATCAATGTTTGGTATAGGTATTGCACATGTCTAAGGTTTGATTCTAGGGTGCCAATTATAGATTCTCTCTTTATGCTCAATCAAACAAAAACTCACATTTTTATAGTCAACATTTTCCGAATCAAGAATCCAAGGTGAGATTCTTGATTTGAGTTATAAACCTCTCATTGGAGACTCTTGTTGTGAATTGGTGGATTGAAACAACCATGTCCACGCCTTTCTTCTAAATTGCATAAAACTAGCTTTAGTTGTCTTTATTAGTCATTAAATTATTGCATGAAGCATTGAACCACCATCATCTCAAAACTAACATATTTTTGGTCTCTTTATGTTAGGAAAAGATAAGAATCTTCATTTGCAATCCATTAAGATAAGTACCCGTGCTAGTTGAGCTTTATTGCTATATTTGCAGAATTTCCTTGGGAAGAACGACACCGAATCCTCCGGTTTTACTACAAGCACGACCTTCGTACTCTTGCGGAGTGACTCCAGTTGAAGCATATCTGGAGGCCTGTCAGTCTACTATGGAAGCTCATAGAGAAAACACCAGGCCCGGCTACGGTAAGGGTCCAAGTGTGCTTTATCGATTTTCACCTATTTAGCTAGCTCAAGCTGGGCTGCCATCGGGATGGCCCTTCACCGCACTTGCAGTTTGACAATTTTGTGCTCTTAAGTCAAGGCTTTGACGGTAATGATGTCTCTGTATAGCTTTTCAGTAACTGTTCTGGTTTTCGTGCAGATTTTGGGCCAGTTGAAGACCCATATGCCGATCTTGGTGATTCCACTCAACGTATGAGACTTTTCATGTTACTTGTATGTATTTTGGATGTCATTGCCACAACATTTTGATTTTTGATTTTTTGTGTTTCTGTGTGTACCCGCAGATCAGCTTGTGACTGAGCAATTTGCAGCACAGTACGAGTGCAAGTGTCCCAAAGTGCGTGAATGTCCATCAACTTTAGAACCAGAAGCTGTTAAGCAACTGAAGGTCAAACTAACTCCTATTATTCGCCAGCGCTTGACAGAATTGTCGCTCATGGTGATTACTCTTAGAAATAGTAATCTTTAGGCTTAAATTGTTAGTTAATTAGTTGAATTCCAGTGTTAATTTAGTATTCTAACTCCCAAAATGCATTGAAACTCCTTTTGTGCACTTTTTACAGGAATTGGAGCTTAAACTAAGGCAAATGGGCAATCTTAAGGATGACCGATCGATCGCCCGATCGAACGGTCCACGGAACGTTCGATCGGCCGATCGATCGGTGATCCTGCGATCGATCGGTGATCCTCTGTTCGACCTTCTGCAGCAAACTTCAGAGAGGGCGTTTTTCCGATCGATCGGGCGTTCGATCGGTGACATCGGAATTCTCTCAACAGACTACACAAAAGCAAACTTCAGAGGGGTCGGTTTTGCGATCAATCGGGCGTTCGATCGCCTGGACCGATCGATCGGGCGATCGATCGGTCGTACACCGATCGATCGGTGTGTACAGACTCTGTTTTTCTGCAGAGTATAAAAGCTTTTGTTCGAGACAAAAACAGATATAGGTCATTTTCTGCAGAATCTGGACGGCAAAGAGGTTCCAAAAAGTGAATTTTTGTTATCTTGTAAGGTTTTTAGTTAGATCTACTCTTAATGCTTTGTATTCAATGTCATTTATTGCTTTTGGATCATTGTAAATGAATGCTTGATTTATATATATATGAAGTGAATGATTTTCTCTTATTTTCTTGCCACTTTCCCTCATTTTCTTAGTAACCAAACACTAGTTCTATAGAGTTTAATAGTAGATTTGTCTTATTTTATGCTCTTTGACATGAATTCTAGTAGCTAAATACCTTTTGGATGTGGTTGTGAAGATCCACCAAGGATCTTCAAAGGGTTAAAAATGGGTTGTATGAACTTTAGAGTCATATCCTCAAAATTATATGGTTTCATTTGATTTAGCATGAGATTCATTAGAAAAATTTAGATTCATAACCCTTTGGCAATATTTATGCACAAATCAATATTTGGTATAGGTATTGCACATGTTTAAGGTTTGATTCTAGGGTATCAATTATAGATTCCCTCTTTATGCTCAATCAAACAAAACCCACATTTTTATAGTCGACATTTTTCGAATCAAGAATCCAAGGTGTAATTCTTGATTTGAGTTATAAACCTCTCATTGGAGACTCTTGTTGTGAATTGGTGGATCAAAATAACCATGTCCAAACTTTTCTCCTTAATTACATAAAATTAGCTTTTGTTGTCTTTATTAGTCACTAAATTATTGCATGAAGCATAGAACCACCATCATCTCAAAACCAACATATTTTCGGTCTCTTTTATGTTAAAAAAAAAGATAAGAATTTTTATTTACAATCTATTAAGATAAGTACCCGTGCTAGTTGAATTTTGTTGCTATATTTGCAGAATTCCCTTTGGAGAGAACGACACCGGATTCTCCGATTTTACTACAAGCGCGACCTCCATACCCTTGCGGAGTAACTCCAATTGAAACACATCTGGAGGCGTGCCACACGGTTAAATCTGCAACCGAAGCTGCTCACACGCTCGATCTTTTGAAGCTCCTCACTGAATCAAATTCTGAACACTTGGACAGGATTCGCGAGGAAGTGCATGAAAGAGCTCGGCAGCTGACGGATGCATTCGAGAAAATGCACGAGTTCATCTAACAAATTCAAAATAACATGATGGCATGTTAGTACTTCCTCTATAATAATATTGTTTAAGGTATGGTCAGTTCAACTGACCTATATGGGTGTATTCCGTGGATTGAATTAGAAGGCAATAACTTTGTTGCTACTGCAATCTCAGTTGAAGCCTATCGTGGATAATTGTGGTGTATTACTTCGTTGATTTAATAGTAATGTAGCCTCTTATATGGTACAATGGCTATACTGATACAATTACAAGTAGAGAATGACCTGACATTACTCGGATGTGATTCGATTCTTTTAGTATTGAATGTTTACAATTCACATGAGTTGCGTCAGTTAACTCCATTGAAAATTTAGTAAAATATCAGGACTTTTAACTCTATTTTGGATAAGATGAAGAAAAGAAAGGGAAAAAAAAAAAAAATGCAATGCGACTATCCACTGAAACTCCATCAAGATCACCAATAGCATGGACCATCACTTCTCTTTCCTTTATAGCTTCTTTTTCTTTTCTCTTTTTTTCTTCATCAAACCCAGATGATTGATGCCATTACAATATCAGAAACGTGATATATAGTAATCGTACCAAAATTATGCCATTACAATATTGCACCTGAATATAGAGGCAATAAATTGAGACCACAATTAGAGAGTTGCTCAATAGTCGACAATCAACATTTTGTCTTCTATTCTCATTGCCAATTTTTTAGCCGGTCAATACAATTTAATACAATCCAAACATTAACAATGCAAGCACGTGAACCATGGCCGGTCCATAAATTTCTTCTTACGTGGACATAGTGACATAACTTTGATGACCCGCGTGGTCTAGTGCTTTTTTTAGAGCATGATAATTCCTGTTATCTTCAACTATCTTATCAGCATAGTGACCGGTTGAAATACAAGTTAACGTAGCCATCACCGTAAATTAGTTGAGCGAATTTTTAATTTATTTTACTAACCAAGTGTCCGGCCAAATTTTAAAAAACCTTTTTCATTTGGGGAGAGTCAAATCTTGACCTCTTTTTATTTAAGAGGTCATGAGTTCTTACTAACTATACTAACTCAATTGATTTTAAGTCAAGTTAAAACTTCATCAATTAGTTTGAATACTAGATATCATACTAAAGTTAAGATTTATCGAACACCCACTGATGACTTTCTTGATCAAGTATACATATATATATATCATCAGACCACATGGGATCCAATTATTTTACCTAGAAGGCAAATTTCATACATACTATAGATTTTGACACATTTTTCTTCAGTCATTCACAATAATTGCTTCAGAAAATGAAGGTGTTAATATTAAGACCGAAATTAGAGAGTTAGTGCTGTCTACTAAAACCATTGCGCGGACCTAGAATTTTTGTTGAGCAGCGCAAGGTAAAAAACATTTCAAATTTTTATATGAACTTTGATAAGAGTCTTAAATTTTGAGAGAGCCAATACATTATATTTGATTATAAATGCCTAAAGTTCTACTGGAGGTTACAAAATCTTAAATTTTTTTGGGAGGCCATGGCCTTACCCGGCCCCCTCGGTCAGCCAATGATTGAAACCTTATTAATGAAGAGAGCACGTCCAACAAAAGGTCTTGAGCTGAATTTTTCATGTTTGTAATTGGTAGATGGGATTACATACATCTACTTAGAGATAAGATGCATCAATTGAACATATTGGAGTTTGTCCATAGCATGCATCCATTCCTAGATATGTTCGTATCATTTTCAGGAGTTACAAACAAATGATGCCAAATTGATACGAAGGAAACACACCTTGGTGTGATATAAAATGGAAGAAAGGATAATGTCATACATTTGGAATTTATTATAGCAATGATGTGTTTGATTGACAACCTTCTATTTTAAAAGTAAACACCTATGATCATGACTTTTAATTATAAAAATAACACTAGCACATCATTACGGTAAGATATTTTATACAATTGTTTTTGACAAAATAGCATTTTCGTGAAAGAAATCGTCTTTTATGGATGCATTTTGAGGCATACATCAATTGTTTTTTTTTTGCTCTTTTGTTCACAGGACGTTGTTGCAATCCAAACATTGACGAGCCAAGCACGTGAATCATGTATCCCTTGCAGCCTTGCAGGGTCCATAAATTTTTTCTTATGCCGGCATAATGACCTAACTTCAATGAAAAGATATATAATAACTTTTCAAACACGATAATTTCTCTCATCTTTGACAATATTAGCATAGTGATTGATTAAAATACTAGTTGGCCTAACCATAACCAATCTTGTCTCGATGTAATTGACGAAATTGAACATCCACTTTTTAACTGAGCGAATTTTTCATAAATTAGTTTCAAAAAGGAAAACAATTTCGCTAACTAATTCCCTCCTTACACGTCATTGTTAAAGTGGGTCTCTTATCACAATGAGTAGGATACATTATTGATACTCTTTTAGTACAATTGCATTTAGTTATTGTTTACTCTTGTATCTCTATTGTTTAGGTTCTAAGTTTGAATCACCTTAGTGGTAAACATATATTATGATTGTTAGATTTGTTATAATGTTGTGTTTGTTGGACTTTCTTAAAAAAAAAAAGAGTTATGATTGTCAAATTTGTTATAACGTTGTGTTTGTTGAACTTCCTCACAGGAGATGAGTGTTAACTTTAATATATTTATCATAACTTAATTATTTCTTATCGACTAAAAATAATAGTAGATGACGTCTAGCCACTGTGCTAGCATTTTTCATAGGGCACATGATTGATAAATAAGATCTTCTGATGGTTATCTTCCATTCAAACATCATGTCAACGACTCAACAATTTGAAACAAACCTTTTTGACAAAATTGTATGGAAAATCTTGCCCCTTTTATTGTAGTACAAATGCGTGATCCAAGTGATTACAGTTTTACAAAGTGATAGAAACCCTATTAAACCTTGTACATATATCATACTTGCATACCTTTCTATATCATCCACATCTCGTGGACGAGCCATTTACGATAGCAAAATGAAAATGAACGTTTGGAAATTAAGTTTTACAATTTCGATACTTGAGACTGAGGGAGGTGTGGTACCTTTCCAAAATTTTGTTTTATTTTATTTTTTAGTTTATAAATAAAAAAGTTAAAAATTTTTTATAAGTTAAGACTAACAAAAATGCAAAAAAAATAATAATAATAATTAATTTTTTTATAAGTAAAAAAAAATTAAATTAAAAAGCTTAAAATAAGTGGTAATGAATCCTAATTTAGAAGGACTCATCGTCAATCTTGAAACAGAAGTATGTTACGACAAATCAGTCCTTTCTTTGTAAATGAAAAGCTGATTCATGTGAAGACTTTTGAACGAAATGTAAAAGAAAAAAAAGGAGGGCAATAATAAACTTTTATCACTATTTGAGCAGTTTTCCCGACAAATTAGAAAAGCTGATTGATGTGAAGACTATTGAACAAAATGCAAAAGAAAAAAAAGGGAAGACAATAATGAACTTTTATAACTATTTGAGCAGTTTTCCCCACCAATTTTCACATGGTTTAACATTTCCTGTCACAATTAGAGATAAGATTATCAATGGCATACGATTAAACTGGATTGTTCCAGACGACAATGATATAAAACTAAAAAATTTAATTAGCCTCAATTGACATTAATTTATAAAAGCTGGATAAAACAAAGAAAATTAACGGTGTTTTTTAAACTATGTTTTTTCTGGGTGTTTAGACGAAAATTTAAATTTCTTTTGATTTTTTATTCTGGCTTTTACAGGTGCTTTTAGCGCTTTTTTTTTTTTCTCTTTTTTCTTTTATACTGACAAACACAAAAACAAAAAGAAGTAAACAAGCCAAAATCTGATATAAGTAATAATGTATTAAAAAAGTTATATTTCCACAACCAAACATTGACCAGCCAACCATGTGAAACATGATTCCCTCATAGAGTCCATAAATTTTTTTTATTATGTGAGCATAATGATAGAACTTCAATGATATAATATGTAATAATTTTTCAAACGTGATAATTTCTGTCAGTGATTGATGGTCTAATCATAACAAATCTTGTCTCAATATTATTGACAAAATTGAAAATTTACCTTTTAGTTGAGTGAATTTGTTAAACCACAAATTAGTTTAAAAAAGGATATAAATTGTGTCTTATCACAAAATAAACCTCACTACACAGCCAAATATCATCCCATAACTAACACTCCCTCGTGACCCACCAAACCACAACCTCGATGAAATCCCTCAGGTGACGTGTGCCTCGAGCGGTTGTCCGCGCTCGAATCTACCCATCTACAATATTATATATTGAGTAGTGTGAGCCAATATTTCTTTATTTGTGCACATGTTTAGTGATGGTGTGAAGCCATATTTGATTGTTTCCTTCAACAACCAAAAGCTTGTCACTACATACATTTTATATAAGACAAAGGATTAATGCGGAATAATATATACATATATAATATCAATGCGTGCATTATTAATATATATACATATACATAAATTCAACTTAAACGCATATTTAATGATGGTCCATGCATATGATACTTGTGCGTCTATATATATAACTCCAGCAATTAGTGGACAATTTTATTTAATTTTTTTCCTTCAACAACCAAAATCTGTTATTGCCAGCTACATTTTATTGCTATCTTCTAATAAATGTCCTGGATGAACTCCAACTGAATTTTCCACACTGGGATTATCTGCCATGCTTTAAAGTTTAAAGAACCAAACCTTTTGTATCTACCTACCATATATAATAGAAAGGGAAAACCACTTGCTTTCCTCCCATTGTAGAATTACTTTTATGCCCTCAACCAATTAAGCAAAAATTTCATACATATATTTATGCACTTCGCGGATAACCATTCGTCTCTGACGAATATTGGCCTCGCCTACCGTAAGATGTCACCGCCATTTTGCCGCCAAATTAACCAACCAATTACTTGTGCCCGATGAAAATCCATTGCAGAAGAATTTTATGGCAAATCTTTTTGTTGCATTCGCAACGCTTCAAATCCAAATTCCTCTTCCTCGCTCTTCCACCACCTTCTGAGATCACACTGCCTTTATTTTCCATGTTTCTACCGCCTTTGCTGTGTATATATAGGGGTTAATGTTACCCGACCTAACCTAACACCAAACCGATCACTCTACAAGTAGATAACAGGTGAATTTCAACTAAACCGCTCATATTCAATTTGGATGTTAGGCCTTTATTTCTCTAATCTGATCCGACCCGACTATTTTACACTAAGATTGATTTTTTTTTTTATTTTTATTTACCCAACCCAACCCAACCCAACTCAACTCAAACCTAACCCAAACTGATCCAATTTGATCATCTATTAGGTTAGAACCGGTTTCAATTTTTTTTCAACGTAACAGCTTTGGGTCGGGTGGTGAATGGCCACCAAACCCGAGCCACCCCACCGTGAACACCCCTAGTCTTGGGATTTAATTTGTGTGTATGTGCAATTCTTGTATAGTGATGGAACCTAGTTAATATGGGTGGAAATTTTTTTTGCAGCCTTAGTGTGTGACCAAATGCTCCAACCGAGACCCATGAGATAACTACCGAATTTTCAGATTGTTGTTTACCCTTAACCCCCAATCAAAGAGAGAACAAAAAAGCATCTAACTCATTTTTATGGGTGCCAAAATTTTCTCAAATGGAAGGTACTACTTTGAATTTGGGTGTGTGTGTGCTAGCTTAATGCTTGAGGTAAAAAATATAATAGAAAGGGAAAACAACCTGCTTTCCTCCCATTGTAGAATTACTTTTATGCCCTCAACCAATTAAGCAAAAATTTCATACATATATCCTCTATGTTTTATGCCCTTCGCGCATAACCATACGTCTCTGACAAATATTGGCCTCACCTACCGTAAGATGTCACCGCCATTTTACCGCCAAATTAACCAACCAATTACTTGTGCCCGATGAAAATCCATAGTAGAAGAATTTTATAGCAAATCTTTTTGTTGCATTCGCAAAGCTTCAAATCCAAATTCCTCTCCCTTGCTCTTCCACCACCTTCTGAGATCACACTGCCTTTATTTTCCATGTTTCTACCGCCTTTGCTGTGTATAAATAGGGTTTAATGTTACTCGACCTAACCTGACACCAAACCAATCACTCTACGGGTAGATAACAGGTGGATTTCAACTAACCCGATCATATTCGATTTGGGTGTTAGGCCTTTATTTCTCTAATCCGATCCGACTTGACCATTTTACACTAAGAATTGAATTTTTTTTTTTTTGTTTACCCAACCCAACCAAACTCAACCCAACTCAAACCTAAACCGAACTAATCCAAACCGATCATCTATTGGGTCAAAACCGATTTCAATTTTTTTTCAACCTAACAGCTTTGGGTTGGGTGGCGAATGGCCACCAAACCCGAGCCACCCCACCATGAACACCCGTAGTCTTGGGATTTAATTTGTGTGTATGTGAGATTCTTGTATCGTGATAGAACCTAGTTAATATGGGTGGAAAAAATTTTTTGCATCCTTAGTGTGTGACCAAATGCTCCAACCGAGACCCATGAGATGACTACCGAATTTTCAAATTGTTGTTTAAATAGGGTAATATTTCTTGTTGGATTATATTTGGTTGTGTAGTGAGGTTTTGATAAGAACTCTTCGAAATTCAGCCCAAACTCTTTAGCGTATGTGATAATTGAATCATAACTGAAATTTATATTGGTGTGACGATTTATTATATTTGAGTATCAAATTAATTGCCTTTTGCAATATTTAATAATTGAGTCTGCTAAAAAAATTGAAAAGATTTTTTGTATTATGCTTTCCCACTAATTTAAGTGTATGGAAAATCTTTAGGGCATCCCTCCCCCTTAACCTCCAATCAAAGAGAGAATAAAAAACAGCATATAAGAAACAAAAAAGCATGGCTAACTCATTTTTATGGGTGCCAAAATTTTCTCGAATGGAAGGTACTACTTTGAATTTGGGTGTGTGTGTGTTCGCATAATGCTTGAGGTAAAAAAGCATAGCTATTCACTACTTGAAGCAGTTGTGCCATCAAACAGGACCTCCAGATTGCCTTCGAGAAGATAGTTTAGGGTAAAATTTCTTGTTGGATTATCTTTGGTTGTGCAGTGATGTTTTTTCATAGGCACTCTTCGAAATTCAGTTTCAAAAAGAGAGAGGGTTTGTGTTTTACAAACTTTTTAGGTTATGTGATTAACTGAATCATAACTGAAATTTATATTGGTATGATGATTTGTTGTACTTGGAGTATCAAATTAATTGCCTTCTGTGATATATAACAATCTAGGTTGTAAAAAGCACTGGAAAGATTTTTTGTATTATGTTGTATTATGTTTTCCAGCTTTTTTAAGTGTATGTGAAATCTTCACGGCATCCCTCCCCCTTAACTCCCAACCAAACGGCGAATGAAAAAGATCAGACAAGAAGTAAAAAAGCATAGCTAACTCATTTTATTAGCATAATGGAAGGTACTATTCTGTATTAGCATAATGCTTTACGAAAAAAGCATAGCCATTCACTAAGTGGAGCAATTGTGCCATAATATTAGAAACACGCGGATTTTCTGCTGGAAGCGTGGAAGGTTTACAGCAGACCTTTGGAACCCAAATCCTAAAATTGATTTAAATAATTTTTTTGGTTCTAAGTTGTCACTTATTTAATTATTTTACATTATTTTACTTATTGTACATATGCGTGACGACATGCAACTACAACCACGTGCTACGCATCTCAGACTAGCTTTTGAGCTTTTTACTCACAGCCTTCCGTCTACTGTCAGGGGGTGGGGTCGATGTTTCTCGAACAATTTCTGGACATAATTTTAGAGGGTTGCCTTTTCCTCATTTAAGTTGATACACTACATAAATTGGCTTTTCTTTTTGCTTCGTTTATTCATTTACCTTTCTTTTGTACCGTCTTCACTTTTGATCGCATTGTTTATCACAATTTGGAGTCTGTAAAATGGAAGAGTTTATGCATTTGAAAGCAATACATGGTTTTGCTTTCAAGTGGCATGCACCTGTGTCATTAAGAAAAAGTATAATATACAAACTGAAATATGGTCCGCAGGTGCGAAGCACGTGCCAATCACTAGTTATTGTAGAAGTGTGCCTTTTAGTTGATGGTGTGCAAAATGCAATATAAAAATTGAACCTTTATCGCTTTACTCCTAAAATAAGTTATTTTTTAAATTTTATTTCCAATCTAATTCTTTAAACTATATCTGAGTATAGTTTTTTACATGCCTAATCAAATGTCACACTTAAGTAGTGTCAAGTCATGCAACATTATAAGGGAAGTGATATACATAAACTCTTTTTTCACTTACTTTCTTATTTAATAGATACAAGTAAATCAATCAACATGCATTTATTAATACTTGCATTGTATATGGTGAATAAGAAAGTAGGTGAAAAAAAAATTATATATAACATTTCTCACATTAAAAACTAAACCAAAAGCTCAAAACTGCTGCTTCTTCACTTTTTGTCTAAACTTTATTTTCAAGCTATTTTTTTGCAAAGGTTATTCTATTTTTTTTTCGCACACCACTCTTATGTGGTCCCTTTATTTCTTTCCCTGTCATCTCTCCTAAACAAAAAAGGACCACTCTCTCAGCCACCCTACCCTACGCTCTAGCTTCTCTTTCTCACACTTTATGCTACTAGGATCCCTTGATTTAAGTAATCTACAATGTGTAGTTATCTAAAAACTGTATTATTCTTTTATTTACTTGAGAAGTACACTGACTGGTTGCTCATGCATGAAATTTCGTTCCTTTTTTTTTTTCTTCTTTAAATAGCTTAATACTTTATAGTACTTGGCAATATTTTCTTAGACGATGGAGAAGGGAGCCAGCTGGACTAGTTGTCTATGGGTTGACACATGGCTTAATTTCTTATTTTTTATAATTTTTTTAGAAAATAAGGGTTTAGCATTGTTTGGTGACCTTACAATTTCCACTACAATATTGCTAATATTAATAACCTGTTCTATGCAAAGTATATTTAGGGTCTAGAGAGAGAAAGGGAGGAGAGACCAAACTGCGGTTTTCTTACACGGTCCACAATTTCATTACACTGGTTTTGAAAAATGTAATTTCCTGGTCAATTTCCTCTTTCCACATCATTGTTGAAACGTGTCTTATCATAAAATAAAACCGATTATAGCAGAGGGATTATGATTAAAAGCAAATCAAAGTCAAGTTGTAGCGTGAGACTTGAGGGTGACATTAATATGTTACAAAAAAGGGAGACTAAACAGATAGATTAAAAGAATTGAATCATCAAGGAAGCCATTAGAAAGCACCACCAAATGCAGCCATTTGGAAGAAAAACTTGTCCTTCTTCATACATGACCCAGCTGATAATTTTTCTGAAAGATGATTAAAAAAACCAATTACACCTAACACATATTTGTTTATATTGCATCATATCTTCTTAGAGGGACCATCTTCCGTAGCAAAATGAACCCGAGTTTTTCACAATTAACTAATAATTACGGTAAAGAGATTTTAGATTGATTTCAAAGTAGTCAAGATCCATGCACACTCTTTCTTGTAAAACTACAAAGTACTAATACCACATCAATATCAATTGATGGGGATCGATCAGAAACACACCGAACGGTACATGTCAAGCAAGAAGACAACGGAGATTAACCTTTAAAGCTCCAATTGACTCGTGCACAACTGAGCAAACCATGCGAAGCACGACCATGCCGAGCACGGCCGAGAAGACTTACTGAAATGATGCCTATCATCTCCCCCCATGGCCACACTAGTAGGGGCCACCACTGACAACCCAATCACGATAACGTGCTACTAGCTCTAGGACTTCGTGTGTATCAAGAGGAAATCACCTTCGCCACTCTGACGCACACTTAAGGAAGCACCACATGTGAAGTTGAACACCCACTCCCCCACTACCCTGCCACCAATCAGATCCTCCAATGTCACGCTGCCACTTGCAGAGACAGCTATCTTCCACTATCTCCATGCATGCAACGCCTTCTTAGGGCTACTCGGATGCCTACCCATATAAAAGAAAAATTCATCTTCTCCAACAAGGTACGCAAACAAAAACCCTAGCTAAAACTCTATTAAAATATCTCAAGAAACTTAACTTTGGCATTGGAGTGTCCTTGGCAGGCACCACACCGGTGTTCCTCACTTCTCTTTTCCTTCCAAATCACCGGAGTAGTTCACTGCTGGCCTAGGGAGCGACCCTACGAGTTTACTGCATCATTAGTTGGCACCGTCTGTGGAAAATCGATTATTTCTATATTCATGGCCGTCACCAGGTCCGGCACTTCACACATCCCCTTACCAATGGATGACCAAAACACCAATAGAGTTACAACCCTCAAAACCTAGATGGCCGATGTGATGGCCAATATGCAGATGCTGATCGCTCAGAACCAGGAGTTGCTTCAACGACTCCCTGTTGCCCCAGGAGGGGAACAACCACCTCGAGCTCAACCAAAAAATGGAGGAAGAAGCCATGCCAGTAGGATTATGAATGAAGACCTTGTTTTTCCAGGTGGTGGTGTGTCACCCCCTAACGAGGTGTTACCACCCCGAAATAGCGATGTCCAATCGGAGGAAGCATAAAGCCAAGCCCCTGGTTTGCACTTACGACATCACCCCCAACACATTAAGGTTGAAGAAGAAAGGGCAGATAACCCCTCGGCCTAGGATGAACCTTTTAGAGCCCTCCAAGCCCAGATGACCAGAGTCATGGAGGCAGTAAAGACTAGGACTCCGAACACCGTGGAAGAGATAGTGAACAGAACCGACTCCCCGTTCACTTAGGCAATCATACAAATCCCTCTACCACCTAAGTTCAAGATGTCAACTATAGAGATGTTCGATGGGACTAAGGACCCGTTGGACCATTTGGAAACCTACAAGGTCTTGATGTAGTTGCAGGCCGTCCTTGACGAGATTTTGTGCAGAGCTTTTCCAATCACTTTCAAAGGAGCAGCTAGAGTGTGGTTCAACCGGATTCAACCCTCCACTGTTAGCTCCTTCATTTAGCTCAGCAAACTGTTCGTTGGACACTGCATTGGAGCCTAGAGGCAGAGGAAACCAGCAACCAATTTACTTAATGTGAAACAGAAGAAGGACAAAACCCTTCACAAGTTTGTCACCAGGTTCAACCTAGAAACCCTCGAAGTAGATGATGTTGATGACAAGGTCGCAGTCACCACCTTTATGAGCGGAGTTTGGACCCACAAGTTTATGCTTTCGTTGGCCAAGGAACCTCCAAAGACCATGGAAGACCTTATGATTAGGGCCTAGAAGCATATGATTGCAGAAGATACGATGAATGCCTGATGGGAGCGTGATGAGGGCGCCACCTACTGGTTAGAAAAGAAGAAAAGATCACCCAAAAATAAGGATGACAAAGATAAGAAAGCCCCAAGAAGCAACAGGTCAGAAAGGGGCAAGCGACCAAGAAATTGGTTTGCCACCTTTGACCGTAATTTCACTCACCTGACCATGCCGCTGGAGCACATTCTGAACGAAATCAAGAATGACCCAGACTTGAAATGGCCTAGGAAATTACAGGGGCCCCCAGAAGAGAGGAACCAAAGGAAGTACTGTCGATTCCACAGGGATCACAGCCACAATACAAATAATTGTTTCGACCTGAATCAACAGGTAGAGAACATGATCAATGATTCACTTTCTCAAATACACGTTGAGTTGGAGCTTTCCCCGCAAGAGCACGGGTGTCAATCGAAGTAAAACCGGCGAAGCCCGGTATCGTTCTCTCCCAAGGACCGAGCCCAATATAGGCGTGGCACAAAGTGAAACCAACAATAAACGGGAAGAATTAGCAAGCTACTTAACAAATCAAAACTATACTAAAAATGAGACCGAAAATTGTTTGAGTGGTGATGTGTTGTAAACTACTTGAATTATGCTAATTACGCCTAGAATTAAAAGTAATTATGCTAAATTTGTGACAATTAATAAAAGAGGCTTGGATACAATTGTTCAAATCTACCAATTCTCTACAAGTGTCTCAATGGAGGGTTTTATAACTCAAATTAAGGATTCACTCCGCGGAACCTTAATTCGGAAGATTTAGACTATATGAATTGGAATTCATGCTCAATTGATTGTAATTAGTGATCAATTGCTAAGAATCTTAGGTTCAAATCATAATTTGTGCAATGCCTATACCAATCAATGAATTGTGCATAGAAATTACCAAACGTGATTATGAATCTAAGTTTTCTAAAGAATTACAACACAATTGAGATGAATTTGAAGATTTCATAAGATGAACCATTGAAGTGTATATACCTCCATTGAAGACCTTGAAAATCCTTGGTAGACCTTCACAATTGCATCCAAGGAAGGCTTAGCTACTTGATTCCATAAGAGTAAGCAAGAGTGATTGAAGATTTCTCATTGAATTAAGAAGAAATGGGTGTTTGTTTACAAGGAAAATGTGAGAAAATGTGAGAAAATATAAGGAAATATAGATCTAACCCACTTTCTCTCTCTCTATATCTAATCCTAACAAAAAATCTAAGTTAAATCTGATGATAGATACAAAAATCGCATTCTCTTTTAAGTGATGCAGCTTTAAAATTCGCGCAGGCAGGGCCGGTATCGTACGTACGGTACTGTTCACCGTATGTACGGTGAGCAGACCGTACGTACGGTTGGGGCTACGCTGATTTGCACTCTCTGAAGTTTGCTCCTAGTGTTGCAGGCGTACGTACGGTGGGACATATCGTACGTACGGTTGGACCACTGTACGTACGGTGAGCCTTACGCTAAATGCCATCCTCTGAAGTTTTGGGTCTGGAACTAGGGCGTGTGTACGGTGGGACATACTGTACGTACGGTGTCTCCTACCGTACGTACAGTAACAGTGTAACTTGACCTTTTTGCTCCACTTTTCGCCCATTTTCTTGCACAAAACCCACCATCACTCATTAAGACATTTATTATGCTAAAATAGAACATATATACAACCTAATTAGACTAACAACAACTATTTAGGGACTTTAGATTGCACTTTTTAGAGTGTAATCAATCAAGGAGGGATGCTTGGGGAGGTATGTTGCTGGCCACATGCAAGACCGAGATCGAGCATGCAAAGTAGAGAGGAAGAGCCCAGAAAGAGCCCCAGCGCACCAACGTCCGATAGGAGAAATAAGGGTCATCGCGGGGGGATTCGGAGGTGGTGGTGAGTCTTTGTCTGCTAGGAAGAACCATGCTAGAAGAGCCAAACAAGCAGAGGTGTTCGCGGTAGACAGGTCGAGCAAGAAAACACCACCAGATGTTCCAGACATAGTGTTCACCGAGGACGAAGCGGCCGAGCTGAGCCACCCATATGATGACGCTTTGGTGGTCAACGCCATCATTTCCAGCTTTAGAACACAATGAATCTTTATTGATAGCGGCAGCTCGGCTGACATCCTTTTCTGGGGAGCCTTCGAACAATTGCAGATACAGAGAAAAGCATTGAAACCCATGACCTTCCCTCTAGTGGGGTTCACTGGTGATAGGGTCACCCCCATAGGTTCCATGGAGCTGCCCATCACCTTGGGGGACGACCCCCAACAATCTACGAAGTTGGTCAACTTCCTGGTCGTGGACTGCCCATCAGCCTATAACGTGATCATAGGGCGTACAACTCTAAATCAGTTCAAGGCAGTCATGACCCTTCTCTTCTTGTTTGGAGTCCCCAATTTCAGACTCCTCTCTCTTAAAATTTTCATCCCAAAATTCATTTTTAATTATTTTCTCACTCACCGTAGGAACGTTTTCCTTAGACACAAAGTCTTGGAGAAGGATGGTTGGGTTTATGATATCCTCATTCCTATGGTTAGTTATGGGATGAACGGATTCACTTAGGCACCCTTGCTTAATAAGAACTAGTGGAGATGGCACATAGGACTTGTCCTTTGCTTGGACAACCAAGGTTTACATTAAAAGAGTCAATTGACTCTATATCTCATTATGGCACTCACGTACTCTAGAATTCACTTCTCCTTGAAATTTTATCGCTTGTTGAAGAGTATCCTCTATGGTGTCCTCTTGTGTGCCAATGTGAGGAATGTGATATTCCTTATAGGGTAAAAATTGGGCATGGGGGTATTCATATGGTGGAGTTTAGTAGGGTGGAGGTGGTGCATAGTAATAGTCATAGGGCTCTTGGTAAAAGTAAGGCTCAAAATAATGTTGTGAATATGTGCTCTCATATTCCCTATCAAGATTAAATTGATCACATCCCCCAAGATTTGGAGGTGGTTGTGGAGGCTCCCTTTGACCATTAGCTCTAAGATGTTCTCTAGTAGACATATTGGATGATGGATGGTGTGAAATGTGTCACCAAAGATAATGAAGTGCATAATAGAAGATGGATGTAATGTACAAACAAAAGTAGCGCACTGCCTCTCAACACAATGTACACAACAATGCTCAATAATTTTCATCCAAACTTCCAATCTCCGCATAAAAAATTCTACCAATTTAAGTAACGATCCAACCAAACCTCCAATCTCTACAAGATAAATACCACCAATTTATAATTAAATACAATACCTAATTCTTCACTAGCAATTCTCCAATCAAATTATTAAAACAAAAACAAAATTTATACAAATCAAACAAAATAAACCTAGAATAAAGAGAAAAAAGAAAGAAATAAAATCTATCATGGTATCATACAAAAAAATTGAAACGAAGTTACCAAATGGCCTAAGTCGAAGATTCCTCTGTCATGGTAGATGGATGGAGATCCAATCCATCAATTGCTCTTCAACTAAAAGCTTGTAGTGCTCGCCTCATGCCTTCGGTTTCTGGCAATGGCGTCAAAAACTTGACTCGCCCCGAAGGCGCTGTTTTTATCTGTAAGCGCACGGTTAACGGTTGTAGTTTTATCTGGGAAGTTCGGAATTGTATCTCTTTAAGGACCTAGCCCAATATAGGTTTTTGATACTCAACTCACACTAACTACACTCGAGTCGACTAGAAATTTAGGGAATTGAATCTAAAATAAAAGAAAAATTAAAATGACTGAAAATCTTTTGGGTTTTGATGATTGTTTTGAATTACTAACATAATACAATGAAAATAAAAGCAATTAACACTAGGCAATTAAATTAAAAGAAATTGAAATTAAACTTAAACAATAAAAAGCGAATTGGGTTCAAACGATCCAATCACTCAATTTCATTCAAGGCTTCCAATGAGATTTATAACTCAAATAAAAAACAAAGTATGTTTGATTCAGAGAATTTAAATTTGAAAACTCATAATTCTCAAGCAATTGAAATTGGATACATAGTCAATGGGGAATCCAAAGTTAATATTATTGAATCAACTAGGGTCAATACCAAATTTGTGGTTTATGCATTGAATTAGTCAAACATAGTCAATAACTTAGTTTTTTTAAGGCATATTCAATCAATTGATGAAAATAAATTTCTAGCAATTATGGAGTATTTGTCTAGTCAAGAGTCATAAATTAATACCTTAAAATCTCTAAACTTAATCAATAATTTAAGTTTTTTAAAATTTCATATTTAATTACTAAGAATTCAAAATCTAGAAAAATATGGCAATTAATTCATGAGATACTTCCATTAAAATTCTTGGATTATTTGGATAATTTTCACATTTGAACTCAATTTAAGAAATTAACTAATTAGATTCATCCTAAAAAACATGTAAAATTTACATAAAGCATACAAAGATTTAAAGCTAAAATTTACGTAAAAATGAAGAGTGTTTGGATATAAGAAAAATACCAAAAACTACAAGAAAAATACAATACATTAAAGGAAATTACAAATTAAATTACACAAATAAATCTAAACTAATAAATAAAGAACAAAATGGGAACACCAATCTTAGAGGAAACAATCCCGTAGCCAATCTACCTCAAATCTACTCCTAACTATCAAAATACTATAAAAAAACTCTCTACAAAATTCAAACCAAACTCAAAAACTAACTAAAACTACTGTAAAATCAACCTCCCTTCCTTTCAGCTGCGGCTAGTGTTTTAGGATATTTGTATAATCCGTTCGATGCTCGTCTAATATGCGTCTGGACGCATCGTTTGGACGGTAAAATGACCATCCGAACGGTTATTTTACTGTCTGAACGGTTTTCGAACGCAAAAACTTAAATCTATAATAGCTTTAGACTCAAAATATCGACTCTAGAGGTCCTCTGTCTGATGGACGTTCGAACGGTGAAATGACCTTCCGAACTGGGTGTCCAAACGGTCACTCACCGTTAGAATGCTATGTCCAAACGGTGGTGCTGTCCGAATTGTGCGTCCGAATGGTTCCATTGTCCGCATAGTCCGTCCAAACGGTTTTCTTGCGACTTTGGCTCTTATTTGTTGTTTTAACCTCAAAAACATACAAAAAACACAAAAGACACAATTAATCAAATATTGAACCAAAATAAGATGATTAACTACAATCTAAGTCTAACAATATGCAAATTAAAAGCTTATGATTATACTTTTAGGGTGTAATCACATGCTAAAAGCAATGAAGGTTGCACAGAAAGCTATGAATGTCCATGGACTTGAAAAAAATTTACATCTCAAATATACCATAGCTTTTGGCCAACAACGCTCACTGTACGCAACTGTGTGCTTACATGTTTCAGTGTAGTGGAAACACCCCCAAATAACTTCCTTAGGGAGATTGTTGGAGAGATTAGAGGCCTCCTAACTGGTGCGTAGTGCGTATTACTCCAAGAAATTTGACAGAATACCTGTAGAGCAGTTCAAGTATGAAACGGCCATCGATCACTAACATCTCTGTGTTCAGATGTTCGCCAACTTGTTTTGCGTAGTGTCCCTTGGCAACTTCCATACATTTTTCCATTTCGTGAATACATCTCATTAGCACGCTGCGTTTAGCATCAAATGATCCATCGGTAATTCACCAAAGGAGGCAATTCACATGACTCATTTTAATGCGCTACATATGCAGTGTTCGTCCATTCTGTGAAGAGGCCCAATCGAGATGAGGCGAGGGGTATAAGCGCTTCCCTTCACTTTACGAAGCTCCTCTGGCACCCTGTAAATACAAGGGGAAAGCCATAAATTGGCCTTCCTTGCAGAATTAGTGATCTTCTGGAAGAATTTGTCAATCGATGGATCTTTCATTGGGAGCGGAATCGTTATTTGATCGAGGACTACTAGCAAGCATTTACCTTATATTAGGTAGTGCTTTGGTGAAAATGGTTTAGGATTCTGAGTTTGAACAAGCAAAGAGATCATGCTGGCATCTATATACATATACTAGTTGTAGTGCACATGATTTGCTCGTGTTATTATTATTATTTTTTTAAAGAATAATTACACTTTATCCTCTTGTGATTTAAGCCAAAATCAGATTACCCTTGTAGTTTAAAAGTGAATACATGAGTCTCCTGTGATTGGAACTTATTTGCAAAATGAATAAAAATAGTTAGATTTAATGAAAATTCTATCATACAAGTATTTTTGTCATATTATATCTCCAAATTAGAACATTACAAAGACGATTTGATGAAATAATAAAAAAAAAACTCTCGATAAACAAGCCTTTATTTTGACATAAAAAGACCAAATTGCCTTTTTTATGTTTTAATTTGAAGAGATAAAATGACAAAAATACTCGTGTGACATAACTTCATTAAATCTAATGATTTTTATTCATTTTACAAATAAGTTTAAACCATATAAGGTTATATGTTCACTTTTAAACCACAAGGGTCATTTGATTTTGACTTAAATCACAAGGAAGTAAAGTGTAATTACCCCTTTTTTTAAGACATCCCATGTTACACTAATTCTAATCTTTATTCTTTACTAAACTCATGTGATGCTATTAGTTACTTCGATACATTGAATAAGATCCATTTCATTTGAGAGGATTTTGACACCTCACAAATGAAGTGAATAGAAGGGTTAGATTAAGCCACTTCTTTCATTTAAGGACTTGACCCTTAAGTACCTTGTTTTGGTTTAACAAATTAATGGGACATGATTCCTCCATCAGTTAATTCCCTCAAATCTCTTATCGCTCACCATTCTTCTCATTTCTCTGTCCTCGCTCTCTCTGTCCTTATCACAACTTGCAATTTTTCTCTGCATCGTTACAAATGGTCAAGTCCCCCAACACCATAAAAAATTTCAATCATCGTCCAAAGATCTTATTGCAGGTCATTGGAGAAAACAAGATTAAGACTTTTAGATGGTTTATCGGAAAATTTGTTCTCATGTGAAGGGCTAAGAGCAAGACCAACCATTTGTGGAGGATCAAGTGAAAGAAAGGCTTTAAATTTTTAGAGAGAGAAGAGTTCAAAATCTATGTTTTGGAGCAAATTTGGAGAGAAAGAGAGAGATGGGCTAGGCCCAATTTGACAAGTAAAGAAAGCAGGAAGAGAGTAAGTGGGTGTGTTTGAAATCTTATGCGAAAGTGAACTCAATCTTATACCTATTCGAAGACAAAAATCATATATTAGCCTATTTCAAATGCTTATTATACATCCTAGTTGGTGTTCTCCCTTTATATATTAGAATAAATTATTTGATACTTTATTTTAGTTCCAAATGCTCACTATACCTTTGGTAAAAGTGACACTGTGAATTTTTCAAGAAAATATGCATTGTTCTTTGTTATGATACATTCAAAGGATTGAAGGTTGGGATCCTTGGATATATCTATATATATGTATAAACATCTATGCTAATATATAAAGGGAGGACACCAACCATTCTACAAAATATAATTTTTTACAATATCAGTGATCTTTGTCTATGTTAACCATAAGGATAAATAGGAAAATTCCATACACTTATATTCACTCAACCACTACATCTCCACATCCTGATAACTGCTTTTGTTTTCTTATAGTTCTCAACGCAAATACAAATGTTAACACAATCACTTTTTATCTTCATCCTCATCCTCTCACAGTTGCTTAAGTATTATTCTCTTTCAAATTGTTTTTCTAAATTTAAGAACATGTGACGATTTATTGCTAGCGCAATTAATATTCATTTTCATCCTCATCCTCTCACACAATTGCTTTCAGTATTATTCTCTTTCAAATTATTTTCTTTAATTTAAGAGCATGTAAAGATTTATGTCAATGATATTTTATCCTTGAATTTGATTTTTTTTTTCTCCTCCATGTTCACATTTGCAGACTCTATATTGTGTATGTTTCTCACTTTGTGTCTCTCTTTTTGTTCTTTTTTTAAATGTGTTTTTTTAATTTGTTTATGCATTTATCCAAAATTTGAGATGGGATTAGATGAATAATGAGAAATTTAGATTAATTGTGAAAAAATAGTTACATATGCATCGCGTGTGCCCACTCTCTAGTATATACAACGAGAGAGATGAGAAGAGGGGAGAGGGATGGGAGAGAGAGTTGCTGACTGTTTTGAGATTTTTTAAAGATAAAATTTGAGAGAATAACAGACGGAGGAACTTTGTTCCATTAATTTGAGGTCAAGTTTTTAAATGGAAGATGTGACTTAATCTAAGTCTTTCATTCACTTTATTTATGAGATGTCAAAATCATGTTAAATGAAATGGACCTCTCCATTTCACCATAGGAATAGAGAGGATCTAAGCTTAAATATTCACATGCATGTTAAACAAATTGCCCTTACCACCATTTCTAGATGTTCCATTGGTTGACAACAAATCGATATTATTGCGAAGCCTTGACCATTTTATTTACCTAAAAAATTGCAAAAATCAAATTTAATTTTGTGAGATCTTTGCTAACAATTTTTTTTTTTTGGGGGGGGGGGGGGGGGTTATGTATTTAAGGTTCTTGTGTTAAACATTTTTTTTTTTTTTTGCTTTTGGTGGGTATGTACAAAACACTAATGTGCCAATAAGAAAGGTTTACCAAAAAAGGTATTAAAAATAATTCATTTTCCCAAAGTTTCTTACAACGTGATAATAACGAGGGGTCTTTTGCTTTTACTCTTTTAGACAGCTAACGAGGGGTGTTTTCTTTTTTTTTAAAGTATTGAGGAGGCCACGAGTGGTGCTTTAGGTACTCAAGTTGTGCAGGACGGGAGGGATTTTGCTGAAGTCATGACCTATAAGGTCATGTACTGTCAGTACTTTTTAATCAAGTAATTTAATTTTTCTTAAAATCTGAAACTATTAATTGATAAATATTATTGTAGAGATCATATAAACAAAAAATCAATAAAATCTAACAACTTTAGTCATATGATTTCACGCAAAAGCTTTCAGAGGTCATACTACTTTCAAACAATATTCTAAAAAATAGTTAAAAAGTCAAATGGTTAAATCTTTAAAAAATCAAATGGTTAAATCTTATCAGATTAAATTTATTTTTTTAGGACTAATACATCTAATAAAAACCTATATCATACCAGGTTCTGATTTTTTAAAATAAGTTATAAATTAATATAAAATAAAGTGATAGTATAAATAATTGTACCTTACCAACATCAGCAAAATCATTCCCGTGCAGGACTGGGTAACCCTGGATTTGGATTAGGCTTATAACAGAGCTACCAGAATGAGCTCTAAACTTTGGTTTGGATCAATTTCTTAACAAATTTTGTACCCTGGCCGCATATCATCATTAATTTGGAATCGTAAATTAATCTACATGGTCTGGGCATATCAATCAAGCTGGTGTTGGATTTGGGTTAATTGGGTTATATTTTGTATGTTGAGCCTAGATCACGTCGGTAGTCAGCGGCACATTTTTTAGTTAAACTATATTCTTACAACCAGAATTTTCAGGAAAAGAACTTGGGACCAACTCTGATTTAGGTGGTATCTGTGGCCATTAAAACGAATATAGAGTTGAATATCAAATGTTGCATACCAGTGGCACACTGCACACTCTTGTATGAACGACTTCAATTTGAAAAGGCAAATTTCATTCCGTTAGAACAACTTAGGACCAACTCTTGTAGACTCCTTTTCTGTGAAATTTTGTTTCAAATTGCGAGTTCAATTTGAAAAGGCAAATTTCAATCAAGCTGGGCAAAATTAAGAAATTAAACCAAATGACAGTCATTTGGTATGACTTTCATAGCAGCTCTCATTTAAAAGTGCAAATAATCAAATCGTTGTGGATGTCCCATGCTACTTGGAAGTAATTTTTCCAAGTAGAATGGTTACGCTTGATCAAAGTTGATGAGGTTGACCGGAAAAAGAAGAAAAAAAACAAGTTGACGAGCAAATTACTACACACACTTTATTAAACCGTAGACTGGTTGGAGAAAGAGCTAGCTTGTGCAGAAATGATACGAGGGTCCTATTAAAAATGGAAATAGACACCAGATTACAAAGAGCCAGCTTATGCAGAAATGACCGACGGGTCCTGAATGGAAATGGAAATAGACACAACTACATAGTGACAGCTACGTAGCTCACAAACATGCCCTCAAACATTCTAAGAAGTAAAATCATTATTGAAGCTAGAATGGACGACTTGTCAATGATATGCCAAAAGAGACGATGGCAACCAAGAAAGCTATGGACGTCCATGGACTAGCCCTAAATTTGCCTTTGAGATGTGTCATAGTTGCTGGTAAAATCATTATTGATTCATCGAAGGAAACTGCGGATGAAATTTGTCAATGATATGCCAAAAGAGACGAAGGCAACAAAGAAAGCTATGGACGTCCATGGACTAGCCCGAAATTTGCCATTGAGATGTGTCATAGTTGCTGGTATAAATCTATTATACGAAGGGCGCTCGCAGTAGTAAACAGCGAGATCGCGTGTGGGGGAATAGCGATCACACTCGGTGTACAGAGTAACTCCCTTGCAGAGATTGTTGAAGAAACGAGAGGCCTCCTCATTGGTGCCCAGACAATGGTGCATTAGTCCATCACCTCCAAGCTCTTCCACATCTTTTGCAGTGTCTACAAGCCTGTCCATTAGGCAAGCATACGATGTGAAGTGAAGGTCAAAACCAGGGCAACACTGCTCAAGCGCAATGAGGTTCCTCAAGATTGGCTCGGTGGAGTCATCAACGCACAAAGTCGGGATCCGGAAACACGCTCCACGACAGCGACCCAGAATCTCAAACTCGACTTCCAGAAGGTTGTTGCAGCTTTCAAACTTGACTCCTTTATAGGTGAGGCCCGATGCAGAAGGCATGTCTTTCAAAGATTTGCTAAGACATTCCTTTGCTGCAGAACAAGGCATACATGTCGATTTGCTAGGACCTTTCTTTGATGGAGGCTGAGGATCACTGAGGTAGTAGTTGTAGAGAAGATGGAGCATATGATCATGACAATCAACTTTCTCTGGCGGGGGATTATTGCCTTCGTCTATTGTAAGGACACAGTCACCAGGGCAAGCACAAATGGTTGCGTTACTACTGTTGGAGCACTCGTGATTTCCTATTTTCAGTCTTTTCTCGAAGACTGAAAGGACATAATCACTAAGCGTGTGTTTGTTCGATATATGACCGAGGGTGCAGTGGAACAGCTTCTGGAGAACAAAGAAGGGAAGCTGGTTCTCGAGGAATAGCAAGTCCTGTAGGACGGTCTCCAGCGTCAGAGGGATTCCCAAAATAGGATCGCTGCTGCTACTTTGGTCCTTGGGCATCGCCCGTTTGCTGCTGTCATTGTTCTCCGCATGAGGCTTTTTCTCTGGATTTTTGTTGATAGGACTGATCCTGCGGAGAACTTCAAGTATGAAACAACCATCGATCACCAACATCTTTTCATCCAGCTCAACTTCTTCTGCGTAGTATTGCTTGGCATCGGGTATCGAATCTGCCATTTCCTTCAAACATTCGCCTAGCACGGAGGCAAATTCCCCTCCAATGCTTGCTTTCAAGAGGGAAACCATGTAAGTAACTTTGATGTGCTGCATATATGGTTTCAGATATTTGGCCTCGCTGTGAAGAGGCCCAATAGAGACGAGGTGAGGGGTATAGGCACTTTCATTCAGCTTCCGAAGCTCCTCGGCCACCCTGTAAATACGAGCTGAACTCATGGATTTGGTCACGGGTATAGCTTTCTTGATTTCTGCCTGCAAGGGTTTTTCCGTTTCTTTGGCAGAGGTCTGCCCAAAGTTCTCTCGGGTCGAACCCATTGTGGTGGAATTGTTATTGCTCGAAGACATCAGCAAGCAATTATCCTAATTTAGGTAGCGGTTTGGTGAAAATGGTTTAGGATTTCTGGGTTTGAGCAAGCAAATACCCCCCTACTGGCATCTACATATAGGCTCGTCGCCTCAACCACATTGGGGGAGAGATCTTGTTAAAATAATGCAAAATTTGGTCCCAAAAATAAAATCTGCACGTTTAACTTATGTAACGACATTCATTTAATACTTGAAAAAAAAAGTATTATGTTATTTTACAGATACATACAAGTGGGGGACATCTCGCCATTATTAAAGTGTGAAAACTAATTTTTTTTCCAAAAGTAACTATTTTACAGGGGTAAGGTGAAACCAAAGTAATTATTTTACAATTATTAGTGTGATTTATAGGGGTGTTCAAAAATTCATTCGACTCATCAACTCAACTGACCCAATCCAAACGTAAATTGAGTTAAAATTGATTTTAAGATTTGTGAATCTAACTTCAATTGTTTGGCTGGTGAGTCATTACTTTAAACAACCCAATCCGACTCAACCTGTCTCTTCAACAAAAATTCATCGAGGTTAAACTTGAATAAAAACTCAAACTGAGTTAAAATTTATTTCATTTTTTTAACCTGAATTTGATGATTTCAATTTTTTAACCTGAATTTGATGATTCGGTTGGTGATTACTATCTAACTTACCTGTGAATACCCAAAATCTATGCACACATATTTGTTTTCTATACTCCAACAACCAAAAGTTTGTCGTTGCCTACATTTTATATCCTTTAAAACCCAATAGTTTGTCATATATTTGTTTTCTTTACTCCAACGACCAAAAGTCTTCAAAATCCAATAGTTTGTGGTTGCCTACATTTTATATCTTTACTCCAACAACCAAAAGTTTGTCGTTGCCTACATTTTATATCCTTCATAACCCAAAAGTTTGCCGTTGCCCACATTTTATATCCTTCACAACAACCAAAAGTTTGTCGTGGCCTACATTTTATATCCTTCAAAACCAATAGTTTGTCATATATTTGTCTTCTTTACTCCAACGACCAAAAGTTTGTCGTTGCCTACATTTTATATCCTTCAAAACCCAATAGTATTTCACACACGTGTGAGTGATCCTGCAGCATAAGAGCATACTTAATCCATTTAAATACCTGGCCGGCCAGTATTTGCAACTATACCCATTGAGGAAGGAAAATTTTGAAGGGTAAAATGGAATACGGGGCTCGTACTTACTCCAATTCACTGTACTTCCGCTGCCGCCACCTCCTCCTCCTCCTAGTGCTCCTCCTGTTGGCTTCTTTCCCGTCGACTATGGAAGCTCATAGAGAAAACACCAGGCCCGGCTACGGTAAGGGTCCAAGTGTGCTTTATCGATTTTCACCTACTTAGCCAGCTCAAGCTGGGCTGCCATCGGGATGACCCTTCAGTTTGACAGTTTTGTGCTCTAAGTGAAGGCTTTGTCGGTAATGATGTTTCTGTATAGCTGTTCAGTAACTGTTTGGTTTTCGTGCAGATTTTGGGCCAGTTGAAGACCCATATGCCGATCTTGGTGATTCCACTCAACGTATGAGACTTTTCACGTTACTCGTATGTATTGTGGATGTCATTGTCACAACATTTTGAGACATTTTTTTTTTTTTTCGTGTTTCTGTGTGTACATGCAGATCAGCCTGTGACTGAGCAATTTGCAGCACGGTACGAGTGCAAGTGTCCCGAAGTGCGTGAATGTCCATCAACTTTAGAACCAGAAGCAGTTAAGCAACTGAAGGTCAAACTAACTCCTATTATTCGCCAGCGCTTAACAGAATTGTCGCTCACAGTTAAATCTGCAACCGAAGCTGCTCACACGCTCGATCTTTTGAAGCTCCTCACTGAATCAAATTCTGAACACTTGGACAGGATTCGCGAGGAAGTGCATGAAAGAGCTCGACAGCTGACGGATGCATTCGAGAAAATGAACGATTTCATCTAACAAATTCAAAATAACATGATGGCATCTTAGTACTTCCTCTATAATAATATAGTTTAAGGTATGGTCAGTTCAACTGACCTGTATGAGTGTATTCCGTGGATTGAATAAGAAGGCAATAACTTTGTTGCTACTGCAATCTCAGTAGAAGCCTGTCATGGATAATTGTGGTGTATTACTTCGTTGATTTAATAGTAATGTAGCCTCTTATGTGGTACAATGGCTATACTGATACAATTACAAGTAGAGAATGATCTGACATTACTCGAATGTGATTCGAATCTTTTAGTATTGAATGTTTACAATTCACATGAGTTGCGTCAGTTAACTCCATTGAAAATTTAGTAAAATATCAGGACTTTTAACTCTATTTTGGATAAGATGGAGAAAAGAAAGGGAAAAAAAAAAGCAATGCGACTATCCAGTGAAACTTCATCAAGATCACCAATAGCATGGACTATCACTTCTCTTTCCTTTATTGCTTCTTTTTCTTCCTTTTTTTTCTTCATCATACCCAGATGATATGATTGATGCCATTACAATATCAGAAACGTGATATATAGTAATCGTACCAAAATTATGCCATTAAAATATTGCACCTGAATATAGAGGCAATAAATTGGGACCATAATTAGATTTCCGTCTTCAAATAGATACCTACGCAGGCAAAAAAAATAATAAAAAAAAAAGCATAGAAAAACATGCCCAGTAAAATTATGTCAGATTTAGTCATGCCTATATATATAGGGAAATGCTATTATTACAAAAAATTTATACAGAAATTGTACCAAAATTATGTGGTAGTAATACTTTTATAATGAAAATGCATTATGGCGGGTAATGCTGTAGAAATAGAAAACTCATACAGAACTTTCTTATAGGGCAATATGTCAAAATGAGAGCTTCTTCCAGAAAATTTGTATAAAATAATCTTATCACAGTGATTTGACAATTATAGTTTTATAATTAAAACTATCATAATTAATATTTTTTTTAAGTGATTGACTCTCATTCAAACACATTATTCTGGTGATAAATTTTATATAAATTTTGATTGTATAGCATTACCCTTTTCATTTTGTCTTTTAATCTCATTGCGAATTTTTTAGCAGCTCAATACAATTTAATACAATCCAAACATTGACAATGCAAGCACGTGAACCATGGCCGGTCCATAAATTTCTTCTTACGTGGGCATAGTGACATAACTTTGATGACGCGCGTGGTCTAGTGCTTTTTTAGAGCATGATAATTCCTGTCATCTTCAACTATCTTATCAGCATAGTGACCGGTTGAAATACAAGTTAACGTAGCCGTCACCGTAAATTAGTTGAGCGAATTTTTAATTTATTTTACTAACATGGGTCCGGCCAAATTTTAAAAAAATTCAATCGAGAGTCAAACCTTGATATGGAAAGTCATGAGTTCTCCTAACTATATTAACTCAGTTGATTTTGAGCCAATTTAAAACTTCATCAATTAGTTTGAATATTAGATATCATACTAAAGTTAAGATTTATCGAACATGCACTGATGACTTTCTTGATCAAATATATATATATATATATATATATCATCAGACCACATTGGACCCAATTATTTTACCTAGAAGGCAAATTTCATACGTACTATAGATTTTGTCAATTTTTTCTTTTGTCATTCACAATAATTGCTTTAGAAAATGAAGGTGTTCATAGTAAGACCGAAATTAGAGAGCTGGTAGTGTCTACTGAAACCATTGTGTGGATCCAAAATTTTTGTTGAGCGGCACAAAATAAATTTTTTTAAAAATTTTTATATGAACTTGATAAAGGTCTTAAATTTTGATAGGGCCAATACACTATATTTGATTGTAAATACCTAAAGTTCTCTCAGAGGTTACAAAATTTTAAAAATTTTGGAAGGGCATGGACCCTGCCCGCCCCTTTCGGTCCACCAATTATAGAAATCTTATTAATAAAGTGAGCACGTCCAACAAAAGGTCTTGAGCTGAATTTTTTATATTTGTAATTGGCAGATGGGATTACAGACATCCATTTAGAGATAAGACATCAATTGATCATAATGAAGTTTGTCCATAGCATGCATGCATCCATTCGTGCATATGTTCATACCATTTTCAGGAGCTACATTTAAGGAAACATACCTTGGTGTGATATAAAATAGAAGAAAGGATAATGTCATACATTTAGAATTTATAATAGGAATGATGTGTCTGATTGACGGCCATCTATTTTAAAACTAAATAATCTTAATCATGACTTTTAATTATAAAAATAACACTAACACATCACTACGGTCAGATTTTTTATACCAATTTTTTCGACAAAACAGCATTTCCTGAAAGAAATCGTCTAATATGGATGCATTTTGAGGCACATAACAATTGTTTTTCTGCTCTTTTGTTCACAGGACCTCCATTTCGACTGTTGTTGCAATCCAAACATTGACCAGCCAAGCACGTGAATCATGTATCCCTTGCAGCCTTGCAGGGTCCATAAATTTTTTCTTATGCCGGCATAATGAGTTCACTTCAATGAAAAGATATGTAATAACTTTACAAACACCATAATTTCACTCATCTTTGACAACATTATTAGCATAGTGATTGATTGAAATACTAGTTGGCCTAACCATAACCAATCTTGTCTAGATGTAATTAACAAAATTGAAAATCCGCTTTTTAGCTGAGCGAATTTTCCATAAATTAGTTTCAAGAAGGGAAACAATTTCGCTGACTAATTCCCTCCTTACACATCATTGTTAAAGTGGGTCTCTTATCACAATGAGTAGAATACATTATTGATACTCTATTATTGATACTCTTTTAGTATAGTTGCATTTAGTTCTTATTTATTCTGGTATCTCTGTTGTTTAGATCTTAAGTTTGAATCACCTTAGTGGTAAATATATATTATGATTGTTAGATTTGTTATAATGTTGTGTTTGTTGGATTTTCTCAAAAGAAATGAGTTATGATTGTCAAATTTGTTATAATGTTGTGTTTGTTGAACTTTTTTACAAGAGATGATTGTATGTTCACTTTAATATATTTATCATAACTTAATTATTTTTTATCGACTGAAAAATAATAGTATAGGGCACATGATTGATAAATGAGATCTTCTGATGGTTATCATCAATTGAAACATCATGTCAACGACTCAACAATTTGAAACATATCTTTTTTACTAAATTGTAAGGTGTAGGTACCCAGTCTACGGGCGCCACGTGGTACCTATTTTGCCCACCTGGCAGTCCACGTGGGCCCCCTGGCTACCCCAAAGTCAACCGTGGTCAAACCACGGCCGGGCATAACCGCTCCTCACCCTTGCCCCTGCGGCGGGGTAGGCGCCCGAACACCAAGCCTCGTTCAAGCAAGCTCCAAGAGCTCCTTTTAAGCCAAGCCCCGCGCCTGCACGGCTCCGGCCAAAACGAGCGCCTGTGCTTGACAGGCCCCTGCGCCTAGCACGATCCAAGGCTCTGTGCCCCAACATTTAACGGGCCTAGGCCCCTAATTGGCTAACTCACTCTCACTTGGGACCCCTCCCCGCGGGCAGTGGAACGGAGGCTAGAACCGTAGGGATTGTTGAGCCGTGTGCTTTACAAGCGTGCATGGGACCAGTCCCATCAACCAGCTAAGAGAGAGAGATATGCCCTCAGAGCCACTTAAATACCGTATCTTTAGCATTAAATGCTGACCCGACGCACATTTAATGCAACAGACACGTGGCGAGCTGTGGCTGAACGAGCGCCTGACCCCGTGGCAGCTGGCATCCAATCGCCCGCCGCGGCCGCTCACAGGACCTCTCCAGGTCATGATGGCGGAACTCAGGCTTGCCCAGTCACGGGTCGCCACATGTCCGCACGTGCTAATCACTCCTTACTATAAATAGTCTCCACACATTTATGACCACAGGACACAACAGTTAATCACATTTATTATACGAGTCGACACTGGCTCGTGAACCTCTCTCTCTCTTGTCTGCCCTCTCGGTTCTCGCCCTTCCACAGCCAGGAGACCCGAGCGAGTCGGCTTCTGTGACTACCAGGACTCCCAGACGGGCCCCACGCAAGTCAACCTTGCGCTTCCCAGTCAAACACAACAAACAATACTCCACTGGGGATGACTGGCGCTCACGAAACGACTGACTCTGGCCTCAACCCATGCCAAGTTTCCAACACTGGGGCAGAACTGACCCCGGGTACCCACCCCGAGAACCAGGGCCCCCAGGTCCTTTCTTTCATCCAATCCCAAAGCGAGCAGATCCGGACGCTCAACGACAGCGTGGCTGCACTTCTAAAGTCGCAACAAACCCTGATGGACACTGTGCAGGCCATGCAGAGCGGACGGGCCATCCTCAGCACACCCACTCCCATCTCCACTTTGTCACCCAGCCCCTCGGCCGCTGAAATGCTCCAGCGTGCAGCTCGAGGTTCAGAACCTCCCACTCCTGATCAAACATTCAACCCCGGCATGAGCAACTCAACTCCGCTCCCAACAGCCAGGAGAGCTCTTTTCCCCCCCGATCCGGTCCTGACTTCCACACCCCCGCACGACCAGACGCGCGCGGAGGTCGGACAAGTAAACACTATTCAGCTGGTCAACGTTGGACTTGACTTTCGCCCGCCATATGCCGAGTCTATCCAGCGACTCCTATACCCAGAGGGGTACGTTACCCCAAAATTCACCAAGTTCGACGGAAAAAGTGGACACGCCAAGGAGCACGTCATCCGGTTCGTAGACTTTTTAGGCGTCCACACATCAGATCTCAACCTCCGACAACGAGAGTTCTCCAAATCGCTCTCTGACCGAGCTTATTCCTGGTATGCCAACCTCCTACCCAATTCTATCCTATCTTGGGACGACATGGTGCAGCGATTCGTCGGCAAGTTCTTTTATGCCGACGAACCCCTTTCGGCATTCGACCTCATCCATGAGTCCCAGGGAGAAACCGAAGGCCTACTATCATTCGTTAAGAGATTTCGTGAAAGAGCCCTCAAAGTTCAGGACCCCGTAGAAGAACAACAGCTAGTCAACATTTGCGTTAAAGGGATGCAAAACCGGTATAAAATTCACATGATCAACCATAAATTCGTGGATTTCGCTACCTTGATTACCGCCGCCCGGAACATTACAACTGCTGTGAGAGACTCCGCGCGCAGCTTCCAATCCCAATCTTCCCTGTTGCCAACTCCCTCATGGCGCAACCCCCCGCGTCGCCCCTCCGTATACGTAGCAGCACCCACAACTCGCGGCAACTCCAGTGGGAGGAAGTGCCCCTTCGGCGAAGACCCCCCTCCCTTGCCCGTGTCCACCAAAACAGCCGCAACCCTATTGCAAACATGGGTGGCCGACGGCCAAATCATCCTTCCCGAAGTGAAGAAACAACCTACCGAGCGTGACAGACTCAATCCTAACTTCTGCATCTACCATCAGACCATCACTCATTCCACCCACGACTGCTACGCTCTCAGACGTATCTTCCTCAAGCGCAAGCAGGATGACACATTGCAGCTTCCTGAGACTGATGTGCTCAATGACCCCCTTCCCAAGCACCGGAACGATAATGATGCCGTTCTCATGATTTCCCTCCATGACGAATCTGAAGATTTAGCCGTCTGTCACATCTCCGAGCCTGACTCAAGAGACCCAAATTTTGACCACCACCGCGCCACTGTCCTCCAAAATTCCACTAAGTTCAAACATTTCTTTGATCAACTGGGCCTATCATCCACCACCAGGTACGAGGCTACCCGAGCTCTTTTGCGCGCGGCTAATGCAAATGGAGAAGCTTGCATGGAGACCGGCGGCTCGATCAAGCGCTTCTTCAAAGAAAACCGTCTCGTCATTACCTTTTCTGAAGCAGACCGAATATACCCCTACCCCCACAACCGCCCCCTTTATCTACCAGTTTTCATCCAAGACATGGAATTCCAACGAGGATTCATGGATGGGGGAGCATCAGTGAACATCATGCCCTATGCTACATTTCAAGCCGCGGGGTTACCAAAAGAACGTTTAGTTCGTGAACCCCTCGATATCCGAGGATTTGGCAGTCACTCCCACAGGTCCCTCGGATACACGAGGGTAGACCTTCGTGTGGGCCCCATCCACTCCTCCACCAAGTTCCACATCATCGATACCGACACCAACTACCACGTGCTGCTCAGTCGAACTTGGCTCCATCGGTACGGGGCCATCCCCTCCACCTACCACCAATGCATGAAGGCAATTTGGAACAATGAGGTTATCACCGTCCCTGCATCCCTACGCCCGTTCCGAGCTATAGAAGCCCACATGGCTGAAGCCACGCTTTACGATGAGTTAGACGAGTCTGATACCCCCGCACCGCTGTACAGCCCCCGTCTACCTCGCTGGTCCGATCTCGCCAATGACCCCCAACACTCCCCAATGCCTCAGAAGCGAGGTCGTGAGGCCCTATCCACAGGAAGCCATTCAGGAAGAGCTCGACCTTCACCCCTGCACGAAGCTACTCCTATCATCACTAAGTTCCGACGAGCCGACGGCAAAATGGTCTACTGTTTATGATGGTGCGCGGGGCCAGCTCACACTCCCACTGGCCCCACCCTGAGCGCGCCCCACCCCCAACAGGACTGCTTCCCACTTTCTGCAGAATGCTACGTTTTGTCCCCATTTCATTTTCCACCCAAAAAGCGTCGAAAACCCATACGAAGGAAGCCTTCACCACGGGCCAAGCCCCTCGTGCTCGCGGCAGATCCCAACCCCCAGCTCCAGCAGGTTGTCCCCGCCCCCGAATGTTTCCAAGATGAGCCTCGTCCTCAAAAACAAGAACTTGAAGAAGTCAACCTGGCGTCCCCATCTGAACCAGCGCGATCGGTTTTCATCTGTACATGTCTGCCTCCACCCCAGTGCACAGCCCTCCTAGACCTGATCAAATCCCACCTCAACGTGTTCACATAGAACTACAGCGAAATGCCTGGACTCGACACTGCGGTGACGATGCACCACCTCAACATCCTACCAGTCGCGCGCCCAGTCAAGCAGGGGGTTCGTTTCTGCAAACCCGAGGTCGAGCTCCAAATTAAGGATGAGATAACCAAACTCTTGGACGCCGGGTTCATCAAACCCATTCAACACCCCACCTGGCTCTCTAGCATCGTGCCGGTCATAAAAAAGAATGGCCAAATTCGAGTCTGCCTCGATTTTCGCGATCTCAACAGAGCCTGCCCCAAGGACGAATTCCCATTACCCAGCATCGACACCCTTATTGACGCCACCGCGGGCTATCACATGTTCTCCTTCATGGACGGGTTCAGTGGATACAATCAGATCAAGATGACACCTGAAGATGCCCCAAAAACAGCTTTCTGAACTCCCGTCGGCAACTTCTTCTACACGGTCATGCCGTTTGGCCTGAAAAACGCGGGAGCCACTTACCAGCGCGCCATGACCGCAATATTCCACGATATGTTCCATAAGGCAGTAGAATGCTATATCGACGACCTGGTAGTCAAATCCAAAGACGAAACGTCCCACTTGAAAGACCTCCGGCGTGTTTTCGAACGATGCCGCAAATACCATCTTTGCATGAACCCCCTAAAATGCGCCTTTGGCGTTACCGCGGGAAAATTCCTTGGTTGCATAGTCCACCGGCACGGCATCGATCCCGATCCCACCAAACTTACTGCAATCCGCGATATGTCGTGCCCCACCAACCAAGACGAACTATGAATGTTTATTGGCCGAGCGTCCTACCTCCGGCGTTTCATTCCTGACATGGCCGAGATAACCCAACCCTTCAGCCCCCTCTTAAAAAAGGACGCCCCCTTCGCATGGCTACCCGTGCATCAAACGGCCTTCCAAGCCCTCAAGGACACTCTACTCTCCCCACTCACCATGACCCCCCCCCCCCCCCCAACAGGGCAAACCCCTGTTACTATACCTTACCTCAACCCCCAGGTCCATAGGCGCCTTGCTGGCACAAGAAGTCGAAGGAGTTGAACGGCCCGTTTACTACATTAGCCGCGTAATCCAAGGAGCCGAAACGCGATACACCCCAATCGAGCGCCATTGTCTAGCCCTCGTCTTTGCCGCTAAAAAACTCCAACACTACCTCTTGGCCTTCCCCATCCACCTCATCACCAAGTGTGACCCCCTCTGATTCCTACTCTCGCGCCCAGCCCTCGCTGGCCGAGCAGCCCGCTGGCTTTTGTCCTTGGCCGAATATGACATCACTTGTAAAACCCTGACTTCGGTCAAGAGCCAGGCCCTTGCTGACTTGTTGGCCCACTTTCCCAGCGGTACGCACGAACCCCCTTCTGAAGAGCTCCCCGGCGATAACTTCCAAGCCACCGTAGCCACCGACGAACAAGAATGGACCCTTACATTCGACGGTTCCTCCGCTACCGGGAACGGGGGCGCAGGCATTGTCCTCTTGCCTCCATAGGGCGCTGCAATCAACCTCTCTTACAAATTGGCCTTCCCATGCTCGAACAACGAGGCCGAATACGAAGCCTTGATCCTAGGCCTCCTGGCGGCCTCCAGCCTCGTAGTCACTCACCTGTGCATTCGTGGAGATTCTAACCTTGTCATTAAGCAAACCACAGGCGAATTTGCCATCAAGGAACCAGCCTTGGCCTCCTACCAAACCATTTACCAACGCCTTATGGACAAGTTCGTGGCCAACCGCCTCGAACACGCCCCACGGTCTCACAACCGCTACCCTGACGCTCTAGCCACGTTGGGCTCCAAGGTCGAGGTGGGCGATGTTCCCACAACGATCGAAGTTTTTAAGCGCTCACTCCCCTGCTCGATAACTGAACTCTTGCCCGAAGAACCACAGACGGGCGATTGGCGCGCCCCTATTTGGACGACACTGGTCACAAAGCAACGGTCGCTCCCGCTGCAAGAGCTCAAGCACTTTATTATCTACTAGGGTACCCTCTACCACCGCGCCCCTGGAGGCTGCCTTGCTCGATGCATCGACTCCCACGAGGCCAAACTCCAGCTCCATCAAATCTATTAGCACTCTTGCGGAACTGCCGACACCAGCCTCCATCGGCGCCTCCAGAGGCAGGGGTACTATTGGCCTACCATGATTCAAGAGGCCATATCCCTCCAAAATCAGTGCGTTAAATGTCAAGTCTTCCCCTCTCGTGCCGAATGTCATTTCACAGACACCCCCGCGGACTGGCGCCAACCTTATATCGACTTTCTCCAAGAAGGATCATTACCTACACACCGCATGGACGCCTCACTTATCCGAAAGCGGGCCAATCGTTTCTTTCTTCACCAAGGGCAATTATTCAGACACGGGTACGCGGGTGCCGCCCTCCATTGTATCCCCAACGCCGAAATACCCCTGCTCCTCCACCTCACACACAAAGATGAACACCAGGGCGGCCACAAGCTGTTCAACCACCTGCTACACCTCGGATACTACTGGCCCACTATGGAAGCTGACGCCATTGCTCACGCCCGCCGCTGCCAAAACTGTCAACGCCACGGCAACCTTATCCACACGCCAGCAGTCGACCTCCGCGCACTGGGTACCCCATGGCCTTTCCACACTTGGGCGATGGACCTCATTGGCCCCATTACCCCGCCTTCTCGCGGCCACATATGGATCCTTGCTACCACCGAGCTTTACACTAAGTGGGTTGAAGCCATCCCCCTCAAGCGCGCCACAGGACCCGCGGTCTCTAATTTCATCCGGGAATACATCATTTGCCGTTTCGGGCTTCCTAAGGTCATTCTGTCGGATAATGGGACCCCCTTCGTTAACCGCAATGTGGGGCGACTCTTGGCGTCAAACGACATCACTCATCACAAGTCAACACCTTACTACCCAAAAGGAAACGGTCAAGCCGAAGCAACGAACAAAAACCTCATCAGAATCCTCAGTCGAACGCTGGAAGATCACCAAACCCAGTGGGCCGATGCCCTGCCAATGGCGCTCTGGGCGTACCGAACCTCCAAACGGCACTCCACCCAAATGACACCCTTTTCGTTGGTCTATGGCGCCGAGGCCGTCCTCCCGGTTGAAATCGCCATTCCATCAGCTTGAATTGCTCTCGCCAGCGGAATGCTCCATCATCACCGACCCCCGCAGCTCGAGTCCCTGGACGAACATCGCGACAAGGCCCAGGCTAACCACCGCACTTACCAACAACGCCTCGCGCGAGCATATGAGGCACTCGTACGTCCTCGACAGTTCCAGCAAGGAGATTTGGTCCTGCGAGCCACACCCCAAATCATGAGGGGAACCTCCACCACCAAATTCGCTCCCAAGTGGGAAGGCCCTTTTGAAAGCCGAGAAGCTCACGACAGCGGGTATTACCGGATTGCTAGACCCGGCTCCACCGCAGCCCTGTCACCCATCAATGCCAAGTGGCTCAAAGCCTACTATCCGTGACACCTGGCTCTGACAGTTTCAGTTTGCCATCTTTTTTGTAATTTGTGGGAGAGGCTGCGAGTTTAGCCTCCACGGTGTGACTAACTTTTTGTACATGTAACCAAGAAAGAACAACAAGAATTTGTTTTGGTACTCCAACCATTAGCTTTTATTAGAAAATAGTACTTTACATTACATCACTATTACAATTTAGCTCTGTCGAGCTTGCTACAAACGGCAAAATCCATACGCTAGGTCCTCAAACGCGGCGGGCCCTCATGCCAAGGGTTCCCTAGGTAGGTGGACAAGCCCCGCTACGCGTAGCCCAAGGTCACGCACCCGAACATCGAGCGACCCCTCATTCCTGACACCTCTCATTCCAAATATGCTGGGAAGGAGCGAAGCGCCTACGCCCCAGATGCCAAATAAACAACTCCAGGTCGCCCTCTCCCTCGAGTGTACAGCTTGCACCTAAATCATTGTCAGATCTGGGCCTGACCTGCACAGGGTCTCCTTTGAAGATGCCGCAGTGACTCCCCCGGCCGAACTGCCCCCACTCGAGCGTCCCGTAGGAGGGATTCATGCACGTCACACTAAGAGGAAACCTTCACCCCAAGAGTCTCTGGTTGTCCAGGCGCCCCCAGCTTCTAAGTTACCCAACGTTCCCTTCCAACACAGGGGTCAAGCCTCACCAGAAAGGAGAAAGTTGCAGCCCCTCGGGACCTCACTGCCCCCTTTACATGGTAGACCCCAACATCAAAGTTTTTCTTAGACCACCCACACCCAACGGGCGCTCCCCGAGCACGCCCACCATCAAATCTCATACCACAAGCATCGCATTGGGAGCGTGCACCGGCCGAGCCTCCCGTACCTCCAGTCAGCATCCGCCACTTCCGTAGCCACCGCCTCTTGCCAAGCGCTGGCGCGTCGGTAACGGTGCGAGCGATCTTGGTTATGCGTGCTGCATGAGCACTCGGTTCTTTCCTATGCCACCCATCCCCACCTCGAGTCGGAGCCCCTGGTTCAAATCCTCTATGATCGACTCTCATCAAACCACCAAGAACCAATCAACTACAACACAAACCAAAAAAAAAAACCCCCACTGGACACCACCCAACCTCCCACCCTATTTATACCCTGAGTCGGCTCACACACAAAGACTTGACCGGACTCCCAAGTCTCCCGAATCTCCCTTTCGCAGATATGCCTGATTCCCTTCCCCCCTAGCCTTGCGCACAGACAAGACTCGACGGACCTTGACAAAGACAACACCCTGCCACGGTCCGTCTCCAGGCGCAAGGCTCGACGGATCTTGACAAGACAACACCCTGCCACGGTCAGTCTCCAGGCGCTAGTTCCCAAAAAAAAAAAAACACAGAAGGAGCACACTAAAGAGTCTTTTCTTTTTCCAAAAACACAACTGACATTTTTATTAACTTCTGCTTGTAATTACAAAGCCCACCCAATGTGTGACGGTAAACCCTTAGAAAACTAAACCAACAAAATTTCCCCTTGCACCCCCCCCCCCCACTTACAAGCTCCCGAAAAGGCTCATGCTACCTAGCCCCTCCGCCAGTATCCCCCACCGGCGCTCTAGCTCGGCCTTGTCTCGCGCCGCGGCTTCTCTGGTTCGCTCCAACCTCTCGAGCTGTGCCTGTTGCCTCTGGATCTCACCCTTTTGCTCTGCTATGGCCTGATCCAGCTCTACCAGGTGGTTGCCCAAACCCACCACCCTCCCGCCAGCCACCGTCATCTCGCTGGCGCGCTCTAGCCGCTCTTCTAGCCAAGACATATCAAATTTCATTCGCTCCATGTCCTTTAAGCTGGTGTCCACCGCCCCCCAGTCCCCCGCGTCCAGGCTCGTCATAGGCTGGCCGTCCAACTGCTCTAAGAATGAGCCAAACATTTCTATCACACCCCGCTGCATGAATGGACTCCACTCGTGGTGGCGAGTAAAGGTCTGGGGCGCCTCCGCAAAAACCCTGTGTAACCTGGGTAGATAGGCTTCTTTGACTCCCGCAAAGAGCACAGCTGGATCGAGCACCACCTCCCCCTCTTCAGCAGCGCGGGCCGTAATCCTCACAACTCCGTTGGCTTCTTGTACTACATGCCTCTCACCCGCGCCGGCGGTCTCATCAATGTCCCGGGCTTCAAGGGTTTCCCTCTGCGACTCGACCTCGCCCTGCCCGGCCTCATCCTCCTCCACGTCCCCGAAAGCGCTGGAACCCCTAAAGCTGCCCTCCGCCTCATCCACCGCGGTGACCCTCACATTCCCAAACCCAGGTTTCAGCACCCCCCGCCCCGACCCCGGGGTTCGAGTCTCTACTTCGGTCTCCCATACAACCAGCGGGGGGGTTACATCCCCATCCCTTTGTTCCACTGCTGCACTCGCCGATTATGGAGCCTCCTCATACCAGCCCAACAGCAGCACGGGGGTAGGACTGGCAGCCTCAGCAGCAAGTTCATTTCTCACAGGCTTCGGAGCTCCCCCCTCAGCCCCCCGATCCCCACGCTCTTGCCCCACCGGCTCGACTCCGGGCTCTTCGCCTGGCTCTCCCACCAGGTCTATCACCACGTGGGCAATATTCACCCCGTACGCGTCTACCGGCCCCACGCGCGATTTATTCACTTGAGAAATATGTGCATCAGTTTCACTCTCCGCCACTAGGGGGACCTCGGGCTCGGTGTTGGCAACACGTATTGGCGGCATCCCGGGCATCTCCTCCTCATCTCTTAATGACATCAGCCCCTCCGCTGACACGCTGCGCCCCGCGGATCTGTCCCGCGTCTCCTGGGCACCAGCCCCCCCGCCCCTAGGGCCCGCGGATGTTTTGGACCCTCACATTTCCCCCTTGCCGGCGAGCACCTTCCTCAACCGTCTCATGCTCTTTCCGCCCCTTGCAGGCGCGGCAGGCAGTTCTACGGATCCCAAACTGGTGCTTATAGCCTCCGCGGCGCCGGCCTCATCATTTAATAAATCCCCCAGCTCGCCCAACACGTTTGTGGGAACGGGCAGCCCTACGCCGTCCACCGGCTCATCATTTCCTTCAGCAGTGACTTCAGCAGCCTACAACACAACAGACAGTTTATCAGAATTTTGTCATTCCCCACACCATGTACCCTCAGTTCTGCCAACTTACCCTTTGTCGTTTGTCCCGCGAGGCCGACTCCCCCACGCTACCTCTCGTTTGCCCCCGTGGGCGCTCATGCTGTTTGGCCATTTCCCCCGCGCAGCCGCTACTTTGCTCCCTCGGTCTCTTCTGCCGCGGGGCCCGCTTTCCCCCACTAACGCTCGTCTGCTCCTAAATCACCACCCCGGGAGCCTGCGTAAAGTCAACACTTGTCCTCATGGATGGACAATTCCAATAATAACAGTGAGCTATATATATATATAATACCAACTTACCTTGCGTTTCTGGGCAACCTTGGAAGTTGATGATTCAGGGCTGCCGGTGCTCACCAGCTTCACTGTTTTCGTGCCTGCTGTGTACAATACCTTGGGTAGTATCACCACCCCGTCCACCACCTCTGGCGCGAACCGCTCATCCCTACGGCGGGGCTCGACCACTATGATCTTTAAGCGACGAGCCCGCTCGCTGAGATGCCCCCAATTCGCTAGGGTGCGAGCTTTGTGCGGTGCACATAACCCCCGCTCTTCCTGGACCACATCCTCCAACGCCGAGGCGGAGGGCTCCACAAGGGTGTACTTGGCAAACGCATCTAAATTCTTCTCCCAATATACCCTCCAAGCACGCGTGCCTCGTCCCTCGCACTCACGGCTACATACCTTCATCCCGTTAAAGGTCTTCATCCCAGCCTTCACATCAATCAGTACGAAGCGCACCATTGAATCGGGCGCTAAGCTGGGCGCGGCCACAAAATCCGGAGCACCTTGATCATACCCTAGTTGCCGCACCACGCGGTGCGGATTGTAAGACACGATGTCAAAGGTAGCTGCCGCCGTCAGGCACGGGAGGCCCCCAAGGACAGCCCAGAGCACGTTCTCCGCCATAGCTTCAGTGAACTCCTCGTCCTCCCTCACCAACACCTCCCAGTCATCATCCTGGTACTTATCGAAGTCTGCCACACCGGGCAAGGACTCCACATAGGGGCACGCTTTAAATTCGGCCAGCTCGTCAATCACCCCTTTTAGGCTACTGTGCGGCACTATGGCGGCCCACCTCAGCGCGCGACAGTATACATCCTCTTCTACCCCATCTCCAGCCTCGTCATTTTCAACTAAACGTGCAACAGGCGCGACACTCTCGAACCTCTCAAAGAGGAACATTTGAAGGAAGTTGGTGCACACATAGCTGCACACGTCATAGCGCCCCATCGACCTTACCGCGTTGGTCTTCATTTGGTCAAGGTGCGAATAAATAGTCCCCAGAAACAAAGGCCCCAGCGCCAGCCACCTCCCACTCGCTAGTGCGGCCGCTATCGGATAGAGGGAGTAGTTGACCCCATCAGACGGAGGCCCTTCGAAGACGTGGTGTGATAGCCACGCGGTCAGAAATGCTGCCAGATGAAACGGGCTGCGTAGCCCAACCCCCTCAACACCGCGCCGGCGCTCGTCCTTGGTATAATCTCTAGACTTGGCCACCTCTTTAGACACCCCCTCAAATCGCGGTACCAATAGATGGTCCACCCTTTGAAAGTATTTTTCAATGTTTTGCCTTGAGGAGCCTTCGCAAACTCGCTCACTGCCCGCGTAGCCGCGGCTTGCGCCGTTTTCAAACCCTTTACTATTTCCCGTTCTCGGGAAGATAGTTCGAAGGTGCAAGGATCGATATCCCCTACGATGGGAAGCTTCATCAATGCGCTCACATCCTCCAGGGTCGGGCCAATCTCCCCGCCTACCGTCACGAGCGTATGGGTCTCCACGCTCCACCGCGACAATAACACGTCTAACCACGGCATGCTTCGTTTCACGTTCTGGCTAAAGGTACTCATCACAGCCTCGTGGATACCGGCTCGTTGCAGAACCCCCACAAACTCGGCGCTCTCCAGGACTTCCTCGGTCCAAACTTCTAGTCCTTCCCCAGATGCGCAATAGTTGTCCCACGCGGGGAAGGCATAGGGGCATTCCCCCCGCTCCACCATGAAACGAGCACAAGACTCAGGCGTGATGAATGTCTCGTGTCCGGCCCAAGCCTTTACGCGCGCAAGAAACTAGGGAGCCTTAGCCACGGGCGTTTCCGCGGCAAAGTAGGGGAGCTTCGTCCATAACTCATCCTCACCCCCCAGATAGGGAGCTCGGCACCAATACTCAGCATCGGGAACATCCCGGCCGCCCTTCTTCAAACTCTTTCTCTCGTTGGGCCCTAAGCCTCGGGGTACACTCGCCGCTGATGTTGAAACTCGAGCCATTTCCAACACAGATAAAGGACCACGGCACGAAGAAAAGTTCAGAGACACAAAGTTCACTAACAAGCACTCGAAAAACCTCTTCACACACAAAGTTCAGAGAAACTTGAAAATGGATGTTTGAAAGAAAGGAATCACGAGCGCTGCAGACAAAGACTGGACATCCGAAAGTGGGGAAACGAAACCAAGGACCCCTTTTATACCTCTCAACCAGCGCCTCGAAAACGAAGAGTCGCCCGCAATGATGACCATCATCAATCGTCGCGCCCTTTAACCGTTAAACGGTCGCGTCCATCGGCTCATAACGGTCGGAAATCATAAATAGCCGTTGTCCGCATTAAATGTTAGACATGACATCTCAGACACGTGGTAGCTCAGGGTTGACCTTCACAGCTGGACATTTCGACCATCAGTCGCATCTCGTCTCCCGTTACGTGCCATGCACGCGCACGCCCATTGGTCTAAATGGCCGCACACGTACAAGGGGGCTAATGTAGGTACCCAGTCTACGGGCGCCACGTGGTACTCATTTTGCCCACCTGACAGTCCACGTGCGCCCCCTGGCTACCCCAAAGTCAACCCTGGTTAAACCACGGCCGGGCATAACCGCTCCTCACCCTCGCCCCCGCGGCAGGGTCGGCGCTCGAACACCAAGCCTCGTTCAAGCAAGCTCCAAGAGCTCCTTTTAAGCCAGGCCCCGTGCCTGCACGGCTTCGGCCAAAACGAGCGCCTGCGCTTGACAGGCCCCTGCGCCTAGCATGATCCAAGGCTCTGTGCCCCAACATCTAACGGGCCCAGGCCCCTAATTGGCTAACTCACTCTCGCTTGGGACCCCTCCCCGCGGGCAGTGGAACAGAGGCTAGAACCGTAGGGATTGTTGAGCCGCGTGTTTTACAAGCGTGCGTGGGACCAGTCCCATCAACCAGCTAAGAGAGAGAGATATGCCCTCAGAGCCACTTAAATACCGTATCTTTAGCATTAGATGCTGACCCGACGCACATTTAATGCAACAGACACGTGGTGAGCTGTGGCTGGAGAGGCGCCTGACCCCGTGGCAGCTGGCATCCAATCGCCCGCCGCGGCCGCTGACAGGACCTCTCCAGGTCATGATGGCGGAGCTCAGGCCTGCCCAGTCACGGGTCGCCACGTGTCCGCACGTGCTAATCGCTCCTTACTATAAATAGTCTCCACACATTTATGACAACAGGACACAACAGTTAATCACATTTATTATACGAGTCGACACTGGCTCGTGAACCTCTCTCTCTCTTGTCTGCCCTCTCGGTTCTCGCCCTTCCACAGCTAGGAGACCCGAGCGAGTCGGCTTCTGTGACTACCAGGACTCCCAGACAGGCCCCACGCAAGTCAACCTTGCGCTTCCCAGTCAAACACTACAAACATAAGGAAAATCATGTCCCTTTGTATTGTAGTACAAATGCGTGGTCCAAGTGATCATAGTTCTACAAAGTGATAGAAACCCTATTAAACCTCGCACATATATCGTACTTGCATACCTTTCTATATCTTCCACATATCGTGGACGGGCCATTTATGATAGCAAAATGAAAATGACCGTTTCAAAATTAAGTTTTACAATTTCGATACTTGAGACTAAGGGCAGTGTGGTACCTTTAAAAATTTTATTTTATTTTATTTTTTTGTTTATAAATAAAAAAGTTAAAATTTTTTTTATAAGTTAAGACTAGTAAAAATACAAAAAAAAAATTAATTTTTTTTATAAGTCAAAAAAATCAAATTTAAAAGCTTGAAATAAGTGGTAATGAATCTTAATTTAGAAAGACTCATCGTCAATCTTGAAACAGAAGTATGTTACGGCAAATCAGTCCTTTTCTTTGTAAATGAAAAGCTGATTGATGTGAAGACAATTGAACAAAATGCAAAAGAAAAATAAAAAAAGGGAAGACAATAATGAACTTTTATAACTATTTGAGCAGTTTTCCCCACCAATTTTCACATGGTTTAACATTTACTGTCACAATTAGAGATAAGATTATCAATGGCTTATGATTAATTAAACTGGATTGTTGCAGACGACAATGATGTAAAACTAAAAAATTTAATTAGCCTCAATTGACATTAATGTATAAAAACAGCTGGATAAAACAAAGAAAATTAACGGTGTTTTTTAAACTATGTTTTTTTTGGCCTTATCTAGGTGTTTTGATGAAAATTTAAATTTCTTTTAATTTTTTGTTCTGGCTTTGACAGGTGCTTTTAGCTTTTTTTCTCTTTTTTTTATACTAAGAAACACAAAAACAAAAAGAAATAAACAAGCCAAAATGTGATATAAGCAATAATGTATTGAAAAAGTTATATTTGCACAACCAAACATTGACGAGCCAACCAAGTGAAACATGTTTTCCTTAGAGAGTCCATAAATTTTTTTTTTATTATGTGAGCTTAATGATAGAACTTCAATGATATGATATGTAATAATTTTTCAAACGTGATAATTTCTGTCGGTGATTGATGGTCTTATCATAACAAATCTTGTCTCAATATTATTGACAAAATTAAAAATTTACCTTTTAGTTGAGTGAATTTGCCCACAAATTAGTTTAAAAAAGGAAATGAATTTCCACGGTAAATTTCCTCATTACGCACCATTGCTAAATTGTGCCTGATGACAAAATAAACCTCACTACACAACCAAATATCATTCCATAACTACCACTCCTTCATGACCCACCAAACCACAAACTCGATGAAATCTCCCAAGTGACTTGTGCCTCGAGTGGTTGTCCGCGCTTGAATCTACTCATCTACAATATATATATATATATATGTAATGAGTAGTGTGCACCTATATTTATTTATTTGTGCCCATGTTTAGTGATGGTGTGAAACCATATTTTATTGTTTCTTTCAACAACCAAAAGTGTGTCACTAAGTACATTTTATATAAGACAAAGCATTAATGCGGAATAATATATACATATATAATATCAATGCCTACATTATAAATATATATACATATACATAAATTCAACTTGAACTTATATTTAATTATGGTCCATGCATATGATACTTGTGCGTGTATATATATAACTCTAACCATTAGTGGGCAATTTTATTTAATTTGTTTCCTTCAACAACCAAAATCTGTCATTGCTAGTTACATTTTATTGCTATCTTCTAATAAATGTTCTGGATGAACTCCAACTGAATTTTTCACACTGGGATTATCTGCCATACTTTAAAGTTTAAAGAACCAAACCATTTGCATCTACCTACCGTATATAATAGAAAGGGAAAACCACATGCTTTCCTCCCATTATAGAATTACTTTTATGCCCTCAACCAATTAAGCAAAAATTTCATACATATATCCTTTGTGTTTTATGCACTTCGCGGATAACCATTCGTCTCTGACGAATATTGGCCTCACCTACCGTAAGATGTCACCGCCATTTTGCCGCCAAATTAACCAACCAATTACTTGTGCCCGATGACAATCCATTGCAGAAGAATTTTATAGCAAATCTTTTTGTTGCATTCGCAACGCTTCAAATCCAAATTCTTCTCCCTTGCTCTTCCACCACCTTCTGGGATCACATTGCCTTTATTTTCCATTTTTCTACCGCCTTTGCTGTGTATATATAAAGGTTAATGTTACTCGACCTAATCTGACACCAAACTGATCACTCTACGGGTGGATAACGGATAAATTTCAACTAACCCGATTATATTCGATTTGGGTGTTAGGCCTTTATTTCTCTAATCTGATCCGACCAGACCATTTTACACTAAGAATTGATTTTTTTTTTTTTTTTTTGTTTACCCAACCCAACTCAAACCTAATCCGAATTGATCCAACCCAATCATCTATTGGGTCAAAACCGGTTTCAATTTTTTTTCAACCTAACAGTTTTGGGTCGGGTGGCGAATGGCCCCCAAACCCGAGCCACCCCACGGTGAACACCCCTAGTCTTGGGATTTAATTTGTGTGTATGTGAGATTCTTGTATCATGATAGAACCTAGTTAACATGGGTGGAAAAGTTTTTTGCATCCTTAGTGTGTGACCAAATACTCCAACCGAGACCCATGAGATAACTACCGAATTTTCAGATTGTCGTTTAAATAGGGTAATATTTCTTGTTAGATTATATTTGGTTGTGTAGTGAGGTTTTGATAAGAACTCTTCGAAATTCAGCCTGGACTCTTTAGCATATGTGATAATTGAATCATAACTGAAATTTATATTGTTGTGATGATTTATTATATTTGAGTATCAAATTAATTGCCTTCTGCGATATTTAATAATTGAGTCTGCTAAAAAAATTGAAAAGATTTTTTGTATTATGCTTTCCCACTAATTTAAGTGTATGGAAAATCTTTAGGGCATTCCTCCCCCTTAACCCCCAATCAAAGAGAGAATAAAAAAGAGCATACAAGAAACAAAAAAGCATAGCTAACTCATTTTTATGGGTGCCAAAATTTTCTCAAATGGAAGGTACTACTTTGAATTTGGGTGTGTGTGTTAGCATAATGCTTGAGGTAAAAAAGCATAGCTATTCACTACTTGAAGCAGTTGTGCCATCAAACAAGACTTCCAGATTGCCTTCGAGAAAATAGTTTAGAAAACTCTTGCCCCTCCAAAGATTCAGTTCTTCGGCTGGTAATCTCTGAAAGGCAAGATAAAAACCAAAGATATGTTGTGAAGGAGAGGAATTTTACCTTCCCTAGAATCACCTGTGTGTGTTATGTGCCATCAGGACCTTGAATCAGTGGACCATCTCTTTCTTCTCTGCGAGGGCTCTTAGATGATTTGGTGCAGTATTGTAAATTGGTGGGGTTTGAATTGGGTGAGGCCAAGATCCTTAAAATAACATGCTAATTGGTGGTTCTCAATCAAGAATCCCAATCTGGGCAATCATATTTGGGCATTTGTATTCCTAGCTGTCATCTGGATTATATGGATCATTAGGAATGGGGTAACTTTCAATAGTTTTCATTTCAATTGCCAGGAGATGGTAGAAAGTATCAAATCCCATGTGGCTTGGTGGACCAAAGCAAAGTCAAGGGGGTTAGCCTTCACTATTGATGATTTCTTTTACTCCATAGAAGGTGTTAAACTCCTAAAAGGTGCATAACTTCTGGGTGGGCATGTTTTTTGGTCTAAATTTTCTTTATTTTTGTTGGTCTCTTACCACTTATTCTTCTTTATATGGTGTGAACTTGACGTCAATGGCTCTTGGCAATTTTAAGTTCTATCCCATATCCTTGTAATTGTTTTTCCTTCAATGCAATCTCTTCCTTCTTTGTCGTTCAAAAAAAAAAAAAAAAAATTAGAAACACACGGAATTTCTGCACTACATAAATTGATTTTATCCTTTTGCTTCGTTTATTCATTTACCTTTATTTTGTACAGTCTTCACTTTTCGTCTTAGAGTGTATAAGTTGTTGGAGTCTGTTTTTAAAATAGAAGAGTTTCTGCGTTTGAAAGGAAAGTATACATTTGCTTTCAAGTGACGTGCAATTGTGTCATTTAGAAAAAAGTATAATTTATAAACTGAAATGTGATTGCACGTGCCAAATCACTACTTATTGGAGAAGTGTACCGTTTGGTTGATGAAAAGCTCATTTTGGATGAGCCTAAAACCTACTTCTTTGCTGGATCCCTAGTGGGGAATGCATTGTTATATAAGCCTGTTTAGTATAACTTTTTTCAAGTTTTTTTTTACTTATAAGTAAAAAATTTTTTTTACTTATCTTATCTTATGAAAGCAAAAAATTTTAAAAATTGGTTTTCTTTTCTTGTAAGTTAAAAAAACAAAATCAAATTTTTTTTTACAAAAGTTGTACCAAACAGCCCATAGCATTTGTTTCTGTTAATGCTCATCTATGGGCCGGCCAGCACCAAAATGTATTTAAGATTTCAGGGCTCCATGCCTCCATGAGGTGTGAGAGTGGCCACTGACGGGTAATCTTGAAATGCTTCTTGGAGATGAGATGTGCAAGGAAGGTCAGGCTAGAGGCTATGCAAAAGAGAATGTCTTTGGGGTCCAAACAAGATACAAGGGGATTTGAGGTTCTAGAAGATGGTGCACAAACAGAAATTTTATGTAAATTTTTTATTGAAACTGATGTGTCACTAGTGGTGCTTTTGTAATTACAAACTATAATTCTAGTTTATTTTTTAATTTAAAATGAAAAGACTACAAAAAGCTACATTAGCTAGAGTATGCAAATACAATATAAAAGTTGGACTTGTATAGCTTTATATCTAAAATAAGAAGTGTTGCGAAAATTAAGATGTATTTAACTTCAAATTTCAAGAGAAGTGTTGAATAAAGTAGATACTATCTGAAGTATTAAAGTTAAGAAACATAGTGGGGGGTTGAGATGATACTTCTTAAATTTAGGTTTTGAATTTAAAGAAGTGAGCATGTAATAGGTATTTTAATGTATGCTTTGTATTGTACTAGGCCAGACAGAGTATTTGTAGTTTGAAAACTTCTAATGTATACAAGTTACCCTAGTGGGTAACATTGGAAGGATTTTGGTAATCTTAAACGGGTGATTGATTTAGAATTATTTCATAAAGTTTTCAATGACACCAGAAAGATATATTAATATCGATTTATCACTAGTACGCAAGTGATGATACGTCAACTTTTGGTTGGTGTTTTTAAACTTGGTGGATGGACTGTTTCATAAGGTGTTATGAAATAGACAAATATAAATATTTTACCATGAAATCTGTGATGCTACAAGTAAAGAGGCTGAGAAATGTATTGATGTTTAAAGAGTTGTGGCCACAACTGATGCTATCCATTTCTTTGTACTGTGTTATGGTGACGACAATGTCTAGGGTATATGGCTATATGTATAATAACATATCTGGACATAACGAGTTTAAGATTTTTGTATGTCAAATAATGGATATTGCATGGTGATTATCGTTGCTTATGACGAATATTTTTATAAAAGAGTCTCGAGAGATTATTAAAGTCACATCCATGGAAATGAGATTGGAACCCTTTCTAAACAGTCACCTGCAATAGAAACCCAATCTTTTGCTAGCATTATAACTAGCTTAAAAGGTTCAATGGGTAATAACAAGTTGTTGATAAGTGACTATTATAGCACTATAAAGATTTTAATATTTGATAATCCATTCCAAAGAGTTTAGTACTAGTTGTTGTAGTTTTCAGGATGAGTATTATTACTCTTAATAACGTTTTTGATAGTTGTCTCAGGCAACAGAGACATGCAAAGGAACTTTACCTATGTGAACATATAAAGTGGTGCTGCTTCTTACAAAAGTTTAAGGTTTAAATTTGTAAATATTCATGAAATCAGGGAGCACATGGCCATAATAGTGGTAAACGTGTTATAAACTTCTCATTAAAAGTCTATAGTATCATATGTGTGGTGTTTCCTACTTTAACATAAAAGGATTTTGGTTTTAAGCTTAAGGCTAGTATTGATTCTATTATAGCTTTGAAATACTTATATTAATTGAAGGTTCAAGTTGAAAGACACTTTCTTTTATGCATGACATTATTGGTATTGGACTTGAGACTTAACACTACAAGCTAAGTGGGGTATGGTTGGAGATTTTTCAAAAATATAGCTTGCAATGTTAGGTAAGTTGGTAAACATGAGTTAGAGAGTAATAAGTGTATTGATCCAATAGTTATTTTCTTTTTTGCAAGTTGGTTTGACCACTAAAACAAAGTTGGCTCGAGCGAACTAAAGTTGGCTTGAGCGATTGTACGGATGGCTCAAGCCATCGTACAAAACATCGCTTACAACGTTCATGTTTCAAACGAAAAGATATCTTTCATTGGATCAAATACAACTAGTTGTGGAGATGCTTTCAAACACCTATTGGCAATTATAAATAGGGGTCTTAGACTACAAAGACAATATACAAAAACATATTGAGTCATGTATACAATATAGATATACAGATTCATACTCTCTCTTAAGTTTTCAGTAATACAACTTTCATAGAAGAGTTCTAAGGGGAAGTTTTCAAAATTGCTGTCTGCAAACTTCAGGCGACTTTGTTGTATCTTAAAAGTGATTCGCTATCAACCTGGCAACAAAGATAGCGGGGCTGAATATCACTTTAAAGATAGTGTCGTTTGATACACCTCAAATTCATAACTTAATTCCTGACTTCCCCACAGAGTGTATATTTTTCAAACAGTGGAAGAACCCTCCTTACAAGCTACTACCACTATTTGGCAAATCAAGAAGGACAAAAACCAGGGAAGTTTTTACAGCATTGAAAGTGAAATGCAAGGAAGCGTAAAGCAAGCTATTAGTTACGCTATAAAGATTGACGAGGCTTTCCAATCCTTTGAAACTAGTAGTCACAGAGGTCGTAGACTAACAAAATGGTGTTTTCCAAATGCACCTAAAATATAGTTTAGCACGAATGAAAACTTTAGAGAAAATTTGGAATCAGCAGGGTATGGATGGCTTTTTAGGGATGAAAACGGTAATTGTACTTGTAGATACTGTTCAACAGGTGCACTCCATAGGTCGCCTTACTTAGCTGAAGCTATTGGAAAATTTGTAATTATTTGTGAATGAGATTTGAATTGTGTTTGTATCCAAACACTCTCTTATTTCTTATTGTAATTCAGATTTAAATCTTGAATTTAATTTAAATGGTTGTGACTATTCAAGACACTTTTTGGTTCATGTCTTTTCTGAATAAGCACGTGTCTTTCCATATAGACACCTTTATGTCTATCAATACTCCTTGTTTTTCATTTTCATAAATGTTGATTTTTTCCTAGTCATTTCTATTGTTTTGAGAGAGTTAGTCATGGTTTTGGTTTGCCAGACATACATATTATAGTGGTAGATCATTGTATCATAGAAGACAAACACCCAACCAACCATTAGCACCTCTTTAGGGGCGTAATTGTCTTAAGGATATAGTGTAAAATATTAGCCTTAATCATTCTATAATTCTACATTGTTAACATACCATAAGTTTGCTTATTTTCTACAAGTTTGCATTCTTATTTTCTTATTACAAGAACACTTATACACATAATGGGGATAACAAGCTTAAGACAATTATTCCATCTTCTTTATAGTGTATTTTTGTGTTTTGTAAATTGAGTATTTATGTTGTTTGATTTTCCGAGATGAGAAAAATGTATGAAGTTTGACCAAATATTTTATCCCAACAGTGTGGTTGGAGATGATAAGTAGTGACATTCATAAATTTATAAGCCATGTCAAGGACTCATACCTTGGATTGCGTTGTTCTCAATTTTTTATTTGGTTTTAGTAACTTTGATGTTGCACGTCTCATATATGTGAGCAAAAACCATTTGAATGCATATCATATTGGTTTCACAATACACATACTTTTTATAGCACCGGAATTTATATTCATGAAATTCGTTCAATTATATTGTAGACATGTAAAATTTGGTCAATTAAAAATAGCCACGTGTCCTATAAAACTTTAAATCCTGACAAATTAAATATTGTCACATGTCTTGTGGGACTTCATCAAAACTTGCAAGATTAGCGAATCACATGCCGCCACGTGTCACAATGATGCAGTTTTTAAGTAACAAGTTTTAAACTACTCAAATTGTACCACTTGTTACATAGGACCCACAAGGAAGAAGAAAAATATTTCCTCTAATTAAAATTGGACACGTGTCCATAAATATTTTTATTAATTATCATCTCTTTTACATTAAAGAGAGATAATTATTATAAGATAATTAAAGATATTCAAGATTCTTTGAACCCCCAACTATAAATAAAGGGTGACCTTTCAAAGAGAATCAAGGACACATAAGACAAAAAAATTTTATCTACAACAAGCAAGAGAAAGCTCTACAGATTAAGCATCAAGAGCCTTGAAGAACTTTCACCTTCAATCATCTTCTTCGCACAAATTGGAGAAGAACTCACCACTTTATTCAGGATCAAGCTTGAAGCACTCGAGTCAACATTCTTAAAAAGAATTAAAAAAAAAACAATTCTTCGTTCACAATTGAAGTAAAGCAGAATAGCTCCAGACTGAAGCCTCAAAGAATTTCTTGCCTAAGCCTCCAATCTCAAGACAATTCTTCATGATGAAGCCTTATTAATCTCTATCATGCTTGACGCCCAGAGATTCAAATTGAAGAGTTTGTTGCAAAGCCCTATAACTTTATTATCTTCTTCCATTAAATTGAATAATCTACCTATATTGATTTGGGAACAAGCTTTCAAGCCCTCAAATCAACTCATCACATATTCATCATCTTTTTCTATCAAATTGAAGAAGATACAAGATCTCTACATCCGATTCTAGAATAAACTATCAAGCCCTTGAGTCAAACATCCTTGAAGAGAAGAATCAGAGGATCAATTCTTTTATTCAGAATATTCTAAAGATTGTACCTATTTTTTTTAAAATCAATAAATTGAATTTGTACTCTATTTTTCTAACACCTTATATTTGCAGACATAAGAATTTGTGTATACAAATTTTGGCACATCTAGTGAGACAATCTCTGCCTCTCTTCTCTTTTCACGTCAAATTTTTGCCTCTGTGAAGATGCTGGGGGCAAAAGAAGATGTTGTTTTCGTGGTGCAACTATCTTCTATTGAAGAACAACTTGTAGCATTGACCAAAGTTGTAGAGACCCTTGTGAAGTATGATCAAGTGCAAGGGATTCAACTTGAAAAGCTTTTGCTCAAATTTGAACAAGTGGAAAAATCAAAGTGTAGCACAACAAGTTTATCAAAATCTATGCCTGAATCTACTAAACAAGACACTCCACAAGAAATTCTTGAAGCTTCATCGAATTTAAAAGTTTCAAGTAAAAATATTCAAGTCTCCTCTGATAGATTGATTCCTGTTGATTAGTTGAAAGATTTCATCATGAGGGCAATTGCTGAGAAAGATTTGGGTGGATCTCAAACTTTTCAATCCTACACGAAGCCATACATGCTGAGGATAGAACTGCTAAAGATGCCAGAGAATTATCAACCTCCAAAATTTTAACAGTTTGATGGCAAAGGAGACTCTAAACAACATGTTGCACACTTGTGTGGAGATATGTAGCAGTCTTGGAACAGATGGTGATCTGCTAGTCAAAAAGTTTTTTCATCCCTTGAAGGGATATGCTTTCAATTGGTACACAAAACTGAAGCCAGATTCCATAAATAATTGGGAGTAATTAGGGCAAGAATTCCTTAATCACTTTTACAACACATGATACATTGTCAACTTTATTGAACGCAGCAAGACTCACCATCAAAATGATGATTTTGCCATTGACTACATCAACAGATGGAGAAGTCTGAGTTTAAATTGCAAGGACCGCCTATCTAAAACCTCTGCCATCAAGATCTGCACCCAAGGAATGAATTGGGGCCTTCATTATATTTTGTAAGCAATAAAGCCAAAAACCTTTGAAGCACTAGCAACGCGAGTTCATGACATGGAGCTTAGCCTATCATCTTGCGATCAAGAAAATATCTCTATAGAAGAACCACAAAGCGAGGAGGATGACAATAATTCTTCTTCAAGCGAATTGGTGGAAGAAAATTCAAATAAGGATGAAGACGAAGATGAAGTCTTATCATGTTTGACTATGTTTATCTTTGATCTTTTAGATCCCAAAATTCCTCCAAGTCAACAAATCTAAGAGCTCTTTGATACGAGCCTAAACTGGCTAACATTTTCTAAAATTTTGAAGATTCAACAACAAGAGCTCCTTAATACAAGTTTAAGCTGTCTATCGTCTTATCGAAAAATTGAAGATTAAAGATTTAGCAAGAACTCATTGACGCATGAGCCTAAATTGCATGTTAATCCTAGCCCACATTAATTGAAACTATGAATGGTATCAAATTGAACAACGTATGGCTTGATCCTTAGTGGGTACGTAGGCATCTTGAAATTTCAAGTTAAGCCATACTTTTAACAAAAAAATCTTGTCCATTATGCTTGACTTAATCCTTGAGGAGCAAGACATTATTATAGTAAGATAAGTTTGTTCTACCAAGTCATCATCAAGACCAAGGCTAACTTAAATGGCCTTGGCTTTCTCTGACCTCTCCTTAGAATCCTCAACGACACATACTAGAGAATGAATCTCAGCATCAACTTGATAGATTATGAAGGGGCTACCCTTCATCAATTCAAATTTGAGTGGCTCTATCGGCGGGTTCATTAAGAGATAATCCGTCAGTTTGTGAAAGGGTGGCTTTCATCAAATTTGAGTGGCTCCGACGGCGGTTCCATTAAGAAGTAAACTGTCAATTTGTGAAGGGGCGGCCTTCCATCAAATTGAAAGGCTCTAGAGGTGGAACCGTTAACAGATAATATGTCTAATTGTGAAGGAGTGGCCTTTCATCAACCAGAAGAACGAAGAAATAAGAAAAAAAGTTGAAAAAGAAAAGATGAAACACTTACTTGACTGCTGCAAAAAGAAAGAAGGGCTTGGGAATTACTTCGCTGCTTCAAGCCGCTTCAAGAGGAGAAGAAAACTTCTTGCACAAATCCCAGTGCTCGTAACTCCAAGATAAATTTCTAATTGTTGATTCAATGACAAAATTTGAGGGGTTTGGCTCTTTTTATAGAAGGAAAAGAGTTCAATTTCTACTCAAGTTTGTATCTTAATTCCTTATCAAATTTAGAACCCATCAAATTTAGAACCTCATCAAATTTGTAACCTAATCAAATTTAGAACCCCATCAAATTTGGAATGTCATTAAATTTGGAACTTCACCAAGTTTAGAATTGTGATCAATTTTAGGAGATCAAATTTATCTTCACTCAATTCTTCATAAATTTGTAGTTGCACAATTTTAACTCAAGGAAAGTTTACATCAAATTTCAAAAGAAATAGTTAGTGATAAAGTTTGCACAAGAAATTTTGCTAATGTGAAATTCGATTAAAATTTCAAGACCAGCTCACTTTTACCACTACTACAGCATGTACGTGAACAAGTCTCGAGTGGGCATTTGTAAACACGTAAAATTTGGCCAATTAAAAATAGCCACGTATCATATAAAGCTTTAAATCCTGATAAATTAAATATTGCCATGTGTCTTGTGGGACTTTATCAAAGCTTGCAAGATTGGCAAATCACGTGCCGCCACATGTCACAATGATGCAGCTTTTAAGTAACAAGTTTTAAACTAATCAAATTGTGCCACTTGTTATATGGGACCCGCAAGAAAGAAAGAAAATATTTTCTCCAATTAAAATTGGACACGTGTCCATAAATATCTTTATTAATTATTATCCCCTTTAAATTAAAGAGAGATCATTATTATAAGGTAATTAAAGATATTCAAGATTCTCTCAACCCCTAACTATAAATAGAAAGTGACTTTCCAAGAGAAGGACACACAAGACAGAAGATTTTTGTCTATAAAAAGCAAGAGAAAGTATTGTAGATTAAGCATCAAGAGCCTTGAAGAACTTTATCCTTCAATCATCTTCTTTGCACAAATTGGAGAAGAACTCACTGTTTTATTCGGGATCAAACTTGAAGCACTTAAGTAAATGTTCTTAAAGATAATTCAAAAGAAAATTTTTTATTCACAATTGAAGTAAGGCAATAAAAGCTCTAGACTGAAGCCTCTAATGCCTTTAAGAATTTCTTGCCTAAGCCTCTGATCTCAAGACAATTGTTTGTGATGACACCTCATCAATCTCTATCAAGCTTGAAGTCCAGAGATTCAAATTGAAGAGTTCCTTGCAAAGCCCTACAACTTTATTATCTTCTTCCATTAAATTAAAGAATCTACCTCTATTGATTTGGGAACAAGCTTTCGAGCCCTCAAATCAACTCATCACATATTCGTCATCTTTTTTTATAAAATTGAAGAAGATACAAGATTTTTACATCCGATTCGAGAATAAGCTATCAAGCCCTTAAGTCTACATCTTTGAATAGAAGAATCAGAAGATCAATTCTTTTATTTAAAATATTTCACAAATTGTACCTATTTTCTTTTAAATCAATAAATTGAATTGTTGCTCTATTTTTCTGCCTTCTTATATTTGCAGACATAAGAATTTGTGTATACATATATATCTTCTGAATTCTTATGTTTGTGTTTTGCACAAAAAGCTACGTATGGGTGTGTTAATGGCATCTTAGCCAAACGAACACCAAACGTTATGAAATTTTAGTATATTGTTGAATACACAATAGAAAAAATCAACATTTTTGAAAAGAAAAAACAAGGAGTATTTATAAATATAAAGGTGTCTATTCAAAAAGACACGTGCCTATTTAAAAAAAGACACGACCCAAGACACGTGCCTATTTAAAAAAAGACACGACCCAAAAGTTGTCTTGAATAGTCACAACCATTCAAATTGAATTCAAGACTTAAATTTGGATTACAAACAGAAGCAGCTTGGCTCTCTATTTATGTTATTTTGTTTTCCAATGTACTAAAACAATAAAAATAATGTATAATACAATCATCACATGTAACCGGCCACTTGTTTGCCCCCACAACCACTTCACCAAATGGTTATAATATTAAAATATGGTATGAATGGACTCGTCACTTTAAAGACCAAAGTTTCTTCATTTTGAGTTGTTTGGTATTGTAGTTTTATACCCGGTCTAATTGCAGTTGGGTTTATGTCATTTGCGCGTTTAGACTAAAGTATTTCCATTGTTGGAAAAAAGAAAGAAAAAACATATGTGCATCTAGGTGCTTGTCCTACATCAGTGTTTGTCATGCAATCTGGCATTGGAATTTAACCCTTCTCTAGGCAATTTTTTTTTTTTTTTTTTGGGTTGAAGAGTTGTTAAGGTTTAGTGATTCTATACCTGATCTGATGCATTATTATAAAATATCTGCAATTTGATATTAAGAACATACAACTTCATCTTTCCAAAGGTTATAGTTGGTCTGGCAATTAATTAAATATAGGTTTTGAGATCCCAAGTTAGTGCAAAATCAAGTAGAGAGGTTGCATGTGCTTGAATAAGTTGCAGCATATAAAAATTTACAATACAGGCTGGTTGGGGAAACCAACACAAACAAAATGAGAGAGCTAGCAATGACGGATTACAAAGAGCTTATACAGAAATGGTGGAGAGGTCAAACGGAAAGAGAAATAGACAACAAAATAATTGCAAAAAGCTGAGAAAAATGCCCTTAGGCATTCTTATTGATACAATTCTTGTTGAATCTAGCAAGTGTGGATGGCTTAATTTGATCATCTACATCATTCAATAATATAATGGCAGGAACAAGGAAAAATATTGACAATCTGGTGTGTTACCTATCGAAGGAAATTGCGGACGAAGGTAGTCACTGACATGCCAAAAAGCAGAAGGGCAACCCAGAAACCTATGAATGTCCACGGAGTAGAAAAATAGTTGCGTCTCAGAATTGCCAGAGCTGACGGCCAACGCCGCTTGCTGTAGCGAGCAGCTTTTTCACATGTTTCGGCAAAGTAGAAGGTCTCCCCAAGAACTACTTCTTTGCAGAGCTTGTTGAAGAGATCAGAGGCCTCTTCGTCGGCCCCTAAATAGTTAAGTAAGACATCAGCCTTTTCAAGTACTTCGATGTCTTTCGCACTGTTTATGAGTCTATCCATGAGGAATGCATACGAGGTCACATAACACGGAACATCAGGGGAGCACTGCTCGAACGCAATGAGGTTTCTCAAGAAAGGCTCGGTGGAGTCGAAAACGTACATTTTCGGGATCTCAAAACGAGCTCTACGAAACCACCAGGGAAGGCCCTCAGGCTCAGTAAAATTGCCCACGAAATGGTCTTTTCCCTTGCGGGGCACAAACTTGATTCCTGCATAGTCGAGGTCTGATGCAGAGTGAATGAATTTTATACGAGCTTTTTCTTGATCTTTCAGATCACGACGAGGAAGGTAGTGTTTGTGTAGAAGACGGAGGATATGGCCAATTTTCTCATAATTTTGTGATGTTGGACAAATGCTTTCGCCTTTGCCAACGGCTAAATCGACAGCGTCGCTACAAAGCAGGGGAAGACAGGGAGCGTGTTCCGTGGTCTTCTCCTCTGATGTTTCGTCGCTGTTGAATTCCTCGCAGCCTAAACGCATCACGTTGCAAAAGTATGAGATGACATACTCACTAAGAGAGTGGCAAGGAGAGCGATTCGGAATAAGATCGACTGTGACGCTGAACAGTATCTGGAGAACGAAGAATGGAAGCTGGTTCTCGAGCAGTAGCAAATCATGTTGAACGGCCACCCGCGTGGGACCCCTGTCGAAGATAGGATCCTCGTCGCCCATGGTTGAGATCTTGTGCTTGAGCGTGCTGCTTTCTTTGCTATTCTTGTTATCACAATGCCTATAGAGAAGTTCGAGTATGAAACAACCGTCTATCACAAGCATATCTTCGTTCAACTTGTCGTCAACGTCTTCTGCGTAGTATGTCTTGGCTTTTTCTATGGACTTCTTCATTTTCTTTTGGCACTTTTGTAGCACCTTGGATCTAACCTCCTTGCTGTTGCCTTTGGGCATTCGCTCAAATAGCGAATTCACATAACTCATTTTGATGTCCTGCATATGGGATTGTGATTGAAGCAGGTCATTGTTATCGCTGTGAAAAGGCCCGATGGAGACGAGGCGAGGGGTATAGGCACTTTCCTTCACCTTACGAAGCTCCGTGGGCACCCTGGAAATAAAAGCCGAAGACTTGGATTTTGTCTTTCCTACAGCTCCATCGATTTCATCGATGGTGATTGTATGGTTCTCTTTCCTTTGGCTCGTTACCACTGCCGCAGGTTCTTGATCCATCGACGAAATCAGCAAGCAATTGGCCTTATCTCAGGTGGTGGACTTGTGGGGTGAGCTGAAAATGGTTTAGGATTTCTGGGTTTGAGCAAGAACTGACCCCCACCAGTATCATCTATATATGTAGAAGAGAAGGCCCAAATCCTTCCAAACCTATTCATCTGTAGTTATTCTTCAGTGATACAAAGTCAACCCCAAGTCTTTCTTTTGTATTATTTGTTTTTTCGATGAATGGGAATTGAAAGTAACAGAAAAGAAAAATAAAAATAAAAATAGAAAACAAGTGCTACGACTTCACAGAAGTTATCCCCATCCCAGAAGAGACTTAAGAAATTCAGGGGAGTCTTAAAGGATAACAACTCTTTTCATTTTTTTTGGTCATCCGGAGGAACAAGTCTTTTCATTTGGTCCGTTCTCATCTTAACTTTTTTTTGGAGGATCATGATATTATATAGTATTTTAAATATTTAAAAATCTTTTTAGAGATTGTTGTGAAGCATCTTTGATTATTTCCTTCAACTACCAAAAGTTTGTCATTACATACTTTTTATATAAGACAAATGATTAATGCGAAACAATATAGGCATATGTTATGTCAATGCCTACATTATAAATATATATACATACACGTATGTATATACATATATATATATATAGATATATATTCAACTTGAACGTATATTTGTTGATGTTCCATGCATATGATATTTGTGTGTGTATATATAACTCCAGCGATTAGCCTGAAACTTTCTATTTTTTTACTTCAAAAATCAAAATTTGTCATTGTCAGCTACATTTTATTGTTATCTTATAACAAATATCCTGAATGAACTCCAACTGAATTTTTCACACTGGGACTCTCGGGCACGCTTCACGTTTCTCGTTCTATTTGGAATTCAAATTTTTAGTTAAAAAAAATATAAAAAAAACAAAATAAAAAAATATTTTTATTCTCTGTTTTCTTATCTTTTCTTACAAAAAATTTAAACTCCAAACAGAATGTTAAAAGAACCAAATCACTTGTATCTACCTACTATAATAGAAGGGAAAGCCACCGGCTTCCTCCTATTGTAGAATTACATTTATTCCCTCAACTAATTAAGCAAAATTTCATACATATACTTTGTGTTTTATGCTCTTCACGAATATTGGCCTCACCGGCAGTAAGAGATGTTTGAATTGCTCTTTAATAAATTCATACATTATAAGGTTAAACTAGCTTTAAAAAGTCACTTATATAAATAATTGTTTTTAAACTTAAGCTACGCCTTAGACGTCATTTTTTTTAGAGATCTAACTCCAGTTTTAAAAAATTATAAGTTTAAGCCATAAAACTACAAAAAAAAAAAAAAGAACTATCATCCAAATACCCTAAGATTCACCACCATTTTGCCACCAAATTAACTAATCAATCATATGTGCCCCATGAAAATCCATTGCAGACGAATTTTAGAGCAAATCTTTTTGTGTGCATTGGCACCACCTCAAATCCAAATTCGTCTCCTTTGCTCTTCCATCAGTTTCTAAGATCGCACCGCCTTTATTTTCCATGTTTCTATCTCCTTTGTTGTGTATATATATATGGGTTAATGTTTGCAGACCAGTGCTTCAACTTTCTGACCCGAGAAAATCCCAGAAGTTTATTGATGCTAAGATTGTTCAATTTCTCTTGTTATATGTTTGATGTTTGACTAATGAGAGTTCATCTTTGTTGTTACAAATATTAGTCTGGTTGGTCTTGGGATTCAATATGTGTGCATATGAAATTCGTGTGTGGTGATGGAATCGAATTAATATAACTACTGAATTTCAGGTTCTTGTTTAAGTAGGGTAATATTTCTCGTTGGATTATCTTTGGTTGTGTAGTGATTTTTTTTTTTTTATAGGCACTCTTCGAAATTCAGTTTCAAAAAGAGCAAGGGTTTGTATTTTACAAACTTTTTAGGTTATGTGATTAAGTGAATCATAACTGAAATTTGTATTGGTATGATGATTTGTTGTACTTAGAGTATCAAATTAATTGCCTTCTGTGATATATAACAATCTAGGTTGTTAAAAAACTGGAAAGATTTCTTGTATTATGTTGTATTATGTTTTCCAACTTTTTTAAGTGTATGTGAAATCTTCAGGGCATCCCTCCCCCGTAACCCCCAACCAAACGGAGAATAAAAAGGATCAGACAAGAAATAACAAAGCATAGCTAACTCATTTTATTAGCATAATGGAAGGTACTATTCTGTATTAGCATAATGCTTTAGTAAAAAAGCATAGCTATTCACTACGTGAAGCAATTGTGCCATCATATTAGAAACACGCGGATTTTCTGCTGGAAGCGTGGAAGTTTTACAGCAGACCTTTGAAACCCAAAATCCTAAAATTGATTTACATAATATTTTTGGTTCTAAGTTGTCACTTATTTAATTATTTTAGATTATTGTACATACGCGTGACAACAACTCTCAGACTAGCTTTTGAGCTTTTTACTCGAACAATTTCTGGACATAATTTCAGAGGGTTGCCTCTTCCTCATTTAAGTTGATACACTACATAAATTGATTTTTCTTTTGGCTTCGTTTATTCGTTTACCTTTCTTTTGTGCGGTCTTCACTTATCATCGCAATGTTTATCATAATTTGGAGTGTGTTTGTAAAATGGAAGAGTTTATGCATTTGAAAGAAATACATGGTTTTGCTTTCAAGTGGCATGCAACTGTGTCATTGAGAAAAAGTATAATATACAAATTGAAATGCGGTCAACAGGTGCAAAGCACGTGCCAAATCACTAGTTATCGTAGAAGTGGGCGTTTTCGTTGATGGTACGAACAATGCAATATAAAAATTGAACTTGTATTGCTCTACTCCTAAAATAAGTTATTTTCTTAAATTTATTCCCAATCTAATTCTTTAAACTATATTTGAGTATAGTTTTTGACTTGCTCCCAAAATTACAAAATAGAGTTAGTGCCCCACAAGAGTACGGGGTCACGATGAAGTATAAATCGGTAATCCAGTATCGTTCTCTTCCAAGAGACCTAGCTAAATATACGCTCTAGCACTCAATTCATACTAACCTAACCTATGATTGATTTACAATTATGTGGGGAATTGAATCTAAAATAAAATAAAAAATAAAAGGACCGAAAATCTTTAGGTTTTGTATGGGGTTTTGATTTACTAAACTAGTGCAATGAAAATTAAAGTAATTAACTAGGCAATTGATTTAAATGTAAAACAATTAAAATGAAAAGGTTGGATATGATTGATTTAATCCACCAATTTACAACAAGAATTTCAAAAGAGGATTTTTATAACTCAAATCAAGAATCACACCGTGGATTCTTGATTCGGAATATTTTCACTATAAAACCTTGGGTTCATATTTAGTTAAGTGTATAAATTGCAACAATTAATAGAACTATAGAAACAAACCTAGAAATGTGCAAGATTTATACCAATTGTTGAATTGTGCATAAATATTACCAAATGAGTTATGAATCTAAGTTTTTAAATAAATTCAACACTCAACCGAATAGAACAATCGAAATCTAGGAATAAAACGTTGAAGTTCATGAATCCCCATTGAAATACTTGAAAATCCTTGATGGATCTTCACAATCACACCCAAGATAAATTTAACTACTTGAATTCATCATAAAAGCATGTAGAAATGTAAAGAAAGTATAAAGAGAATTAAATTTAAATTTTACTACAACAATAAATCTGTTTGGATACAAGGAAAGTGAAGGAAAGTGCAAGAAAATGAAAGAAAATACATTACAATGAAATAAAGTTACAATTTCTACTCTTATATTAATCTTATAAACATAAATTTAAGCTAAAAATAAAGAAAAGTGAAAAAAAAAAACCAATCTTGGAGGAGCTCTCCCGTCACCCCCTTGTTCAAACTAACCCTCATTACTCAAAAACTATACAAAAAACCTTAAAAACGTAGCTTCGGACTCAAAAAATGCATTTTAGATGAACAGTAACCGTACGAATACCGTCCAGACGGTGCGTCTAACGGCCGTCTAAAATGCGTCAAGACGGTGAACAATAACAGTCCGAACGGTACTACTCACCGTTCGAATGAACACTGTTCACCGTTTGGACAAGTGAACAGTAACGGTTCGAATGCACAGTTCGGACGGATACTATTCATCCCTGTTCGACCTAACAACTTTGAAGCTTAAGTTGACTACCCTAGAGCTCGATTCAACCGATGCACATTAAAGGGAAAATTGTAGAGCTTGAAGTCTTCTTTCCAATGGAACAAAAATCAGCTCAATCGGACGTCGGAGTAAAAAGATATGGCCAGAATACCGAGACAGGTCTGAATTTTCATGAACAAATTATTCGCCTTGAACCCATTTTGATTATTCTTGCTTTCTTTTTGCCTTTATTAGCTTATATAACCTACAAAACACATACAAAATATACTCAAACAAATATCTAACTAAAATAAGATAATTAATTACAATATAAGTCTAACAAAGTACAAATTAACGGCTTATGATTACACTTTTAGGGTGTAATCAGTTTTTCACATGCTTAATCAAATGCCACTCTTAAGGATTGCCAAGTCATGAACTCAACATTTCTTAATCTCAAGGTTTTCTAAAACTCAAACTTTAAAACTTTCTAAATCCTAAACTTTCTAAAATTCAAAACTTTCAAACTCTAAAATTTTCTAAGTTCTAAACTTTCCTAAACTTCAAATCTTTCGAAGTCTAAACCTTTCCTCATTCGAACCTTTTCTAATTCCACATCCTTTCCAAACTTTAACTCCCAAATCTAGATTTTCAAATCTTTCTAAAACTCAAATTTTGAATCTTCCAAAAATTCTAGAAGCTTTCTAAATTCAAATCTTTCCTAATTTAAAATCTTTCTAAAATTCTAAGCTTTCCAAATTCAAAACTTTCTTAACTTGAAACTTTCCAAATTCTAAACCTTTCTTAAACTAACATTTCCTAATTCAAAACATTTCTAAATTCAACACTTTCCTATTTCAAAACTTTTTTTAAAACGAAACTTTCCAATTTTCAAAACTTCCCTATTTCAAAACATTCCAAATTCAAAACTTTCCTAAGTTGAAACTTTCTTAATTCCAAAACTTTCCTAAGTTGAAACTTTCCTAATTCCAAAACTTTCTTAAAATGACACTTTCCTAGTTCAAAACTTTCCTAATCCAAATCTTTCCTAAATTCCAAGTTTCCAAATCTTCCAAAGATCTTTCCAAATCCAACATTCAAATCCAATCTTTCTTAATCTCAAGTCCTTTCCTAAAATCCTATCTTTCCTAAGTCTAGGTTTCTTAAACCTTCATCTTTCCAAAACAAGTCTAAATCTTTCTTTCAAATTCTATTTTTCCAAATCAAAATTCAACCTTTTCAATTTCAAAATTCAAAATTCCAATCTTTAATATTCTATTCTAAGTTCAAGTCAAATTCAAATTCCAATTCAACTCCTTTTTCAAATCAAACATTTTATTTTCAATCGGACTCTTGTCCGAACTACGACTGACCTGATTCCTCCAAAAGGATACGTAGGCAACCCTCATGGGTGTGGTCTCCACATTTTTCAAATTTCTAATTCCACAACTTCTTTCAAATTTCAAATTTCTCCACATTTTTTAAATCTCAAATTCTACAATCTTTTCAAATCTCCAATCAATTTTTAAATTTTCAATTTCAAATTTCTATTTCCCAAATCTCCCTATTTTCAATTTCCAAAACCTTCCTTCCAAATTCAAACTTCTATCTCTTTCTTTTCAAATCAAATCAAATCAAATTCTTCTTTTCAAATCTATTTCTAAATCAACTCTCTTATCTTACATTTGCATATCATGCATCATGATAGTTTTTAACTATTGTTTTTAAAAGTGGATAAGATTGAACATTAGTTAGTTAAAAACTCTCATAGGTGAATCTAAGGTAGATTGACATGTAGGTACCGAAAGAGCAGGGTAGGGTGATGGCTTAGTGCATCTTCCCTACACGTAACCAACCTCCGAACCTAGATCACTGTTTTCAAAGACCAAAAACAGAGTTATTTTTCAAAAAGGGCTAAATGTTTTCCAAAGGTTGCCAAATAACCTGTTTTCTTAAAAACCCTCTCTTGAGTAGATATTTTCAAAAACCTTTTTCTAAAAACCCTAAGTGTAGTTTTCGGATTATGCTTAGTTTTTTTAGGTAACCTAACTCACCTTAATCAAGTTAGGTGGCGACTCCAAATCTTTTATAAAAGCCCTTTATTTAAATCAATTTTCAATTCAAACCTAGTCGCACTCATTCTTCTAGGGGGTGAGTTCTAACGAGAGAGTACAATATTTTTCCCGCTTGTGTGAGTATTTCTCGACTACGAAAAATCTGGGCGTGACATATACTTTCACCATTTTCTACATTTACACTGTTGAGTCAATGTCTTGATTTTGATGATAACAAAACATGGTTAAATGATCTAATAATTCTACTTAGTGTGCAGATGAATTATTGATTAAATCTTGACTTGAAGCTTATCATAATAGAGGACTTATGATGAAAAGCATGATGAAGTGACATATTCTACAATGGTGATTTTATAAGGGAATGAAGATGATGGATATCAAAGAAGAAGAATGAAAATGATCAAAGTCTTGATTTAAAAGATTGAAGACTTTGAGTACTTGAAGATATCTTGCAAGAATGGAAAAAGAAGAGACTGACTCAAAAACATAAAAGCTTTTTTGATAGATGTAAAGATGTCTTGAAGACATGGAAGGAATCACAAGATTTGGAAAGCTTTCTTGAGTTGTTGAAGTCCATGGAGAAGCCATGTTGATTGAAGAAATGAAGATTCTAAGTCATGGAAGCTCTCTTGAAGATCTTGAAGAAGACTTGAATCAATGGATGAAGCTATAATGATGGAGGAGCTCTACAAGTGATGAAAATGAAGAATATTCATCTTGAATGGATTGAAGATGCTCTTGGAGTCATCTAATCTTGAAGAAGTGTTTGCAAGCTTTAAAAAGCCTATTTAGATGGTCCTTGAAGAGATTGGAAGCTTTGAAAAAGAATGAAGACAAGTTGCAAAAATATGGGTTTTTGAAAAAAGGGTCGACTCCTCAAGCAAAAAGAGCCGACTCATTCGAATAGAGCCTTGGATTTGTGCTGGAAGCTTAAAAGAGTCGACTCCTGGCCAAAAAGAGTCGACTCATTGCAACAGAGAATAAACAATTCTGCAGACGGCTGAAAAGAGTCGACTCCTGGGACAAAAGAGTCGACTCATTTGGACAGTAACTTGAAAAATCTGCTGAAATGCAAAAAGAGTCGACTCATTATGAAAAGAGTCGACTCCTAGACCGTAACGGCTAGTTTTCTGACAGACGGTATGGGCAAAAACACAACCAAATCTTCTCTCATACTTCTCCAACGGCTAGAATCGATCCATACCTATATATATGAGATACATACAGCTTCAAAAAGGAGGAGAAGAGCAATCATACCATTCATATCAAGTGCTTGAAGCTGAAAATCACCTGCATCTAACTGTCACATATTTTTGCTGAGTGTTTAAAGTTATCCATTGAGTTGTATTCATTCATATACTCACTAGAAGAGTCACTCTTTGTATAATCTTCATTCATTCTCGTTTGGGTGGGTTTGTAACCGTGTAAGTTTGAGTGTTCTTGGAAAAAAAAACACTTGTAAGTTTAAGAGAAGCTTGGACAAAATCTCTTGGGTTTTGAAAGCTTGGGAAGAAGCTTTTGTAAAGAGTGAGCTGGGCACTCGTGGCACAACCAGCAGCTGTGTAAGGAGTATTACATAGTGGAATTCCTTCGAAAGGATCGAAGAAGAGAGGACGTAGGCAAGGTTGGCCGAACCTCTATAATTCTGGTGCACTTCTTTTCTGCCTCTGTTTTGTTTAATTACTCACTATACATGTTTGCATAAATATATATATTGACATACACTCCACTTGCTTGATATATATATTTCGATTAATTGTTGTTAAAATACATAAACAAGTTTTAGTTGAAATTCTTGTTAAAAAATTCTATAAAACCCAATTCACCCCCCCTCTTGGGTTGCCTACTTGGGCCAACATACACAACATAGCTCCTCTTTACTTTTTCATGAGCTTCAATAGAGTGAAGATTTGTGCCTCTTCAACTAGAGAGAAAAATTTATCTCATCAATGATCACATTTCGAGTGAGATCACGCACCAAAAAGGGTTGAAAGATGTGGTTGAAAGGGTAATAAAAACAACACAAACTCTGCGGCTCAACAGGATGAAAGATGGCCTAGAATCATTTCCTAAAGCACATAAGAAATAGATCTTGAGTGAATATGAGTGTCAACAATGTGAGTCAATATAAAGCAAATAAGCCAAATGCAACTGTGATGAAGCCAATGAAATGACAAGAAGCAAGAAATCTCCTCAAGTGTAATCTCTCTTCAAAGAAGTTATAAAGCCCTAAAGCTCACAAGGTGAAAATCTCCACTCAAGTGAGGCTACAAATGCACAAACTAATACAATAAAGCTAAATCCATGATTTGTGCTCAATGAGTGTAATCCCCTCACTTAATGTGTACTAAAGATTATATCACACCGAACATCAACATCAAAAACTGAAATGCTCATCTTACTTTGAATATAAATCATGCAACACTCTAACTATTTAAAAATTAAAGATTGAATCTCATGAATATGCCATGGTCCCTCACGCAATCAACCATCCACTATGAATAATAAAAATTAATGATGAATCAATAATGAATGCTAGCAATGAAGAACATAGAATGAGAGAAATCATGTGATACCGTCAACCTCTTACCCACATGCAATCAGATAAGACTAGATCATCCACTAAACTTATATTCGATAGAAAACCTGTACATAAAAAAGATCGAAGTACAACCAAAAGAGGGATATATATATATATATATAATGCTCAAGAAAATATACAAGACATGTGTGATGGAGTTTTAGATACATCATACAAAATGAAGTGCAATAAAATGGATGCTATCTAAACTTTATCCAAACTAAGGCCCAAAATCATCATCATCCCGAAAATTATGCCCTCCTAAAGATGTAGGGGCTAAAGGACCTACTGCTAAGTCTGGATAGTTTAATGGTGGTAATGGCCCATTATCTCCAAGTCTAGCCAAAATGTCTGTCAACATCTGACTCTAGCATGCCTACTCCTATTTGACCTCCTCTTGAAATCTGGTATGGGAGGCTTGTCCACTATCTGAGTTGCTTAGAGAGTAGTGGTCTGAGTTGCCTAAGCAGTCTGTAAATCTGTAATTCTCTGACCTAGCTTTGTATGAGCTGTCTATAATGCAGTAACAGCCAGCTGCATTTGTTGAATGATACTAGTCTGCTTCTCAATATGTGTGATGTGTTGCTCCAAAAGCTGAGCAAGTGACTACAAGGCTGGCTTAGTATGAGGCTGCTACTATGACTGCTACTCCTCAACTGGTGGTGGTTGTTGTCCCTTGGCTAATGGCTGCTACTATTGTCGAAGCTAAGCCTAAACAACAGCCTTGGCACGTCTCTAGATGCCCTCAAGCTGGCCCACTGCCTTGTTCTGTGTGGACAGGGCAATCGGCACAAGTGCTGATGCTAAAGGATCGTCCTACGGAGCTACAACTCCAGCTCGCCTGATAAGCACAGTCATCATGCCGACAAAAGAAAGGGTACCCTGCAGCTTAGTAGAAGTCGCAAGCTCATAAAACACTCCAAACATATAGTGGGGAAGATTAATGGTCCTACCTGTCCCTAGGGCATACAGCAACTGGCCTCAATGCCTACCTACCTCCCCTTGGCGACCCAATGGAAAAATAGATAAACAAGTAAAGAAGAACATCGGGCTATACATAGTGGTCAGAAACCTCTTCGCAATCTACGAAGTGGTCCACTGAAAACCCAGCTCACAAATCTCTACCACCATCACCTCATGATCAAACTCTCCAAAAGATGGCCAACTAAGGGCTGGGTCATAGACCCTGGATAGACCAAAAAACTCTATAAATGTAGGTGGGGTAATCGTAATGGTACGACCCCTAACTACAGATGTGATGCTCTCCGAACCAACAACGTCCGATAGTGACCGGATGTTGGCCATCAGTTCAGTGACCAGTTAAACCTATGCTGACCGTTGTACTGTGCCAATCGGAGCCACCTTTGGGTCTTAAACATCTCCTTCCAGAAGTAGGGTTCGCCCTCGAACTGGTCAAGGACCATCGCCCACTCCTAAACTACCCCCCTCCTAGAAAATATCTTCTCGAAAAACTATTGTGCCTTGCCGTTAGGAAACCAAGAGGAATCAAAAGTAGTGGGGGTCCTACAGACCCTTTTGATCCGTGGAGACATCAAACAAAACGAAACTAAAATAAAAAGGAAAAAACTAACTAATCTAGGAAAACTAACTAAGCTAGAATGGAAATAAAAGATGCGAAAAACAATGAAAAACTCAAAAGAGAATACCTAAGAATGGATAGAAGACGTGCTCGGACAAATCAGATCGAGGCTAGAAACTGGCAAGGCTCCACTACAAGCTTGAGAACTCCCTCACTCATACTCTCTAAGTTACATATGAGTCAACTCAGTTTTTGAAATGAGTTGACTAACAAAAGTGAGGGTTTATATAGGAAACACTAATCACCGTATGTACGGTGGTTAGTGCGTATGTATGGTGGCGCAACCCTTGTGCCACGCGTTGGCGAAGCCTATACCATACGTACGCACTTAATGACCGTACTTACGGGTAGATGCAAGATGCAATAACAACCAATATGGATAAGCCATGTCCGCATACGCACGGTTTAGACTATCGTACGTATACTACCACCGTACGTACGGTAGTTTGACCGTATGTATACTGAATAAGAACAACAAAACTAAACAAAAAATCAAACCCAAACAAATTGGGCAACAACTAGGCACCCAATTGTATGCATATACTTGCAGAAATGGAGGAGAATGCTCTGTATTCTGCCCCCAACCCCCACCTAGAAATTGCATTGTCCTTAGTGTATAAGAACAAGTAAAGAAAACAACATATGGGGAAAGAAGCGATCACGCCAACCCCAAGTTTTATTCCAAGAGAAATAAAGAAAAGATAACAACGCCGAATAGGCATGAACAACAAGGTAAACAAGAAACCAAGTATTCCATGAGTGAAACTGTGTCTTTAACTACCATCCGGTGATTTCGAGCGAGTTTTACTTCTTGGGGGTCTTGGAATCGGAGGGTGCACCGGTATCCTTCTTGGCTTGTCCCTACAAAAAGGGAGATGGCTCGTTAAGGAGGCACGAAGCGACTAAACAGGCCATGGTCGTAGCCTTGTCATCGGGAAGCCTAGACAACAAAGCACAAGTATAAGCTTGCAAGAAGGCCGCAAAATCTAAGTCGACCAACTCAGCTTGCTCACTAGAGTTCTGATCACTTGGAGCATCCCCAACCATCTTAGCATGGCTTTTGAAAGCAATTGGAGTTAACTATGCCACAAAACCCCCAAAATGGTAAGGATAATGCAAAGGAGAGATGATAGTGGAAATGATGCACAAGAAGAAATGGATGCTCTCTTCTTAAAGGCACAAGATGCTCACATGCTAGAGAATAGGGTGATGCCATGAAGTGTACTAAGTGGTTTAAGATTCTTTGCATAAGGAAGAGGGGGCATGTGAGTCCCCTACAATAGGAAAACCAATGGGGACCACTAAGACTAAAAGAAGACTACTAGACAAAAACTAGAAGACTACCACTAAAAAGAAAAAGAAATAAAATAAACTATGAAAAGAAGAAATAAAACACTACTCCTAACTACACAATTGTGAATCATGATTATTCCAAAGGTGTTGGATCAACAAGATCTAAACACTCCACTTCACCCTTGAGTGGCTTAAAGTAGGGCTTCAAACGTTGCCCATTGACTTTAAAGCATGCCCCGGTATCCATCCTTTGCACTTTAATGGCACTATAGGGTGTAACCTCTTTAACCAAATACGGTCACGACCATTTGCTCTGTAATTTGCCCGGAAAGAAATGTAATCGGGAATTGTAGAGGAGCACCTTTTAGCCAACATGAAAAGTTTTTCTTTAAATGTGTTGGTCATGATGGAACTTCATTTTAGCCATAGAGATTTTGGCATTTTCATAGGAATCATTGCGGATTTTCTCAAGTTCATTTAATTGTAATTTTCTAAGTGTCCTAGCCTTATCCAACCCTTCATTAGTTTGCCAAATAGCTCAATAGGCTTTGTCTTCTACCTTCGCCGGGAGGTGACATGCCTTCCCAAACACTAAACGGTAAGGAGAAGCACTGAAAATGGTTTTGTAGGCGGTCTGATATGCCCACAAAGCATCGATTAAGCGCAAAGACCAATCCTTTCTAGATAGATTTATTGTCTTTTCAAGGATCGTCTAAATTTCTCGATTGGCTAATTCTACTTACCCTTGAGTTTGAGGGTGGTATGGAAGGCCAATTTTATGCACAATGCCATATTTTCTCATGATCACACCAACCGGTTTGTTACAAAATGGGACCCACCATCACTAATGATGGCTCTAGGCATGCCAAAACAAGAAAAGATGTATTCCTTCCTAAATTGAACCACAACACAATGATCATTAGTTTGAATGGCAATAGCCTCTGCCTATTTCGAAACATAATCGATGGCAACAAGAATGTAAAGACACTCAAACGAATTAGGAAAAGGCCCTACAAAGTTGATACCCCAACAATCAAAGATTTCCAAGACAAGAATTGAATTGAGAGGCATCATATGTTGTCGGGTGAGACTCCCTAAGCATTGGTATCTATTACAAGACAAACAAAAGTGATGAACATCTCTAAACAAGGTGGGCCAATAAAGACCACTTCAAAAAATCTTTGCAACTATTTTTTGAAAAGAGAAATAGTCTCCACATGCTTGTGTATGACAAAAAGTGATCACACTTAAGAACTCATCATCGGGTACACAACGCCAAATGATTTGGTCGAGACAATACTTGAACAAATACGGGTCATCCCAAAAGAAATTTCCCACAAGTTGAAAGAATTTTCTCTTGTTCAAGGAGGACCAATGAGAATGAATAGCTTTAGTGGCCAAATAATTAGCCACATCAGTGTACCAAGGAATTATGGTGTGCGACATAGCTTTGCATGACACGAGGTGTTCATCAGGAAAAGTACCAGTGATGGGGGCATCATTTGCATAAGAGATTTCGTATGGTAATCAGGAGAGGTGATCTGCCACTACATTTTTCACCCCTTTTTTATCTTTAATTTCAAGGTCAAACTCTTAAAGGAGGAGAACCCACCGAATCAATTGAGGCTTAGCATCTTGTTTGACAAAAAATATTTGAAGGCAGCATGATTGGTGTAAACAATGACATGTGAGCCCACTAGATATGATTGAAACTTGTCCAAAGCAAACACTATGGTTAAAAGTTCTTTCTCGATGGTAGTGTAATTCATTTGGGCATCATTCAATGTTCGACTTGCATAATGAAGCACATAGGGCTTCTTATCTTTCATTTGGCCTAAGATAGCCCCTATGGCATGGTCATTAGTATCACACATAAGCTCAAAAGGGTGGCTCCAATTCGGGGGTTGAAGTATAGGAGTTGTAGTCAAGTGATTCTTTAAAGTATTGAATGCTAGTTGGCAAGAAGAAGTCCAATCAAATGGTGCATCTTATGCCAATAGGGCACACAATAGCCTTGAGAGAGCACTAAAAGATTGAATGAATCACCGATAGAAACCGGCATGCCTATGGAAGGATCTCACATCTTTCACATTTCTAGGGGTAGGTAGCTTTTGAATTAGTTCAACTTTGGTAGGATCTACCTCAATACCCTTAGCGAAAATGATGTGTCCTAGAATAATTTCTTGTCACCATGAAGTGACACTTCTCCCAATTTAAGACCAAATTACTCTTTTCACATCTTTTCAATACCAATTCTAGATAAGTTAGACATTATGAGTAGGTATCCCCATAAATCGAGAAATCATCCATGAAGACTTCTATAATACGCTTAACCATAACCAAGAAATGCTCATTATGCACCTTTGAAATGTGACAGAAGTATTACAAAGTCCAAATGGCATCCACTTGTAAGCGAAGGTGCCAAATGGACAAGTGAATGTGGTTTTATCTTGGTCTTCCAATGTAATTTCAAGTTGGTTGTATCTGGAATAGCCATCAAAGAAGCAATAATAGACCTGTCCCACTATCTATTCAAAGACTTGATCCAAAAAGAGAAGGGGAAAATGATCCTTGTTGGTTACGGCATTAAGCCGACAATAGTCAATGTACATTTGCCATCCGGTTTGAATTCAGGTGGAAATTAACTCATCGTGTTCATTTTTTTACTACCGTGACTCCAGACATTTTAGAGACAACTTGAGTGGGGCTCACCCTCCTAGAATAAAAAATGGGGTAACTGATACCGATATCAAGAAGCTTTTGAACTTCACCCCTCACCACCTCTTTTATTACAGGATTTAATCGCCGTTGCATTTGGCATATCGACTTAGCTCCATTCTCAAGGTAAATGCGATGAGTGCAAACAAGGGGGCTAATTTCATGTAGGTCAGCAATAGTCCATCATATGGCTTTGCGGTGTCTCTTAAGGACCTCTAAAAGGCTCTCCTCTTGAGATGTCGATAGTGATGATGATATCACTACCGGGTATGACTCGCCCTCACTTAAGAAAGAGTATTTGAGTGTGGAAGGCAATTGTTTTCTATCGGGGGTAGGAGCTTGAGATTCCAACGGTTGAAGTTTTATGGGACTAAGGGACAAGGGCTAAAAAATAGGAGTCTATTGACCCGTAGCCATGATGGCCATCACCTCTAAACCATAACGCTCATTAATTACTTCTTCCCCTTCTAATTACAAGCTAGCTTGACCCTCTCCTAGCATCAACATTCTAGCTAAAGGGTCTTCTATACTATGCCTCTCAAAATGCTCTTACACGATGGAATCAATGAGATTCACTTCCCGGGCAACCTCAATATCCTTCAGTTGCTTCCGAGCATTAAACATATTAAGTTCCACTGTCATATTTCCAAAAGTCAATTTTAGTAAACCCCCTCTTATGTGAATAATAGTATCGTATGTTGCTAAGAAGGGTCTCCCTAATATGACCAGAATATGATTTGGGCATTAAGGTCCACTACCGGTTATGTATCTAAAACTACAAAGTTTACTGGGTAATAGAATTTCTCTACTTGTACAAGGACATTTTCCACCATCCCCCTAGGTGTCTTTATGGATTAGTCAGCTAGTTGAAGTGTGATTCTAGTTGGTTTGAGCTCCCCTAAACCCAATTTCTCATAAACCGAGTATAACAATAAGTTCATACTCAATCCAAGATCAAGAAGACATCCCTCTATCCTATGGTTCCCTATTATGCATGTTACCATAGGGCAACACGGATCTTTGTACTAGGGAGGCGTTTTGATATGAACAACCTGTTGGGCACTGTAGAATTTTTCACGACCTGGCTATAGTGCATATAACACCAAAAATTTTGATCTAATTAGTATAGCCTAATCTACATTATTAGAATCATACGTTCGAGATCTTTCTGGTTTGATCCTGAATAACAAGTAATAGCAACAAACACGAATTAACTGCTCGAACTCAACCTTCAGACATCTGTTGTATCCCTCGTACATGCCTTACTCTAGAGAGAGCGGGCTCATAACTGCTAGGGTTTCTCTTCCTCACAATAACATGTATCTTTCAATTATGAGCAAGCGTTACCCTAATTACTCTTAGAGTGCGTATACATAGAGGCTACAGTAGGGACCATATGATTAGTATAACTAGGGCTTTCTACGCAAATAAGGATTCTTAATCCAACTAGGATTAATCCTTATTTACGTAAATTATAATTTATACCACTAATAAATAATAATTGCACTCCCTATCATACTAGGATTTCAAGCTTCATATTATTAAATGCTTATTTATCTCCTCATGTTAAGATTACAAATACCTGTCTATGAAATTAAATTACTGACAATTAAATTTATAGACTTATTTAATTCCTTGAGACCTTCCACTTAACTTATTTGATATGTTGGATTCATAATTCACCTGACGAGTTTAACATAATTAAAACTTATAAACTTCCTCAAGGGGGGTCTCATCAATCCCTATACTGAGACGTGGATTCCATCAATAATTAATATTCATCATACACGTAATGTTATTGTCCAACTCACTGAGTTTATTAACCCACAAAGAATCTCACTCTTATGTAAATCAAAACAATAAACATTACATGCATGTGTCTATTTATTATCTTAGAATTAAGAGCATAAGCACTCACAATAATCATGAGATATTAATTATTTTATAAAATTAGTATAAAAACAATTATCTCAACATGGTCATATTCAATACACACAAAGTGTACTAATGAATGGAGTTGGAACTATACCGTTTTCCATAGTCAAGACAGGCCTATTAAAACCTTATACTACAGTCTTACTGATGGTGTGTCCAGTTTTATCTAAGATTGTGGATGATAAGCTTATATTCCATAAGAACCGATGATCTGATCTTCCGTATGTAAGCCGTACTCTACGCACCAAATCATCTACTATATAAAATAAAAGACACACATGCATAATCAATAAATAACGCAATACAAATATTGCTCACACAGATTCTCATTAAAATGAAATAACTAATTTATTAATAAATACTAAAGTCATTACACAAAGCATGTCTTTTAGTATAAATTCCTAATACAACCGAGTTCATATCACATGCAAGGAAAGCATTTTCTCTAACATTCAACTTTCTTTTAACTGTGCACAAATCTTTCAAGAATTTTGCATAAGAAGGGACTTGCTTAATAGCCTCCAAGAGCGGAAAATTGATTTTGACTTGCTTGAAAGTTTCATAGATCTCTAAACTAAGAGGGTTATTCTTTGGTTAAGGAGCATGAGCCAAGGCTTCATGCACCTCCCTCAAACTTCTTTCATTTTTATTCAAATGCTCCCTCTTTTCCTTATCCTTCTCATTCTCTCGCTTTACCCCCCTTTTGGCACTAAGCTTTGTTTCATTTACCTCCCTTTTCGATACACACTTACTCTCCACACAAGGGTTTTCTTCTTTTACACTTTTTGGTGGGATACCATCTACTTTAGGAGTTACTTCTCTAACTTTTGGATCCCTAGGAAGAATAGTTTTATCAATCACCTTTCCTCTCCTCAAAGTAGTAATAGCTTACACTTGTTCATAATTGGATATTTGGCCTAAGGTTTCGGTTGAGTGCACTTGCCTAGACGGATTCGGTTGAGATTGAGCGGATAATTTTCCTTTCTCATTAAGAGTCAAAGCTTGAGTCAAAAGAGTCAATTGACTCTTAATGTCATTCAATGCTTGACCTTATTTCTCTAATGCCCAATCGACCTTCGAGTTTACACCATTTTGGTTATGCATGAATTGTTGAAAGGTATCATCTAAGGCTCTCTTGTGTGGTGGTTCATATGTGTTGGTAGGAGCTTATTGTGGAGGTTGATATGGTCATGGTTGTGGTGGAAATGGAGCAACCAGTGGGGGTTGGTACGATTGTGCTTGGTAAGTTGGAGGAGGTGCTTGATACGCTTAAGGATTTTGAAATCCTCCTTGGTATGATTAGGGGTTTGAAGACCCCTCATCTCTCCATGCAAAGTTAGGGTGACCCTTCCATCCCCGGTTATAATTATTGTGAGAAAGGGTTGCCTTTTCCCCTTTGGAATTGACCAATTGTATTGACTTGGCCATGTAATGCCTTATTAACTCCCGGAATAATTGGACACGATAAGATGTCGTGGTCGATTGTATCACACACTAAACAAGACTCCTTGACTCCTTCCACCTCTACCGCATACATTTTATTAAGTTCTAGAGCTTCCAATTTTCTTGCCAACGTTGCTAAATGAGCATTCACATCATTAACTTGCTTTAACTGGTATTTCACTCCAACTCCTTGTTGAACTAGACGACCCTCAGGATTTTGGGTTCTAGTAATAGACCAATTTCTAGAGTTATATGAGAGATGGTCAAAATAGGCATAAGCCTCATGAGGTTGCTTATCCATGAACGCTCCCACACACATTATTTCCATAAATTGCTTCAATTGTGGAATGAGTGATGCATAAAAAGTGTTGATGATGTGCCAATCATCATAACCGTGATATGGCAAGAGATTAGAAGTTCCTTAAACCACTCCCAACGTTGAAAGAAATTATCTCCCAACATTGGCAAAAATTGAGAAATTTGACGTCGCAATGCCTCGGTCCTATTTTTTAGAAAAAAAAACTTTTTCAAAAACTCCCCTTAAAGAGTTTGCCAAGAGTGGATAGAAAATGGTCTCAATAAATTGAACCACGTCTTTCCAGCATCCTTTAGGAAAACGAAAAAAGTTTGAGAAAAAAGATTTTCTTTGGGACTGAATTATCCATTGCAATTGAACATGCCTCCTCAAATTCCTTAATGAAGCAATATGGTTTCTCTGAATCCATCCCATGGAATTGTGGGAGCAATTGCATCATACCCGGTCGAATTTTCAGAGTGGTATATTGAGGTGGGAATACAATGTATGAACTAGGAGCTTGCCTAGGCAGATTCATATAGTCACAAAGAGTGTGATATTGGGGGGCTGCTACGTCACCATGAACACTCCCTCTCTCTATGTTATCACCTCCTACAATGTTAAGGATCTTTTCGAGGGGATTATGTGGTAAGTTAGGAATAAAATTCTCATTCTGATTGGGTGGTATGCCATTGGGATTAGGAATCCCATTGAAATTAGGTGGAAGCACATTAGGTAGACCCTTTGGGTTAGCCATTAGAATAAAACCTAAGTCCAAGTGTAGGCTCACGGTGTGGTGATGAAGTGCCCTCGTTCACAACCCTCACAAGTCTATTATGAGTGTTTCTAAAGAAGTATGACATGCACAAATAGATGCACAAAACAATGGACCGTCAAGGTCAAACAGCACATCATACATAAACATATAATGCTGGAGAACAGCTTTTTTTTTTTTCTTTACTTCTGACCTATCCCTTCAATCTTCACATGCAAAGTAGTACCACCAATTTGCAAGTTTAACACACTAATCTAACTCCACTAAATGCCTCTAAAGAAGTCTTAACAAGTTGCAGTGCAATTATACTAAAACAAACAAAACAAACTAAGCAAAGAAAGACAAAAAATCTAGCAAAATATGCACATTAAGGGAAAAAGATATGTACCCCTAGCCTAAAACTGTAGATACTTTCGTCGAAGGTGGGTGATCAACTCCCACCCATTTGCAAATTGTTGTTCTGTTTAAATTTTTGTTTTTTTTCTTTTTTTTTTTCAATCGCCAATCTGAGTTCAACCAAAGTATGGTTCGTGTCTTCAATTCTTCGGCAATAGCGCCATAAACTTAATTTGTTTCCACAAGTGCACGGTTTTGATGTAGTTTAACCCGAATGACTTTGAGTAACGTTTTAAGCTCGGAATTTTAGGGTCCAATATAGACCAATCACGCAACCCAACTTTGACTTACTCAAATGTGGTTACAATTTAATTAGAAGAACAAAAAAAAGGAAACCAAAAATTCTTTGAGTTTGGAGTTGTAAATATGATTTACTTCTCTAATTAAAACCATAACCTACTACAAAAGAGCAATTCACAATCAAAGGAAAATGCTAAGTAATTTGGGCAAAAGATTGAATTCAATTGATCCAAATACCCAAAGAATTCTAAGTTGTCATTGAAGGTTTATGACTCAAATTGCTAAGCCACAATCAAGGATAGCAATTTGAAAGATTTAGCTTTGAAAATTAGGCAATTCAACTCCAATTGAAGTTAGATATGTAATCAATCTAAGGATCATATGCTAATACCATTGATTTGGTCAATTCCACCCCATAATTGTTAAACCATGAATTGGAATTGCCAAACTTAGTCAATAACATAGGTGTTCTAAGAAATCCAACATTCAATCAAAGAAGAACATCAATCCAAAATGATAAGACAATGAAATCATGGGATACCTTCAATAAAGCTTCAAATTTTTTGAGTATTCTTCACAATTGAACCTAATTTGGAAAATCAGCTACTCATTTTCAAGGAAGAACTCCACAATTGATTTGATTTGATGATGAACAATTTAAATTTGAACAAGAAAGAGATTGAAATTTTCTATTCAAATAAACTCTTCAATTCAATTATAAGGAATATAGTAAGATATTCTAAGCAATCTAACTATTACAATGGTGGGAAAGTACTCTCTCTCTAGAAAAATGTCCTAAACTCCAGAAAATGTGATAAATCCCCAAATCCCCATACAAACCTGTATATAACAGTGAGACAAAGAAAACAAGGACAACCGGGACTGTATGTACGGTCAGACCACCATATGTACGGTCTTCGTGTGGTAAGGGCATACGCTAAATAAGCCTCTTTGAAGTTTGAAAAATCTTGCAGGTGTATGTATGGTACTATTCACCATATGTACGGTACCTCTACCGTACGTACGATGAACAGTATCGTACATACAGTCATGAGTGTTTTTGCCTAGCTATGTCCTTTTTCAACTCGTAACCTGCAAATCAAATATCAAAACTTATTGGAAACAATATAATACTAACATAAGGTATATGCATCATTAAATGGATTAACAAAGGCTATTTAGGGACTTGGGATTACACTTTTGAGGTGTAATCAAGGTGTTGAGAACAAAGTACTTTTCTTCATTATGCCGATCAATATAAACCTTTTGTAGGTCCTCTACGACCTTGTTCTTAGGTGACAGCCCGACATCATCAATTGTGGGCATGTCCTCGTAGAGTTCTATCATCTGAACCTTACCCATTTTTTCCTTTGTGGTGTATGCCATCAGGAAATACTGCTTAACAGTTACTTGGTCCCTTCTTATCTTTCCTACTCCTCCCGGAGTCGGAAAACAGATTAGCTGATGGTAGGACGATGGTACAGCTTTCATGAGGTGCAACCATGTCCAACCTATGATTACATTACAGGGGAAAGACACATTAACCATTAGGAACTCTGTCTGAATAGTGATTACTTCCACAGTAACTGGGATAGTTACCTTTCCCAACTGCCGGACAGGGTCCAAGCTAAATCTGACCAGGGGGTTCAAAGATGGTTGGAGATCGGCATCCTTCAATCCCAGCTTTATGAAAAGGTTGTAGAACATGGCTTCGGAGGAGCTTCCTTGGTCAATCGATAGCCTTTTCACATCACAATCCCTTAATTGTAGCCTTACCACCAATGCATCATTGTGTGGCAGTTGTATCCCTACCAGGTCATTGTTGGTGAAGGTTATGGCCTCAGCACTACTATCGACCTTCACCTTTTTGTTCGAGGTTTCCAACTGTATTACCTCCCTGAGGTGTGTAGCTTTTTGGATCTCCGCTCGGTATATGTGTGGGTCTACAGTTGCTGATTCTACCGATTCATGAAGGACATTGATTACTCGGGCAGGTTTAGTATTGACTTCCTTCTGCAAAACGACTTCCTGCTTTATCTACTCTACCTCCCGCTTTGTTTTCTCGTGGTCAATGTATTGGTTTAGGTGCCCTGTCTTTGCCAATTCCTCCCAGTGGTTCTTAAGATTCTGGCAATTCTTTGTCTGATGCCCCTTTTCCCTGTGGTAAAAGCAGAACTTCCTCTGGTCTCGGGCGGTAGGTATCATCCCAACTCTGGGGGCCACTTGAAGAAGGGTTTATCTCATATTTGGGGCAAGATCTTGTATATTGAGTCCTTAAAGACTGTTTGACCCCTTCTGTTGCTTTACTGCCTCGACTGTTATTGTTGTTCTCTTTGCGTCTGGGCTTCTTACTTTCACTCCCATCTTTCTTCTCATTTTTCTCACTGACCTTCTCTTGCATCGGCTGTGATACTTTTTCCTCCACCTGGGCATATTATTCAATCCTTAGTATTAGATCCTGTATCTGGGTGACTGGTTTCTTTATGAGGGATTGCCTTAACTAATGTTCTCTAGGAAGGCTGATCTTGAATAGTGCAATAGCCAGCTACTCGTTGCAGTCCTCTATCTCATTATAAGCTTTCTAGTATCTCCTTGCATATGCTCGTAACCCCTCATCATCTTTCTTCTATATAGCCAGCAAGTAGTCCACCTCCTTCGGATGCTTGCTATTGGCTATGAACAGGTTAATGCATAGCTCGGCAAGTTATCTCCAGCTTGATATTGATCTAGACTGTAACTTGTCGAACCATCATAGGGATACCTCTTCTAGGCTTGAAGAAAAAACTTAGCACATGAGTGAATCGTCATAGCTCCATAGCACCATCATCTGCTTGTAATGTCGAACTGGGTAATGGGATCCGACTTTCCATCATAAGCAATGAACTTTGGTGGGACAAATTTCCTATAAGGTCGGCATGTCTTAATCTCTTCTGTGAAGGGGGTAGAAGTAATATGGTCCAAGGCTCTTCTGGCTATATCTTGGGCTGGCTGCCCCTTTTGGTGTTTATCCCAGTTGTCGAGCCAATCATTTAACCACTTGTCCCAATCCTGCTACTCTGGCTCAACCTTTGTCGGGTCTCTTGTAGGTGCCCAATCCCTTCAGGGCTGCCGATCTTCCTGTCAATCCATGTAGTGCCTTGTACTAGCTGTATAGCTCCCTGTTACTCGTGCTGCCAGGGGACTCATGTTTCTTAAATTCGCCTTCCTTCTCTGCCGCCGATCTAGGGATCACTCAAGTACTCTTCCATCTCGTCTAGCAATTGCTTCCCTCATTGCTTTAATCGTTGATCTGAGGTGGACAATCTTTTCATCCCATAGCTAGATCTCCCGCTCAGTTGTTCGGGGCGATAAATTGATGGGTATGCAGCCACTAGATGGTGATGGATTTAAGCTCCTGTGGTGATTCCTTTGGCGGTTTGGATTTTGGGCATACTGTAGAGCTCGTGTTAGACCCTCCTGTCCTTCTGGCCGGTTGTCTCTAGGGAATTGTATCTCCGATTTGATGAAGCGTCCTCTCAAAGTTAGCACCAAATCATCATGTTGACTTGATTGATCTGTGCCGTCGTGGCTACGGACGTCATGGCCGTCATCTAGTTCCTTATTGGTGGGATCAACTCCTCCTCTGAGATAGCTGGTACTCATCATTGTGTAGACCTTCCCTACCTATGGTGTCTTGACCCCTTTTGGGCTGAAGGCACTCCGATGATTACGTTAGCAAACTTAACCACAATAAATTGAATAAATTATAGAGAGATAGAACTCAAGTGAATGTACCTTACACCTTTAGTGCATGGGGGTACTTATAAGTTTCGGAATGCCATGTTCCCTTTGGGAATTGGAGTCACTTTCCTCCTAGGAATCTTCATTAATTAAGTCAGCTTAATATATTTGACTTATCCTTTATTTGTCCTAATTTACTTAGGAATAGGATTCGTACTATGGACTTCATTAATCCTAGCACCTTTTGGATTAGGATCCATGAGCCAGCCCTTTTGGGTCTTTGCCTTTGGGCAACATACGCCTGGGCCAATAGGTCAGCACTAATGGGTCGACCTCACTAGGCTGGTCTCTGTTAGTCTTGGGCTTGGCTCTTATTGGGCCCACATTGTCAACTTGGGAACTAGATTTCTGAGTTGGAGCAATTTGAGAGATATTAGATCATATCCCGAATGAATCACTTTTCCAAGGATAACAAGGTCACCTTCGATCCTATATTTCCTTGATGAATATTGCATTTGCATGTTGGTTGGCCCATCAATTCTCCGGTGTCTGGTATCTAAATAAAGGTTTTGGGATTCCAAGTTGAGGCAAAATTAAGAAGAGGAAATTTATTTTCCAAATGACAGTCATATGGTGTAACTTTCTATTTTAATTTTAGCATTCACGAACTATCCTACTTGAGTATGCAAATACACAAGTCACATACATGCAACCCTTATTGACATAATTTTCCTAAGTGGAGAGGTTGTGCAATAATAAGTTGAGCTAATTTGCAACATACTCAAATTAAACTACAGGCGTCTAATACTAATGGTATACACAGGAATATCTGATTACAAAGAGCTTGCGCAAAAGTGGCAGAGGGTCCTAAAGGCGGAGGCCGACGGTGGGGGCTGGTGGGCCGTGTTGAAAAATTTTCCTTTATATCCTTTAAAATTTTTAATATTTAGAATACAATATAAATTTTTTAATATTTAAAATACAATATAGTGCATTATCATCAGTGATTACAATAGGATAAGTTTGTCTTTATGAAAGTTTTTGTAAAGAAGTATTATCAATTAAACTTGTAGGGTAAGGCTCAAGAGTGATATTAATACATGAAAGTAGAAGATTAAACAGAGTAAAATACAAAAGCTTGAAAAAGAATTGAACCATCACATGAACCATTGAAAGCACCACCAATGTTCGAACACCCACGTCAAGTGTAACTGGAACTTTCTTTCTGTCTAAATTGGTGGGAAAACTTGTCCCTGTTTGTACAAAATGATGAAAACCCAATTAAAATCTTAAACATATTTGCTTCTATAATGTATTCTAGATATATCGAAATAATTTTTTAAAAAAAGGAGCAAAACAAAGGGGCTTCGGCCCTTTCAGAAGACATGCCGACTCAGATGCCTGACTTGCTCAGAACAATTCTCAAGAACAACCATCTATTATAGCCAAATTTAAGAAGACCCTTTCAAAATTAACAATTATGGTATTGAAGCGCTTAGGATTAATCTCAAAGTAGTCACTATTCTTGTAACAACAAGAAATTAAGCCCTGATACCAGATCAATTTCAAGAATATATTTTTTGTTAACACTTCAAGCATATTTTGAAAAACGTTGCAATAAATAAGTCCTTATCTATATGAAAATTGAATTCTAGCATACATAATTTTCATATACAATTCATCATTATATAGATGTGGCTGTGGCAAGTAATATTTTAAAAACTTAAGCAATTTTAATGATAAAGCCAAGACTTGTCACATCTTTGTGTTTTAATTTTTTTGTTTTCGTACAACTTGGATGTTTGTATAATATTTTGTATCCTATTACTCCCATTTTTATAGATGTAAAATAGGTAAAATATATGGAGGGAGAATTCTTACAGTAGCATCATCATGAAAGTCTGAATTTGCATTTGATCCCAAATTGAGGTAAATTCAAGTAGAGAAGTTGTTGTTGAACAAGTTGAGCAAATTGGCAATATGTTATATTCAACACTAATATGATCAAGCTTATGCAGAAATGACAGAGGGTCGTAATAGCTATATATAATTTAGCAACATGCCCTTAAGTTGATCTCAAACACAAACAACATTATAGTAAGCAACACGGCAAAATATATTCATCATCTGCATTATTCATCCTACGTAATTAACCAGTTATGAATTGTGTCAATTGCATGCCGAAAGCGATGAAGGCTGCACAGAAAGCTATGAATGTCCATGGACTTGAAAAATATTTACATCTCAAATATATTATAGCTTTTAGCCAACAATGGTCGCTGTATGATACTGCGCACTTGCATGTTTTAGAGTAATGAAAATGCCCCCTAATAACTTCCTTGCAGAGATTATTGAAGAGATTAGAGGCCTCCTCACTGGTGCGTAGGGAGTTGCGTATTACTCCAGCTTTTTCAAGCAATTCGACATAAGGTAATACCTCTATAGCAGTTCAAGTATGAAACAGCTAGCCATCGATCACCAACATCTCTGAATTCAGATGCTCGTCAACTTGTTCTGTGTAGTGTTCCTTACTTCCATACATTTTTTCATTTCTTGTATACATCTTATTAGCACGCTACGTTTAGCATCGAATGATTCGTTGGTAATTCATCAAAGGAGGCAATTCACGTGACTCATTTTGATGCACTGCATATGGAGTTTCAGGTGTTTGTCCATGTGCTTCATCGCTACCAAGTTAGGTGGTGCTCAACCGCAAGTGCACGGGTCGCAATGCAATATAAAATCTCGGAAGTACGAGTATCGTCCTTCAAGGAGCAATGCCAAAGTGATCACAAGAATAATCTAACACTAAACTCAATCCTAACTTCACTCAACTAATGCTTCTAGAAAAAGAAAAGAAAAAATCTTGTGTTTGTTTTTTTGAATGAGTTAAACTATAGCTAAATAATGAAAGTGAATAAAATTGATTAAAGCTTTATAAAGAAAATGACTCGGAATCAATTGATCTGATTAATCGAGTTTCTCGGAATCCCAATGAAGGTTTTATATAACTCAAATCCCTCGACTATGTCGTGAGTCTCAGGTTCGGAATATTTAGCTTTGTAACCAATAGTTCCTTCAATCTTTAACTTCTAGAATAGTTCAGATTGTTGTAATCAAGGACGTGCATCATCGATTCATGCAACACCTATACGGAACCCAACTCATACATAAACGTTACAAGGTAATGTATATACTGAGTGCGACATTCACGCATAAGTGTAACCGAACATAATAGGATGCCCAGGTTTTCGAAAGTATCTAGAACGGAGAAGAAGAAGAAGAAGAAGAAGAAGAAGAAGAAGAAGAAGAAGAAAAATCAAGAAGACGTAGCAGTGAATCCAACCTTACCTTCATTGGTCATCCTTGACCCGTGATTAATCTTCACAATCGATTCCGAGTTGAGAGAGTTAGCCGCTCATGGCCATGAAAAAAACAATAGATTGTATATTGAAAGTTTGCTAGAATATGAACGAACATGTGATAAACTACGGATCTTGAATTAAGTGCAACAACTATGAATTCTTGAACACAATCTAGAATTAAAACAATAAAACTTGAATTTATTAGAGCTAGTTACAAGAATAATGATAAACCTAATTACTCCTATTAATCTCGACTAAAAAGTAATAAAAATCCTCAAGAAAAACGTCCCCCTCTCCAGAAAATTGAAGAGATATATATATACATCGTGAGCTGAGTCCCAATAGGAATAGGAAACTTCGACCCAAAAATCCTTCTTAGAGTTCGAACCCTCCTCAGGGCATTCGAACCCTCAGAAGCCTGAATTATACATTTTTCTTCTTATGGTTCGAACGCCCATTTTCTCTTTATAATTACGGTTCGAACCCTAGGCCTGCATATGCATGTTTAATCTGCCGAGCTTCTGATAGTTCGAACCCTCAAATGGGAGTTCGAACCCTTAGGCAAAAACATCATTTTCTTCAACTTTTATTAGCCATGGTTCGAACGCCCAATTCCTTCTTAGTTACACCGTTTGAACTCTCAGTATGTTTTTCCACAATTTCCAGCTATCTTTCCTTATCCCTTTGCAACTTCAATCCAAGGCTTTTGGAGTCCCTTCTTGCAACGCTCATTAGACGTGAACTTGTATAACTTTGTGAGATCTGTCCAACGACGCATCCTTCATTTCATTCCAAGCTACAGAGGATAAGTTGCACGTTTCCCAAGATAAATCCCAGCAACAGCCCTCGATATGTGCACCTGTACTCCAGATCACTTTTATGGCTCCAAATCCTCTTCTTTGTCAACATTTACCTGTAATGAACTCAAAACACGATTATCAGTACAATATACGTTAAAGAGGCTATAATTAACCTAATCTAAAGCTAACTTAGGCCAGTTTAGTTGCATCAAACTACACTTATGCAGCTCAATCACACCCCCCATCTAACCTTTTGCTAGTCGTTAGTAAAACTAAGAAAACAAAACATAATTTCTCATGTCGAAAGAATCCTGAATGCATTTAGCGTATGCATCAAGCCTTGAAACTCCTAGGTCACCCCTAGTGGACGAGTGGTGTCTTATGAGGGCTTACAGTGATGATACCCACAAACATCAATATTAGACAATGTATCCGAAAATAGTTTAACAACAGCTTCTTATAACAATACAATGCAAGCATTTCAAGTCAACCCATTCATGTCATGCTAACCACTAAACTGTCAAATGCAATACAAACGAGAGGTTCAAGTGTAAATAGACATCGTATTCCCAAAGATCACCTATCATACCTCCCATAAAAACAACCGACAACTTTGATTCAAACCTCACAAGGCATACACTCTCAACAATAGAACACACCAATTTCCCTCAATGGATTGCCCGTTATATAAGTAAGTGTAAAGACAATGCCAATAAAGCAATCCCAATTTCAAAAACCACAAAATTATGAGGTGTATCGACTGGGCATAGCTTCATGAAAGGAACGCTTACAGTCAATGTAACAGTTGCGAATTTGACATGACGGCTTTTACATGCGAGAACTCAAAGACTTATGCAATTCCTAGATACTTGAGGCCATCCAAATAAAAGTAGTCTAAGAAAATAGAGAGAATCAAGTAGTAAAAGATCTCAACATATGCATTGGCCACTACACAGGTTAAGTTAATAAACATACACTTCAAACCCCCTTTTTTTTTTTTTCCTCTTCTAGTGTTTCATTTTTTTTTCCTTTCTTCTTTCTTCTTTTAGACTTTTCAACTTCTTTCATAATATTAAACTTTTATTTTACTGCCTCAACCAATTTTCTCTTTTTTTTCTCTTTTTTTTCTTTTTTTCTTTTATAACTCCGAATTTTCCATAACCTCTCAACAAAGCATGGAACACGTCTTTTCTCCTTCAAATTTAATATTTCCTTATTCACATACTCTTCACGATCATTCATATACAATTACCGGAAAGAATGCCTTAGCCCCTATGTACTGAAATATGGACATGCATAAGTCAAACAGTTCAACCAAGTAAAAGGTGTCAACTATTCCAACTTATTACTATAACATGCAAACCAATCTCAAATATAATGAAGCTATTCAAACAGCAATGTTTAATAAATTTCCTTGAGTATACGTAAAATCGCTCACAAACACGATTCATGGCTCTAAAGCTCACCAGGTGTATATCTCCACTTAATGGAAGTAGTTATGGAAATCTATAGCAAGTTCACTTTGAAAACACGACTTGTGCTCAGTGTAAGTTATCCCCTCTCTCTATACAACATAGACAGCTCAGCATTTAAGCAATACAAGAATAAGTCAACACGATAATCCACTTAAACATTATACTATGCACAGTTGCTAGCTGATTCAATTGTCTTGGAAAACAAAGCATAATGATTTAGTCATGGTTCCAATCGTAAGAAATCTCAACACATCCTCAACAAATGAAATATCAACAATATCTCCATAGAATGCGAAGAGTTCAAATGGAATTTAGTGGAACCAGAAAACATACCTGTTTTAGATGATATTCAATATAAATGGAACTAGAAATTTAGCCTGTTTCAATGACTTGCAGAAGAATAATGGTGCATTAAACAGCTCACAAAAATATCATCAGGTTTAATATTCACAATTAGCCAAAAATACATGATCACACATCTTCAAAGACACGTCATTGTATCAACAAAACTAACCAGATCCACATTCACAAATATCCATGATTCCAATGTTCTATCTATATGAACCTCCACGAGTTCTAGACTGATAAGATATACAAGAAAATGATAAAATGGTCTAGACTCCACTAAATCCCTACTCCTCATCATCATCCTCATCATCTGACTGCATCTAAATGAGCATCCCCTTAATCTCCTGCAACAGAGTAGTATGCTAGGCCGACTGCTGCACTAGTATGGTCATCCTATCCTCGAAATCTGTCATCCGAGTTTCTAAGTCGGTCCTCAGGCTTGCAATCACCGCCTGCAACTCCTTTACCCTAGTAGCGGGTGGTGCCCCAGCTGCTAACTTCCTCTTCTTCCTCTACCCCTTAGATCTATTCAAAGAACTCTTATCAATGGGCTTCTCCGGTTCTAACCTAATGAGGTCCACCGGAATAGAAATTCCATATTTTTTAAACAGAGCAGTCAGAAAACCCATAAACGGTACGGAACCCTTGACATCCGATGAAGTATAAGCTATACATAGTGATATAAACATCATACGGGGCAAATCAATAGACTTTCCAATGCCTATGGCCCACAATAACGCGGCCCTTGTGACACTCATACCAATGGTGCACTTCAAGGGTAATAAAGAATGACATGAAAAGAGAAATAAGATGAGGTACTTATCCTTGAGACACATCTTATTACACTGTACCTCCCCATCCCATGTGTCACCCTCTAGAAGCAATTCCCGGGAAATCGTAGCTAAGTCAGGCTGCCCCACATCCGAAAAAGCAAAGTTCGGGTTCTCCACCCTAGGGAGACCAAACATCTCAGCAAAAGTGTTGGGAGTCACTACTAACTTCGTCCCCCTCACCCAACTCACCATATTTTCTTTCCCTTTTTCTATCACAGGTTTGTGCCTAATATTGGACATAAACTCCTGACACAATGTAAGAATAGACTCGGCCTTGAAATCCGCTAAATCGACCCACCCACGATTAGTGAAATCCCCAAGGAAACCAAAACCCAATTCCTCGAATGTGTCTATATGAAACTCTCTTTCAATGACTGCCGCATTCTTCACCCACACCCGGTTATAAAATTTCTCTTCAATTTTTTCGGTGAAGCGGGTGTCATCATAACGTAGGTCAGCTATGGTCTTCTTCCCTTTTTCCTTTTGGATAGGCTGAGATTTTGATGAGGCCGGTGACTCGTCCCTTCCACGCTCACCGCGATGGGGGTGCTTGTAGTTTAAGTGGGGTACTCCCACCATCGTGTTCTCCCATGAGACCTATGCCAATTTAGCAATAGGAACGAGTAGAGTTTAGAAATGTATTCAAATTGCAACCGCAAACCAAGAGTGAAATCGATTGTTATGTTAGCTAAAATTTGACCGAAAATCTTTTGGTGTTTGAGGGTTTGGTTTACTAGCAACTAGGCAAACAATTGAATTGAAATTGAAACCTACAACTTGATTCTAGCTAAAGTAAATTGACAATTATGAACATTCTACTTCAACAACCACACTTATAACTAAACTAACTCTTAATTTAACCGGAATTCCAAATGAGCACAAGTAGAGATTTAACTTGGTTAAAAAGGGGGTGTGGGTTCAAATGTTGCAATCTACCAATTCTAGCATGGAATGTGAAATGGGGAGTTTCGGTTAACTCAAATCAAGAACCGTCCAAAGGCCCTTGATTTGGAAAATTTAGCTTTGAAATTTTAGGGATCTCTAATTATTTTGGAATTAAGTTTTATCACAATTTATGGGTTCTTTACAAATAAATCACATGTTATTAACTATGATTATAGATCTAAGATTTCTTCAACAATTAATTCCAACATAATTAGAGAAAAATAAGCAAAAAAGATATTCAATAAGATTCAAGAACACCCCTTTCATTTTTCATGTATTCCTTGGTAGATCTTCACATTTGCTCCCGAACAATGAGTTTAGCTTGAAGAATCCATGGTTGAGAGCTTTCCAAAGTGTAGAGACAACATCTTGATTTTAACTTAAAAGTGTATATATATTGAAATATAGAAAATATGAAAGTTTAAACTAAATCAACCCAAGAAATCTATCTAAATACTTCCCAAAGCCCTAAATACAACAAAGTAAAGTAAATCTAAGCAAAATACAAGATTTTTCCCTATTTTCCCTCTCTACCCGCAACTAAAAACCCTAAAATCTAACATAACTCTATTTTTTCTTCGACTACTAGGTTGTAGGGCAAATCTGCGCTCACCATCCTAAGTGCGTCCTAAATGCATCCGATATGCGTCCGGACGCACCGTCCGAACGGTGCCATAACCGTTCGGACGGTTATTTCACTGTTTGGACGGTCTTCGGACGAGGAAACTCGGCTCTGTATTTCTTCGAACGGAAAAAGAAGACTCTGGAACGGCTTTGGACGGAAAATAACGCCTCTAGAACGGCTTTGGACTAGAAATATAGACTCTGGAACTCCAATATCCATCGCACCGTCCGAACGGTAATTCACCCTTCTGAACGGGGCGTCCGAACAGTAACTTGTCTGTCCGAACGGTCTAGGCGTCCGAACGGTGCTTTGTCCGTCCGAACGCACCGTCCGAATGGTGTAACCGTCCGAACGGTCCATCCGGACGGACTTCTCCCCTTTAAGCCCTTTTTCCACCATTTTATCACCAAAAACCTGCATAATATATAAAAAACAGTTTAGATCAATTTATTGCTAAAAATCTATAATAATACCCATATAGAGGCTATCAAACACTTTATTAGAGGATAAAGATTACACTTTTAGAGTGGAATCAGCCGGCCCTTTAGACTTTTTACCCAAGCCCCCGTGCTTATCTCCCTTGTTACCCCCTTTCTCTGTAGTGCTCATCTCACACACCCTGCCAATGCAAGCAATACATAACATGTCATATTTCAACGCATAGGTGCGATGCATGAGAATGCTTAGTTATGTGCCTATGTTGGTCTACGAATAACATGGCCCATGCAAGTATGCCTAATGCAATGAAGACCCCACTTATGCAAAGGACTCCCCTCCTATACACTAAGACTGCTTACAGCATCACCTTAACCTCCAAATGCCATGACCTGCCCCTTACCAGCCAATCTTGGCCGATGGGGCCTTTTATCAAACACCTAGTAGGCACCCTATGGATCAAGGTCTCTAAGTATAGCATTTCTATGCCTGGGCCTTCAATCTTCCATTTCAATTTATCTAGTATGTATCAGTATCCAATTAGATTCAAAATTAAGGCTAAAGAATCATTGAGGCATTTTGACAAACACCTAGTGTGCACAAGGGAGCCCACGGCTCAATAGGGTATTCTTTGTCATGGAAATTCTCAAAAATTTTATTATCAAGATGGGGCAAGCCCCCAACAATGCAATTGAATGGAATATGCATGATTTAGAGTGTGTAAGGTGAGCCCATGCCCGAAATTGGTGTTTATTGCTCAAAACCCTTTAATGGAGATGTAGGGTTGTCTACTTATATGATGCAATGACTAGGATAGGTAGGGATGCTTAATTTCCTTGAGTAGGTGAAGAATTTGACAAGAGAAAGGCTAAAACTCCTAGGCTTGATGCTCCCACAGCCAAATCGCCAAATTCCCCCTCTCTCCCTTTTCTATCGAACAATAAGCACAATGGGTGGAAATGGCCTATGCGTGGCCCTTAAACCCAAAAAAAAAAAAACCAAATACTAGCGCGGCGTTCGAACTCCTCCAGGAGGGTTCGAACACTAAGGGTTAAATTCAGCTTCACCCGATTCTGAGAGTTTGAACCCTCCTGGAGGAGTTCGAACGTTAAGGCCAAATTTCAGTTTTAATGGGTCAGAGGGTTCGAACCCTTGCAGGAGAGTTCGAACACCAAGGCTAATGGTGAATTTGTAAGGCCTTTGAGAGTTCGAACTACTCTACTAGAGTTCGAACCCTAAGGCAAAATTTCCATTCCTCAAGTTTGTGGCCTTGCACGGCTTGTTTGCGTTATTGGGCTCCACTCTATCCTATCCTATCAATTATCTTAAGTATTACTAAACCTAAAACTTAAATAAACACGCTAAGACTCTCAATCCTAAGTTCGCACACTACGAAGTACCCCCCCCCCCCCCCCCCCCCCCCCCCAACTAGAGAGGAGCAATCTCCGGAATGCGGGAAAAATGCTAAGAAGGAAAAAAAACAACCCAACGATGGACGGGTGGGGAAAGGTAAAAGGGTAGGACAACACCCCCTCCCCCCAACTAGGGTTAAATTATCCCCAGCTCGACCTGACCTAAACACTTACTATACAACTTACAAGAAAGGCTTTATAACTCAGGTTATGCAAAAGGCGGTGGATCCCATAGATCCACACAGTCAACCTCTCCATGTTCAAGCTGAAGATAGGGCTTCAATCGATGCCCATTAACTTTAAAAACATCGCCATTTCTGGAATTTTGGATTTCAACATCCCTATGAGGTGAAACGTTCTGTACAATAAAAGGTCTTGCCCATCTACTTTGAAGCTTACTTGGAAACAAGTGTAACCGGGAATTGTAGATAAGGACCTTTTGACCAACTTCAAAAGATTTATGTAGGATGTGTTGGTCATACACTGACTTCATCTTTGCTTTAGAGATCTTCGAGTTCTCATAAGCATCATTCCTTATCTCTTCTAGTTCATTGATTTGCAATTGTCGTAACAAACCCGCTTGATCAAGACTCATGTTAAATTGATGGATTGCCCAATACGCCTTGTGTTCTATTTCAACCAGAAGGTGGCACGCCTTCTCATACACAAGTCTATATGGAGATGAACCTAAAATGGTTTTATATGCAGTCCTATATGCCCATAATGCATCCACCAATCTTAAGGACCAATCCTTTCGATTAGGGTTAACGGTTTTCTCGAGGACTTATTTGATCTCCCTATTTGCTAACTCAACTTGGCCTTGTGTTTGGAGGTGATAAGGTGTACCAACCTTATGAATCACCCCATATTTCCTCATTAAAAGACCTACGGGCCGGTTACAGAAATGAGAGCCACCATCACTAATGATAGCTCAAGGCATACCAAATCTAGAGAAAATATACTCTTTTAAGAACTTGACCACCACAACATGGTCGTTGGTACGCGCCGAGATGGCTTCTACCCATTTGGACACGTAGTCTATAACCACTAGATTATAGAGGTAACCACACGAGTTCGGGAATGGTCCTATAAAATCAATACCCCAGCAATCAAAGACCTCTAGTATAATGATCGGGATCAGAGGCATCATGTGCCTTCGAGATAGACTTCCTAGTCGTTGGCATCGATCGCAAAATGTGCAAAAGGTATGGACATCATGGAATAAGGTGGGCCAATAGAACCCGCTTTGCAAAATCTTTGCAGCGGTTTTGCGTGATGAAAAGTGCCCACCACACGCCTGTGAATGACAGAACTCGATTATGCTCCTCACCTCATTATCGGGAATACACCGACGGATAATTTGATCGGGACAGTACTTGAACAAGTAAGGGTCTTCCCAGCAAAAATACCTCACATTCCTAAAGAACTTCTTCTTATCAATACCCTACCAATGTGATGGTATCCTACCGGTGGCTAAGTAGTTTGCAATGTCAGCATACCACGGGGTCATTGCGTTTGTATGTGCAGTGATTTGGAAGAGGTGCTCATCCGGAAAGTGTTCGTTGATTGGAATGGGGTCTTGGGCTTCCCCATCAGTAGGGAGCCGCGACAAGTGAATTTTTGACCCCTTTCTTGTTTCGAATTTCAATATGGAACTCTTATAGTAAGAGGATCCATCGGATGAGTCGGGGCTTCGCATCGGGTTTACTCAAGAGGTACTTAAGCGTGGAATGATCGGTATATATAATAACAAGTGATCCGATTAAGTACGACCTAAATTTGTCAAGTGCGAAAACTATGGCAAGGAGTCCTTTTTTCTGTGGTGGTATAGTTCAATTGAGCCTCGTTAAGTGATTACTCTTAGAAATAGTAATCTTTTGGCTTAAATTGTTAGTTGATTAGTTGAATTTAGTGTTAATTTAGTATTTTAACTTCTAAAATGCATTAAAACTCTTTTTGTGCACTCCTTACAGGAATTGGAGCTTAAACTAAGGCAAATGGGCAAATGTGGGGATGACCGATCGATGGCCCGATCGAACGGTTCGCGGAACGTTCGATCGGCCGATCGATTGGTGATCTTGCGATCGATCGGTGATCCTCTGTTCGACCTTCTGCAGCAAACTTCAGAGAGGGCGTTTTTCCGATCGATCGGTCATTCGATCGGTGATGTCGAAATTTCCTCAACAGACTACACAGAAGCAAACTTCAGAGGGGTCAGTTTTGCGATTGATCGGGCGTTCGATCGCCTGGACCGTTCGATCGGCCGATCGATCGGTGTGTACAGACTCTGTTTTTCTGCAGAGTATAAAAGCTGTATGTTCGAGACAAAATGGATTGCAGGTCATTTTCTGCAGAAACTGGACAAGGAAGAAGCTTCAAAAAGGGGATTTTTGTTATCTTGTAAGGTTTTTAGTTAGATCTACTCTTAATGCTTTATATTTAATGTCATTTATTACTTTTGGATCATTGTAAATGAATGCTTGATATATATATATATATATATATGAAGTGAATGATTTTCTCTCATTTTCTTACCACTTTCTCTCATTTTCTTAGTAACCAAACACTAGTTCTATATAGTTTAATGGTAGATTTGTCTTCTTTTATGCTTTTTGACATGGATCTTAGTAGCTAAATACCCCTTGGATGTGGTTGTGAAGATCCACCAAAGATCTTCAAAGGGTGAAAAATGAGTTGTATGAACTTCAATGGCATATCCTTAAAATTTCATGGTTTCATTTGATTTAGTATGAGATTCATTAGAAAAACTTAGATTCATAACCCCTTGGCAATATTTATGCACAAATCAATGTTTGGCATAGGTATTGCACATGCCGAAGGTTTGATTCTAGGGTGCCAATCATAGATTCCTTCTTTATGCTCAATCAAACAAAAACCCACACTTTTATAGTCGACATTTTCCGAATCAAGAATCCAATGTGTGATTCTTGATTTGAGTTATAGACCTCTCATTGGAGACCCTTGTTGTGAATTGGTGGATCGAAACAACCATGTCCAAGCTTTTCTTCTAAATTACATAAAACTAGATTTTATTGTCTTCATTAGTCCTTAAATTATTGCATTAAGTATTGAACCACCATCATCTCAAAACCAACATATTTTTGGTCTCTTTTTTGTTAGGAAAAGACAAGAATTTTCATTTGTAATCCATTAAGATAAGTGCCCGTGCTAGTTAAGCTTTGTTGCTATATTTGCAGAATTTCCTTAGGAGAGAACGACACCGGATCCTCCAGTTTTACTACAAGCGCGACCTCCGTACCCTTGCGGAGTGACTCCAGTTGAAGCACATTTGGAGGCGTGCCATTAAGGGTTTTGCTTGTATAATAGATCACATATGGTTTGTTATCTACCCTTTGCCCCAACACAACCCCCACCGCATAGTCACTTGCGTCACAAATCAACTTGAAAGGAAGAGACCAATCAGGTGATCGAATGATAGGTGCAGTGGTGAGAAGTCCTTTGAGTTTATCAAAGGCTTCTTGGCATTGTGGTGTTCACTCGAAAGGTACATCTAATGAAAGCAAGTGGCACATAGGTCTTCAAATGGCACTAAATCCCCGGATGAAGCGCTAGTAAAACCCGGCATGCCCTAAGAATGATCTTACATCTTTTACGCTTTTAGGGGGAGGAAGATGTTGAATCAGTTCGACTTTAGCTCTATCTACTTCGATCCCCTTGTCAGACACTATATGTCCAAGGACTATACCTTGTGTCACCATGAAGTGACACTTCTCCCAGTTAAGCACTAAATGGCTTTCCTCGCATCTTTCCAAAACTCGCTCTAAGTGCTTAAGACACAACTCATAGCTATCCCCATAAACCGAGAAGTCGTCCATGAAAACTTCCAGAATTTTCTCAACCATGTCTCTAAAAATAGACATCATGCACCTTTGGAAAGTGGCCGGTGCATTGCATAGGCCAAAAGGCATTCTCCTATATGCATAGGTGCCAAAAGGGCACGTGAATTTAGTCTTGTCCTATTCTTCTAGAGCGACCTCTATTTGGTTATAGCTAGAATAGCAGTCTAGGAAACAATAAAAAGCTCGGCCCGCAACTCGTTCTAAGACTTGGTCCAAGAAGGGAAGTGGGAAGTGATCTTTCCTAGTTGCGGCATTAAGCTTCCGATAGTCAATACACATTCTCCAACCTGTTTGGATCCCAGTTGGCACTAGTTCATTATGCTCATTCTGTACTACCGTTACTCCCGACTTTTTAGGGACGACTTGGGTTGGACTTACCCATTTGGAATCAGAGATGAGATATATAATACCCGCATCAAGAAGCTTTAGCACTTCTCCTCTAACTACCTCCTTCATGTTGGGGTTTAAGCGTCTCTGCATCTGATGCACGGGCTTAGAATCCTCTTCAAGATATATACGATGTGTGCACATGAGAGGGCTAATGCCGTGAAGGTCTGCTATGGTCCAACCTAAGATTTTCTTATGTTTCACAAGCACTTGTAATAAAGATGCCTCTTGGCCGCCATATAGGCTAGAGAATATGACCAAGGGGTATGTTTCACCTTCCCCAAGAAAGGCATACTTGAGGGTAGAGGGTAAAGGCTTTCTTTCAGGAATTGGTGGTTGCTCTTTGGAAGAGACTAGCTTGATAACACTAGGGGCAAGGGGTTCAAAACTCGGGGTCCAATGACCCACATGCATGACCATATCACTCCCCTTGCTTACAATTGATGGGTTTCTAAAACCTACACACTTAGACTCTAATTGACCACGAGGCTCACTCCAAATTAGAGCTCTCTCAATTGGGTCCTCTATGAATTCCCAATCCACATGCTCTTGGATGATAGACTCGATGAAGTCTACCTCCTCAATTTGGTCTACTTTCTGCAATTGCTTACCCACTGTAAAAATCTTGGTCTCTAAGGTTATATTCCCGAATGAAAGCTTAAGCAACCCATTCTTACAATGAATAATGGCATTCGCGGTTGCTAGGAAGGGTCGTCCTAAAATAACTGGGATATGACGCTAAGACGACTAGGCCTTTACGGGTTGGGTATCTAAAACAATAAAAATCTACTGGATAGTAGACTGTATCAACCTGTATGAGCACATCATCAATAATACCTCTAGGGACTTTCACAGACCGATCGGCTAACTCTAATGTCACTCGTGTCGGTTTAAGCTCTCCTAGACCTAGTTCTTTATACATAGAATATGGAAGAAGGTTCACACTCGAACCTAGGTCAAGAAGTGAGCGATCAATCCTAGAACCCCCTATTATGCACGAAATCGTTGGACAACCAGGGTCCTTATATTTCGGCACCGACTTACATTGAAGAATTGCGCTTTGACTTTCATTCATCATTGCCGTTTCTTTAACATGTAATTTCCTTTTAACAGTGCACAAGTCTTTCAAGAACTTGGCATAGGACGGTATTTGTTAAATGGCATCTAACATAGGGATGTTAATTCGAACTTGTTTGAAAACATCATAAATTTCAGCATTCAAGTTCGCTTTACTCGCTTTGGTTAACCTATGTGGAAATGGTGCATGTTTTAAGTCTTTCATGCTCACGTCCTTAGATGTTTGAGGAGACGACTCAGACGGACTCCTATATTCTTTCGGTTCACTCATGTTCTTTTCATTCTCACTCTCCTATCTCGTTTCCTCATACCCTAACCCGGCAGATGCATCCTTTTTCCCTTGATTAATGTTGTTAGGGGGTTGGTTTGCTCTAGTTGCTTTCTGCTCCTAAGGGTGATGGCCTGAGCCTGTTCATGTGTCGTGTCAACATAGTTTGCAGGTTTTAGGTTTGGTTGAGGTTGGGTCGAAAATCACCCTTGCGTTTGTTGAGTCATCGACATCTTGTGGATGTCTTTGACTATTGTATTGGTCTCCCCTTGCGATTGTTCCAGATTCGTAACCTTATTTGTGAGTGATCGAAGATCATTGGTCATTTGATTATCTTCATTAGGCCTCCTATAGGGAGGATGGTTTTGTGCCGGTTGAGGTGCATATGGTTGTGGTATCGGTGGTATGGGATACGTGATTGTTTGACCTTGAAACAGTTACAGTGGTGTTTGGAATGGTGGTGGAGGTTGTTGGAAGGGTTGAGGGTTTGAAGGACCCTCTTATTTCCACCCAAAGTTAGGGTGATTCCTCCACCCGGGGTTATATGTGTTGGAGTAAGGATTATTCCCGCTCCTTTGATTTTGATATCCCCCTTGGAATTGGCCAACCGCGTTTACTTGGCCATGAAGTGCTTCCCGTACCACTAGTATTACCGAACATGAAGTAGTATCGTGGTCCTGTGTATCACAAACTAAGCATGATGAAGGTGTTTTAACCGGTACTGTCGTGGTGGCCTTAGAAGTTTCCAAAGTCTCCAGTTTACGAGTGAGTGCCGTGACCCTAGCTTGTAGATCTTCTATCTCCCCCAATTGGTGTTTTACTCCGACATGTGACGTGTTGGTGGGCTTATGTGTGAGATTTTGTGCTCCAGTGTTGGACCCATCCCTAGCCATGCTAGCATTGGCCCAATCCCTAGTCAAATTGGCCAAATAATAGAAGTAATTATATGCCTCCGTGGGGTTTTTGTTTAGATAGGTTCCCGCACACATCGATTCGACAAACATCTTCAATTGAGGAGTCAATGAAGAGTAAAAAGTGTTTATGATGTGTCATTCAGGGAAACCCTGATGTGGACATGCAAAAAGTAAGTCCTTGAACCTCTCCCAATATTGGAAAAAGGTCTCACCACTATTCGGTGCAAATTAGGAGATGGCACAACGTAGTGCCTCAGTGCGATTTTCAGGGAAGAACTTTTTCAAGAACTCCCCTTGCAATTTATGCCACGTATGTATGGACATAGACCTTAATGAATTAAACCACATCTTGACCTTGTCCTTTAGAGTGAAAGGGAAAAGTTTCAACAGTAAAACCTCACTAGGACATGAATTATCTTGGAACAGTGAGCATGCATCTTCAAAATCTTTAATGTGTGTGTATAGTTGTTCCGAATCATAATCGTGAAATTGAGGCAAGGCAGGTAGCATTCCTGGTTTAATATTTAGCATGGTCTGGTGTGCAGGAAGTCCTATGGCTGACGTGGGGGTTTGCCTTTGGGGATTCATGTAATCCCTCATAGTACGGTTATAGGCGGCATCGTCTCCTTGGTTGCTTCCTCTTTTGAGGTTATCATTGTTGCCATCGTTAATGTTTGCCATTGGAATAGGCCCTAGGTCAACAATCAAGGGAAAACTGGGAAGGCCTATTGGACTACGGTGAGTGGGTGATGGAGTCAAGTAACCTGGTGGAAGATTACGCAATGGATCGACTCGAACTAGACGGTGTGTGTGATCTCTAAAATATGAGGACATACATATGCAATGCACATAAGAGGCATATGCAGTCCAACCCTAAGGCCTGCACATGCAGTCCAACCTCCAATCTCCTCCGAAATATCAACTCCGTTGCCCACAAAACAAGTAATTTACCCCAGCCGAACCTCCAATCTCCGCATGCAAAACAATACCACCAATAAGCAATTAGCACAGAACCTAACCGCCTGTAAATCTGCCTCCTATCTAACTGAATGCCTAGACCCCTAAAAAGAAAGAAAAACAAATAAATCCTAAAACTAACACAAAAAGGTGGAACAAGGTTACCGATATGGCCTTAGCCGTCGCTTTCCTTGCTGTAATGGATGGATGGCGAAGCAGTTCGTTGGATTTCGTGTGGATTGAGGTTCGTGTTCTAGCACGTCTCTTGCGGTCCCTTCTGCGAAAATATGCTCCTCGGCAACGGTGCCAAAAATTGCTTAATCGCTACTGAGTTAGGTGGCGCTCAACCGTAAGTGCACGGGTCGCAATGCAATATAGAATCTCGGAAGTACGAGTATCGTCCCTCAATGAGCAATGCCAAGGTGATCACAAGAATACTCTAACACTAAACTCAATCCTAACTTCACTCAACTGATGCTTCTAGAAAAAGAAAAGAAAAAATCTTGTGTTTGGTTTTTTGAATGAGTTAAACTATATCTAAATAATAAAAGTGAATAAAATTGATTAAAACTTTATAAAGAAAATGACTCGGAATCAATTGATCTGGTTAATCGAGTTTCTTGGAATCCCAATGAAGGTTTTATATAACTCAAATCCCTCGACTACGTGGTGAGTCTCGGGTTCGGAAGATTTAGCTTTGTAACCAATAGTTCCTTCAATCTTCAACTTCTAGAATAGTTTGGATTGTTGTAATCAAGGACGTGCATCATCGATTCATGCAACACCTATACGGAACTCAACTCATGCATAAACATTACAAGGCAGTGTATATACTGAGTGCGGTATTCATGCATAAGTGTAACCGAACATAATAGGACACCCAGGTTTTCGAAAGTATCTAGAACGGAGAAGAAGAAGAAGAAGAAGAAGAAGAAGAAGAAGAAGAAGAAGAAAAATCAAGAAGATGTAGCAGTGAATCCAACCTTACCTTCATTGGTCATCCTTGACCCTCGATTAATCTTCACAATTGATTCCGAGTTGAGAGAGTTAGCTGCTCATGGCCATGAAATAAATAATAGATTTTATATTGAAAGTTTGCTAGAATATGAATGAACATGTGATAAACTACGGATCTTGAATTAAGTGCAGCAACTATGAATTCTTGAACACAATCTTGAATTAAAACAATAAAACTTGAATTTATTAGAGCTAGTTACAAGAATAATGATAAACCTAATTACTCTTATTAATCTCAACTAAAAAGTAATAAAAACCCTCAAGAAAAACGTCCCCCTCTCCAAAAAATCGAAGAGATATATATATACATCGCGAGCTGAGTCCTAACAGGAATAGAAAACTTTGACCAAAAAATCCTTCTTAGAGTTCGAACCCTCCTTAGGGCATTCGAACCCTCAGAAGCCTGAATTATACATTTTTCTTCTTATGGTTCGAACGCCCATTTCCTCTTTATAATTACAGTTCGAACCCTAAGGCCTGCACATGCATGTTTAATCTGCCGAGCTTCTGATAGTTCGAACCCTCAAATGGGAGTTCGAACCCTAAGGCAAAAACATCATTTTCTTCAACTTTTGCTAGCCATGGTTTGAACGCCCAATTCCTTCTTAGTTACACCATTCGAACTCTCAGTTTGTTTTTCCACAATTTCCAGCTATCTTTCCTTATCTCTTTGCAACTTCAATTCAAGGCTTTTGGAGTCCCTTCTTGCAATGCTCATTAGACGTGAACTTGTATAACTTTGTGAGATCTGTCCAACAACACATCCTTCATTTTAATCCAAGCTACGGAGGATAAGTTGCACGTTTCCCAAGATAAATCCCAGCAACGGCCCTCGATATGCGCACCCGTACTCCAAATCACTTTTATGGCTCCAAATCCTCTTCTTTGTCAACATTTACCTGCAATGAACTCAAAACACGATTATCGGTGCAATATACGTTAAAGAGGCTATAATTAACCTAATCTAAAGCTAACTTAGGCCAGTTTAGTTGCATCAAACTACACTTATGCAGCTCAATCACCATGCTGTGAAGAGGCCTAATCGAGATACGAAGCTCCTCCGACACCCTATAAATACGAGGAGAAGACCATAAATCGACCTTCATTGCAGAATCAGTGATCTTATGAAGAATATCTCGATAGATGAATGCTCCATTAGGGCAGAATCGTTATTGATCGAGGACAACCAGCAAGCAATTACCTTATCTCAGGCATTGCTTTCGTGAAAATGGTTTGCCATCTTGGGTTTGAACAAGCATAGAGACCCTATTGCATCTATATATACTGGGGTAGATGCACACACGATGTGTGTACAATATTTACATAATAATTGCATAATTTCTATTAGGTAAAATCATAAAAAGAGGAGAGGTGAGGTATAATAAAAATCATTGTAGTTATAAAATTTGAATGTAAGAAAGACTTGTATTGAAATAATTGACGTATTTGTCATTAGAACTAAGAAAATTAAATATACTTGGTATTGGTGATTATGCCATTTGTTAAGAAATTTTTCGAAATTGAAATTATCCTTACAGCTTCAGACATGAAAAATAGTCTAGTGGTTAAGTAATACTAAGTACTCGTCACTCATTCCTCTTAAATGATGACACGTACCATATGAATACACCACTTAGCTAAATTTGTGGTGTAGTCAAAAAACTTTTAAGGTAACATCTAACCAGATTTTGTCATATGATATTTTTTTTTAAAAATCTTTTCACTACGCTATAGATTCAAGTTAGTTGTATATTTACATGCAGTGTTATCATTTAATAGAAATGAATACAGAGTATTCAGTACTACCTAACCACTAAACTTTTTTCTAACCATGCTTCTTCGTTTATAGCATAGATAAATATGCCTCTACTATTTTAAGTCCTACACTTGTTCCAAATTTTAAAAGACAAAAGTGTTTTCTATACTTTTTATTCCAAAAATGCCCTTAAAACGAAAAGAAATGACAAACCTGTTAGCTATCGTTGGGACTTTCCAAGCTCATTGAAATGGTTCAAACCTCCTGTGTGTCCGCTATCCAACAAAGGCGTAGTCTTTCGATAGTTATGTCGATCGGCAACAACAAAACTTAATGGTCTTTCTGGGCACCTTTTTCAATTGCATTCTATATATTGGTTCTCTCTTCTAACGCTATAGACACATTCTACTGCTTATCAAACATGCCTATGATCGAATGAACACCCACTTCACTAACAATCCCACAGAGTTGTTAGCCTGCAAACAAAGTCCATTGAAAACTATCCTTGGAAGTTGGAATTCCTCAATTGTTTCTATTGGACGTTGATTGACAGCGATTAGGTCTTCGATCATTCCAGGCTTCTTCTCTATACATTTTCCTATAAAGTGCTATGTATTTCGTGTTACTGCATCTAAGATATTTGATAAATTGTGTTTTTCAGGATTAATTAAAATTTGTCATTTGTAATTGTTATCAAGGTTAAAATGTAAGTGCATCTAAGATGTTTGATAAATTGTCTTTGTCAGGGTTAATTACCATTTGCCATTTTCGTAATAGGTTCAATCTGTAATTATTATCAAGGTTCAAATGTAAGTTGTATATGAAAGAAGAAAACTTGTCATTTTCCGGTGAGCTCCTCTCTTGTAATTGCAATTGACTCCAACGATTTTTGTTCCCTCTCTAAAACTGATTAACGACAGAATGGTCTCTTTGTCTCTCTCTCACTCTCTCTTTCACAGACATGCATTTAAAACTTCTTGGATGCCACATTTAAAAATTGCCCATTTTGCATGTGATAGATATGCTTATGAATTTGTACGAATTTCTAACATTTGATCACAATAAGAGCATTTGTAGGATATAAATCAATGTTATGATTTATGTTCTATTTTGGTGATCAAGGTGCTATGTCTGCAGTTGCATGTTGGCATAATAGAATTGATTGTGGTGTTATTTTTTTTTTATAGATTGGTATAATGCATGTTTGTTCTAAGTTTTTAAGTGCCTTCTGCGAGGAATGCTTCCACCCACCAATCGCTTGTGTGCAAAACTAACCAAATCAAGTTTATGATATTTATATTCATGGACATTCATGTTTTGACATTCCAACCATGCTTTGATTTGATCTGGGTTTTCTTGGATAGTTTTGCTTCTCAAGTAACAAATTTTTTCGAAGAGTCTAAAAACCAAGAGAAAGTCCGTATTGGATTGAGTTTCCAATCTTTTTTGGTTATGATGACTGAGAAGGTGTTCAAGCTCAAGCCAATACTTCAACCAGACCGATGGTATAACCTCCTTTGAACATTTCCAGCAAATCGAGGTGGGTAACCCCTCGTATCTGAAGCAAGTTAGTTCACTGTACCTCCATCATTTTATTGATTTACTTCATGTTTTTTTTAATCCCTTATTATGGATAGAGTATTTGGGTGCAATTGCTGATGATGCAGGTGTCGGAGAGAGCCAGATAAATTGCGCTTTTAGTTCTCACTTGCATTTATTCAGACTTTTACTTTTCTCCTTTTTTTTTTTTTTTTTCCTTTGTTGTGTTGAGATTCAATTTGTTTATGGTAAAGAAGTTCACTCTATTTATGGCACCAAAAGTATTGGCAGCATTTGAGAGGAGTTGTCACTGCAACTCTCTCTCGCTGAACATTGGCATTCAAATTATTTTGAACGCATAAATTCACTTCTTGTAGTTTCTATTCATTTTCCCTTGAATGGCATGTAGAAGATTTTGGTTTGTTCTTCATATCATGGTATTAGGACTTTCTACTTATGGTTACATTATCATGTGCATGTCATGAGTGAGTAAAAATACTCATTGTTGGCTTTAGGTTACCGACAGTTAGCAGGTTATGAGTCATAAAATACAAAAATTATTCAATGCTCTAGGAACATGCCGTCATTCTTGCTCTGCCCATGTGAGAGGAGGAGCAAGGCCAGATGACACTTCAGGAGTACTGAATACTCATTATTGGCTTTAGGTTACCGACAGTTAGCAGGTTATGAGTCATAAAATACAAAAATTATTCAATGCTCTATGAACACAACGTCATTCTTGCTCTGCCCATGTAAAAGGAGGAGAAAGGCCAGATAACACTTCAGGAGTACTGAATAATTTCTCCATAAAATAAGTTTGATGATGACTGATGGAGCAGGGAAAAGAAAAAGAAAAAAAAAAGAAAAGGAAAAAGAATCAGAAACAATTTTTTTTGTCTGTTGTTTTTTTGTGTCAATGGCCAAAAGTTGTCTACCTTTAAATAAAAATGCAAATGTGTTACTGCATAACTATGCTAGCAGAACTGAACAACAACAAAATCTTTTGCAGTTTCGTTCTACTCACTCATATAGCTCCTAATCAAATATTTGCAACATATCATGTTGTTATTAATTCTATACTTCCTTGTTTTATTGGTATATGAAAGGAAAGCAGGTAGGCTATGCCACAACCCCGTCAGGAAGCTAGCCCCCACATCACCAGGAGTATGGGGCAAAAGCCCCTAGGTGAGACCCAACCTAGAGTCACTCAACGGGCTTATCAAGCCATAAATACTCGCTCATGGAATTGCGGAGTATGGATAAACTTTTCTGTAGAGCCTGCATATGAGGCTCCTTGTTTCTTTTCATCCGAACGTCTAACAAGCCGTAGGGTGAATCCTTACTAATTTTTCTGTTATTTTACTCTCCTTTAATTTTAGAATTTTTGGCAAATTTTTTGTTTATAGTTTCTTTGAAATGTGACTATAGTAATGTAGTTCCTGCATAAGTATTTAATTTCTTCCCAGTTTTAAATTTTTTTTCGATTCATTTCTTCTTCATTTGTTTGTAAACCGGTGGCATTCTGGGTGAGGAAAAATATCTAATATGCATTATTCAGATAATTAGATGTTGAGATTTGAAGTACCATTTAACATGAACTTTGTTGAAGTTGTGCCAATTTTCAATAACTGCTTTGTTATTTAATGATTATTTTGCTTGATGCCGTCTGCAGATTGCGAAAGAATTCTGATATTGTACAAAAAATGGTCCACAATAGCCACTGTTTTCCAATGCTTTTTGCTTAGTGATCATAGGATTAGATCGGTTCGTTCTAGAAGCATCACTTGCTTTCTCATGAAGTTTAGAATTGTGAACAATGGAATTTGTATATAACTCAAAAAACAATTCTACACTCTTGGTAATGCTTTCATAATTTCAATACTAATGTTGTCTATATGTTGCTTAATAAATTTTTACATCCATTGTATGATCTTATGTTTTTCCTCCAATTTGTTGCAAATGGTTAGCATTATTACTTAATTGCTTGATTTAGGAAATTGGTGGCCATTTTTTTTCTTTGAACAGCAAAAACAGAGTATATTAATTCAAAGAGGGATACAACAGCTGAGGCAGCTTTTCAAACCAGAATAGGTTTGACAGACAGCCCAAACCAGACTACAATGGTTTGTCGATAAGAAATCAACCAACCAAAACTGAATACAAGATAGTTACAACCTCAGTAGAGCAGGGTTTAAGGATTTAATCCCTTCGATGGAATGAAAAAAGGTACCTATACTTGTACAACCTCCTCTTATCCTTGCTTGTACCCAAGATAGCACCTGAAATTTGGTTCCTTCCACGATGTCCTCCCAGCAGGGTTGTTTCTGATTGAAAATGGTTTCGTTTCTTGCTAACGAAATATTCCAGAGTAGCAAACAATAGAGCATCTCATATTTGCTTTCCCAGGTTTCTGCTCTTATAATCAAGCCACCATTAGATATGATCTGTGAACGATAATGAACTTACCCATTCGCATCCCCACCAATTTAAGATGGAGTATCAGACTCTCCAAGAAAATTTGCACTGAGGAAGTAGCTAATCAGAATCTTCGAAAGCCTTCTCACATAGTGCATAATTTACATTGTCATTCTGACGCAAAACCATTCTATTTAGGAGAAAAACTTTTGATTTTATCCTTTTCTGAAAAGCCAGCCAGCAGAAAATTTGAATTTTTGGAGGGGCCCAAGATTTCCAGAGCTTTTCAAACACTGGTTGAGATTGTTCTCCCTTTATCTGTATAGGAATGCAGGAATTCACAGTGAAAATTCCATCAGGATTTGCTTTCCATGAAATTAAGTCAATCCCTTCCCCATTTACAGCAACATTTTCCACCACCTGCAATAGGGCCTTTAAGCTGTCAGCTTCCCAAGAGAGGAGACTCCTTCTGAATTTGAGCTTCCAAAAACTTGACTCATCCTTGCACTCTGAAATCAAGGCTTCTTTTTGTTCATATAAAAGAAATAACTTGGGAAATCTGTCTCTTCCATGTTTTATGTTTCTGCAAACACTTTATTCAATGTACCCGAGAGCATGATAATTAACACGATTTCTTCTTACTTAGCATGCAACAAATTTATCGATGGTTAGAGTTGCCTGGAATGTCCAAAAAAGAAATATATCACGTGCAATGCACGTGTAACACGGCTAGCATATATATATGGACAATGAATTCCTCCAATCTAATATATATATGGACAAAGATTTTCAAACTTCTCCTAACATGAGTACGTGGCAACATATTATGTTGCCATTTATTTATATGTATATTTTTTATTTAAATATCTTTTACAAATATAGAAGCCCCATGAATAGTGCCCAAAATTTAAAAAGAATTTAAAAAGTTTAATAATACAATTTTAATATGTGGCAGCATACCATGCTGGCATGTACCCCTGATAAGGTATGCTGCCACGTATCCATAATAAGAGGAGTTTTCTCCAATTTAAGTTGGAGGACATCACTGTCCTATATATATATATATACTAGTTGTAGTGCACGTGATTTGCACATTATATGGTTTTTTTTTTTTCCTTTTTCTTTTAAGACATCCCATGTTACGCTATGTAAAAAGAGCTTGTCGCTTCTGTGGTTTTTATTCTTTACTAAACTCATGCGATTCTATTAGTTACTTCGGTACATTGAATAAAATATTCACATGCACATTAAACAAATTTGGCTTACCACCAATTCCAAATGTTCCATTGGTTGACAACAAATCATAATAAGAGGGGATGTATGTAAGGTTCTTGTGCAAGCTTTTTTTTTTTTTTAGCTTCTAGTGGGCATGTAAAAAAAAAAATAATGTGCCAATAAGAAAAGTTTACCAAAAAAGATATTAAAAATAATTCATTTTCCCAAAATTTCTTATAATGTGATAATAACGAAGGGTTCTTTGCTTTTAGTTTTTTAGATAACTAGCGACGGGTGCTTTTTTTTTGGGGGGGTATTGAGGAGGCCTAAGCCATGAGGAGTGCTTTATAGCTTGTTTGGAACTTGGACAAGGGAAGGGAAGAGAAAAGAAAATCACTATTTGTTTTTCCTTCTCTCTTGGATTCTACTAAGAGGGGAATACAAGGAAAAAAATGAAAGAAATTTTTTAAATTACTATCTCTACTTCCCCTCCATTTTTTTTTTTTTTTTTTGTAAAATCAAATAGGGAAGAAAAAGCAAATAGTATTTTCCTTTCTCTACTCTTCCCTTTCCAAAGTTCCAAACAGACTGTTGGGCACTCAAATTGTACAGGACTGGTTAACCCTGGTTTGGGGTTAGGCTTATAACAGAGATGCCAGAATGAGCTCTAAACTTTGGGTTGGATCAATTTCTTAACAAAATTTGTACCCTGGCCACATATCGTTATTAATTTGGAATCGTAAATCTAAATGGACTGGGCATAGCAATCAAGCTGGTGTTGGATTTGGGTTGGCTTATATATTGTTATATTGAGCCTAGAGCACGTCGGCATTCAGCGGCACATTTTTTTAGTTTAACTATATTCTTTCAACCAAAATTTTCAAGAAAAGAACTTAGGACCAAATCTTTACGTGTAGGTGATATCTATGGGCATTAATTTTAAGGAAAGAACTTAGGACCAACTCTTTAGATGTAGGTTGTATCTGTGGCCATTAAAACGAATATAGAGTTGAATTGCAAATGTGCCATACCAGTGGCACACTCTTATATCAACGACTTCAATTTGAAAAGGCAAATTTCATTACGTTCTTGTAGATTCCTTTTCTGTGAAATTTTGTTTTAATTGGTTACTTATCAAAAGAATTAGCTCAACTCCGAATGCCAACCTAAAATTGTTCCACCTATATTTTGACTGTTGAGAAAAATTTGGATAAATTACACGACTGTAGCAATGTATCATCCAAGAGCAAATGGTCGTCAAGTATAACTCAGTAAGTACCGAGGTCGAATTTCACGAGTATGGAGTTCAATATAGGCTATTGGCCAAATCTAGCACTCAATACTCTCAAGACTCACACAATTTGGTAAAATGCTTTTTAAAAAGGAAAAATAAAAAATGATTTAGTTTGAAGAGTTGGTTGTTTGAATTTAAACTAAAACACTTTAACTAATTAGACAATTAATAAAAAAGAATTGGATTTAATTGATCCAACTACCCAATTCGTCAAAGGCTTTCAATGATGCTTGATAACTCAAATCAAGCACAACAATCAAGAGTAGTACATGTATTCATACCATTAAACCAATGAAATCAAGAGTGGTGCATGTATTCATCACATTAAACACAACAATCAAGAGTATTTCGAACATTAAACCAATGAAATCAATGATAATCAACTTAGATTTGTGGACAACAAGTTTCATGTAATCATACCAGCGATCTAAATAACTCCCATACCCAATTCATGACTAGTGCATAGAAACTCAAACACTTAGTAAAGTATACAAGATTTCAAAAGCATCTAAGAGCTGATTATCATATTTTCAATTCAATAGTAATTTGAAGCTAGAATTACAATCAATTTGAGAATCATAGATTATTACCATCAATTTGGATAAATTCAACAAACAATTGGCAAATCATACATTAAAATTCCCAAATATAATCAATAATCTAAGTTTTCTTATGAATCTAAATTTCAATTGCTAAGAATTGGAGATTTAAGAAGATAGAACAATGAAATTATGTTTTTACCTCCATTGAAACCCTTGAGATGATTGGATGATCTTCATAATTGAACCCAATATAAAGACTAGCTACTTGAATCCATAGAGAAATTGACAATTAAATTGAAGAAAACTTGTAAAACACTTGACTTTGATGACTAGAAGAGAAATTATAATGAAAATGTTTTTTATCCCTAAAACTACTCCTATATAGTAGTATATAACCTTATTTACATACAAAAAGCTTAGATCAAAGTAAGATTTCCAAAATTAGTACAAAAACTATTTTTATAGGCAAAAATAAAACAGAGTTGCCGTCAACTGTGCGCATGGTCTTCTAACGGTGCTTCGGACGAGGAAAACAAGTCTCTGAATCTTGCTCATGCTTTTACAGAGCTGATTTTTAGCCTCTAAACCTGCAAACACATGCGCACGCTACTGTTTACTGTGTGTATGGTTGACAAGCATGTGAATGCCACTATTCATCGTGTTCACGGTCAAATGACCATTCTGCCCTTGAAGCTCCATTTTTCTCTTTTTAAGTTCTATATCTACAAATTAGACACAAAATAACATAAGGATCATAATCTAACTTGAATAGAAGAAATACTAAACTACTTAGACTAACTTTAGCTATTTAAAGGTTAATGAAAAACCTAGTCTTTTGTTTATAGCTTTTCTAAACAATAAGTATTGATGCAATACTATAATAATTATGACTATGGCTAAGTGCAATCTTGACGTATGCCAATGATAAGTAAAGAAACAAACCAATCACACAATTGGCACACGAGACTTTTGTTGTGGAACCCAAATCGGGAAAAAATCATATGTCCCCTTTGTCGTACAAATATCATGAACTAAAACCAATGTCAACGGCTACAAGATCACTTACGACCCAATCCCCAATTGACTCCTCGATTACCAGGTTGAGTTGAACTTGCTCGACTACTCAATACACGGTTGTCGTGCTTGACTACCATATAGAGACTCTTAGTACAGATCTCGCATTCCGAACTCCTTCAAGACTTTAGTTTTTTTCAATGGAGTTGAAGAACATTTGTTACTAAGAATCAATCTTAAGCTCTCTAGATGTTTGGAGATATTTTCTCTTGTGTATTCTTAATGATGCTCATCTATATAAAAACCCTTTGAATCTATTGCGATTGTGCAATTGATTCTTTCAATGGTGTATTAGACTCTTTAGACTTGTATTTTGACCTTCCCATAACCTCATATTTATAGGGAAGACAAACTAGGGTTTTTGGACTTCCATAATGGTAAAACAAAGCTTATGACGCATGTCCCTAAGTTTTAAATCTTGCAAACCTAGTGGTCGTGACATTCAGTGAGGTCCATTGAAGTCTTCGGTAGAAATACACCCTTCACTATTTCTTCCATCGACAGGTATCGAGATCCAGTGAGGTCTAGCAAAGTTTATCGACGTCACTCGAAGTCTTGAACAAAAATACACCCCATCTGTTTCTTTTATCAAAAGCAAATGACTTCTAACAAGGTCTAGGAAAGTCTATTGACGTCTCTCGGAGTTTGTTGAAGTCCCGAACAAAAATACTCTCAATTTGTTTCTTCCTTCGAGAGTTATTGACGTCCATTAAAGTCCAAAAGTAAACACTATATGTATTATCTAAGACTCTTTTAGCATGAGCTCGAATGGATAGATATTAAGTACATTCTAAATACTTGTGATAGACACTCCAACAATTGAAATTACAAGAAAAACAATATACCATAAAATTTAGCCAATTACATGATATTACAATCTCCCCCTTTGACAATTTTGTGACCAAAACACTATGCTAAACTTTGAATTATAGGGAATCTAAAAAGATTACAATAAAACCCAGCTCACAAGTATAAAGGTGTTGTCTATCAAACACCAAGCATGCCAAGCTCTTGTACCTGCACAATATCCACTAAACAACCAAGAGGCAAAAATACCATCCAATGCTAGGTATCAAGATAACAAAGCACATATCAAACATAGATTCTCTCCCCTTTTTTGGAACAAATTGACAAAGTAAACATAGGAAGTTGGAGAAAATAACTAATAGATATAAACATGATGTCTCCCACTTAATGTATTCTCTTTCTTAATAACATGTGAGCACATAGATTTTCTTTCTCCTTATTGTCTCAAAATGAGAAAGGATTATCAAACAACCATGCAATCAAAGACTAAAGAGAGATATGCTAAAAAGAAGAATATCATTCATACAAAATAATCAGTTAAAACTAGAATAGCTTGAAACAAAACAAAACAAAACAAAATCAGGGTAATTTTGCTGAAAAGATGTCTTAAACCCAGCATACTTATTATCAAAACACAAAATATAACACATGAGTCTCATGATGACCGTAATATGAAAAAATAATATCAAACATGCTCAAAGATCACAAAACGCTGAGAACAATTGGTCATGAGGTGATAAAAAACATATCCATAATAATGTTTAATGAATACAAGTACTCCAACAAGATCAATGAGAATATAGACCATAGACAATATAAAAAATAAGCCCATCATGGAAAATCACATCAAGAATATCAAGATATAGAAATCAAATCTATTTCATCTCATTCTCAATTTTTCAAGACATTCCATTTTCAATTTTTTCAGTACATTCCTTGAAGTTCCAACTCTATCTCTCCAAGTGGTAGCATGTAGTACAAAGAGATGGTGGCTTTTACACACATGAGCAGGTAGCCTTCTACTCTTGTCACATAATAATAATAGCTGCACTTAGATTCATTGGTAGCTCTTTCCACCAAGGATATAATACCAACAAGATAGGAAATCACATGTACATGGTAAACTTAGTTATTAGAAATTTCAAGAAGTTTCAACCATAATGTGTGCTATAGAAATATCATAAAAAGAGAATTTTATATTCTAAGAGATCTCATGAGTAATGCATCAATTGAACATGAATCACGAGTATGATAATGATCAGTAAAACTATTGACTTATTAGACTACAATCAATGAATCACACAAGATTCAATCTTAAACATGTCATTACATCAATCAACACATAGAGAATGATTTAAGACAATGACAAACACAACAAACCAAGACCAAAAAATATATATATATATATATATATTTTTTGGTTTTTCTTTTTTTTTTTCAAAAAACTCATTTTATAAAAAAAATAATAAAAAGGATCATAGCATTAGGATAAAGATAAACAAGATGAACATACTAGTCTATATTACAAACAGCCTTTACTCAACAAGGCTTGCCCTTATAAATTTCTTTGGGGTTTTCAAATAATCTAAATCAGATTTTTTCACCCAAATAACATTCATCTTAAATTTATTAATAAACTCATGAGGTTTGGGTGTAGTCCTAGGTCTTGTTTTGGCATTGTGGTTCCTCCTTTGACTAGGATTTTTGAAAACCTGCCTTGGCTTTGAAACACATCTATTCACATGCTCATTAAGGACTCTTATCTTATTTTTCAACCTTTCAAAATCATTTCTAGGTTGTTGATGAGTATAAAATGTAGGAACCCTATTCAAGTTATGGCAATAAGGTCTGATATGACCAAACACCCCACAATGATGACAAACAGGGTTAAACTTTGAAGATTGGACAATCTTTGAATGTTTGGGCTTCACATGAGAGGTGGTAGACTGATAAGGCACATGTTGAGTCTTCAAACTAGGACAATGAGGCCGAATGTGCCCTTTAGTTTCACAATGGTGGCATGAGTAAAAAACTTTAGCATGCTTAGACTCACATGGTATGGAAGACTTACCTTAAAGCCTTCATAGAATTAAGCTTACTTACCAATTGGGAAGGTGTAATTGTCATCTTTGTATATCTAATTCCAGTCATGTTACAAGAAATCCTTTGTGCATTTCAAGCTTCATCAATCTTTTGTGAACCTACATCAAATTTCTTAAAAAATAGATGAGCATTAGTAAATTCAATTTCAAGCTTTTTCACTTTTTCTTCAAGTGCCTTTTTGAACTCCTCTCTATCATGTGCATCTTTTTCATAAAACTTAACTTTATCAGATAAAGTTAATCTGTGAGTTTTCAATTGACTAACTTCAACTTGAGCATCAATGTTCTCCTTTTTCAGAACTTCAATTTCATCCAACACCTTTTCAATTTTGTTCCCAATTTGACATTGACTTTTGTCAATTTGTCGTATTATTGATAAAGTTGATCATAGGCCAATTGGAGCTCACTTTTATCTTTATCATCAAATTCTCCTTCGTCATCCTTGAGAGACCCCACAGAATCATCAGACTCATCGTATTTTTCATATTCTTGAGGCTTTGATGAAGATTCAATTATCTCAGATGCAGAAGCATTAAAAGTCGTGAAGTTCTCAGAGCCATCCTCTTTGTTAGTCTCTTCTTCTTTTTCAAAATCACACCATGTGACCATCAAATCTTTATTTCCTTTATTCTTCTTATTGTTAGGACAATCATGTGCAATATATCCATAGCCGTGACATTTAAAGCATTATTTTGGATTGGGTTTATCAGTTATTTTTCTCACAAACTTAATCTTGTCAAAAGATTTTTCTTTATTTTTATCAATAGAAGAAGATTGGCCTTTTTGTTATGTCTTTGGGATTCATTTCAAAGTCGTTATCACTAGCTTCATTCACGTCTTTCTTAATGGAATTCAAAGAAATGTTTTTATTCCTTTTAGGTTGACGAAAATGAGGTTTAAAAGTGTGTAAGAAACCAACTAAATCTTCTACTTTCATGGAATCAACATTCCTACTTTCTTCTATTGTCGCAACCTTAGCTTGAAATATCTCCAGTAAGGATTTCAAATTTTTTTGTACAATTTTAGAATGAGAGATTTGTTCACCTAGGTTGAAGCTTGGGTTGACGATGTCACTAAGTTTAAAAAAGAATTGATCAAAATTTTCGTCGTCTTCTACTCTCAAGGTTTCAAAGGCAGTAGTAAATGGCTGAAGTTTGGCAATTTTTACAGTTGTTGTACACTGATGAGTAATCTGTAAAATATATTATGCCTCTTTAACGATTTTACAGTTTGAAATTCATCGGAACTCCTTAGTTATGACATTATGATAGATGGCATTAATGGCTTTATTGTTCCACCCACAATTTTCAAAATCACATTTATCCCATTGATCTAATGTTTTTAAAATTGTTGTTTTACTAGATGCAACAATTGGTGAAATCCAACCATTAACAACATCAAGCTAAACACGTTCATTGATTGACTTCATAATAGCTCTAATATTTTCTTTCTAGTAAGGGTAGTTAGTTCCATCAAGAAATAGAGATTTAGCAATAAACTATCTTCCTTAGGCAAATCCATAGATTTAGGCTATCAAGATCTTGCTCTTTTAAAAATTAAAATATTTTTGAGTGTCCTACTCTGATACCAATTGAAAAACCTAGTCTTTTGTCTGTAGCTTTGCTAAATAATGAGTATTGATGTAATACTATGATAGTTAGAACTATGGGTAAGTGCAATCATGATGTATGTCAATTATAACTAAAGACACAAACCAATCACACAATTGATAAATGAAACTTTTGCCGTGGAAACCCAAATTGAAAAAAAATCACGTGTCTCCTTTGCCAGACAAATATCATGCATTAAAACCAATGCCAATGGTTACAAGATCACTTACAACCCAATCTCCAATCGACTTCTTGATCATTAGGTTGACTTGAACTTGCTCAACTCCGCGAATACACTATTGTCGTGCTTGACCACCGTACAAATTTCCTTAGTACGGATGACTCGCCCCCCAATGCGGTATTCCTACAATTGGAGTTAGTTACTCCATAAGAGTACGAGGGTCGCGATGAAGTATAAACCGGACAAGACCGGTATCGTTCTCTCCCAAGGGACCTACCCAAATATAGACTCTAACACTCACCTCACACCAACCTAACCTAGGATTGAATTGCAATTATGTGGGGAATTGGATCTAAAATAAAAAAGAAAATAAAAGGACCCAAAATCTTTTGGGTTTTTGATGAGTATTTTGCATTACTAAACTATTGCAATAAAAATAAAAGTAATTAATAACTAGGCATTCAAATTAAAGAAAATTGAAATTAAAGTCTTAGGATCAATCGTTCCAACCAATTTTAAGTCTTGGAATTCCAAAGGAGGTAATTTTATAACTCAAATCCTTTGACTACGTCGTGAGTCTCGGATTCGAAAGTTTTAACTATAAAAACGAGGCGTTCTTTAAAAATTCAACTCCTAGAATAAATCGAGTTTATAGATTCATGGACGAATGCCATCGGTTCGCGCAACGTCTACACTGAGTGAAGACTCACGCATACCCATTACCGGACATAACCAATCAACCAAGTTTTCAATGGTTTCTAGAATAAAGAACAACAAGAACAATACAAACATAATATTTAGCTTGAAAATCAGAAATACACCCTCCTATGGTCAACCAAGACCTCTAATTAGTTTTCACACTCAATCCCGAGATGGGGAAAGTTAGCTACTCATATTCAACAAGAAATAACTTTAAAATAAAGAAATACAAACTGGAAATACGAATTTAAAGCAAGACAATAAGTGGAAACACGAATTTAAAGCAAGAAATTGAAGAACTTGTATTGAAACTAATGTATAAGAGATTACAAGTACAATGAAACAACAACTAAATTAAATCTAAGCTATTCAAAGCTAAAAACTATGAAAAATACCTAAAATGGTCGCCTCTCGCCGCCCTTAGCTTCCATGTCTCAAACAAAAATGAAAATGGGTATTTATAGGTACAAGGTTCGAACCCTCAAATTTCTCAGATTTTTTCCTTGCCGTTCGAATGGCTAAATGGGCATTCAAACACCTAACCAATTCTGGAATGCAAGCTCTCGAGCCGTTCGAACGGCTGTCTGGGTGTTCGAACTCTGAACAAGTTTTTTACCGGTCTGTTGCAGCTCAATTTTGACTACTTTAGAGATAAATTCAGCCAATGTACATTAAAGGGAAAATTGTAGCCCTTGAAGTCTTCTTTCCAATGCCGTAAAAATCAGCTCAATTAGAGATCGGAGTAAAAAGTTACGTCCAAAATACCAAGACAGGTTTTCAGTAAAATTCTTAAATTTGCCTTGGCGTTTGAACGGCAAGGAAAAAAATTGAATTTTTAGCTCTCGGGCCGTTCGAACGCTAGGTTTAGGCGTTCGAATTGTAATTTTCTCCTGTTTTCACTTTTTCTTTATTTTGAGGCCTTTTGGAGCCAAATTGGTCGACGCCCGTTGGACGTAAACATTTGTCATTTGATGAGATTTTTCCAACGGTGTAGGACTCAAGTCATTCGGACATCCATAGCAAAATATGACCCCCTTTCGCGTGATTTTGCCTGACGAGATTTTCTCATTTTGTATGCCACAAGTCCTGGATCATCATTAAAGCTCCAACTCCATCTCTTTAGCATTAAAAACCTGAGAAGACAACCAATTTGGGATTATTTACAATATACAAATAATATAATACAATTACACCTATTCTAAGGCTAACAAAGGCATATTAGAGACCAATGATTACACTTTTGAGGTGCAATCAACGGATTTCACATCTCAAACTCCTTCAAGACTTTAGTTTTCTTCAATGGAGTTGAAAAAGATTTGTTGCTAAAAATCAATCGTGAGCTCTCTAAATGTTTGGAGATATTCTCTCTTGTGTATTCTTAATAGCGGCTCGCCTACATAGAAACCCTTTGAATCTAATGCAATTGTGTAATTGATTTCTTTCAAAGATGTTTAGGCCTCCTTGAACTTATATTTTGACCTTTCCATAGCGTCATATTTATAGAGGAGACAAACTAGGTTTTTGGGCTTCCATTATGGTAAAAAAAAAAGCTTACGACATGCGTCCCTAGGTTTTAAATTTAGCAAACCTCACAGCTGCAACATCCAGCGAGGTCTAGCGAAGTCTTTTGTAGAAATACACCATTCATTGTTTCTTCCATCGATAGGTATCGAGATCTAGCGAAGTCTATCAACGTCTCTCGAAGTCTATCAAAGTCCCAAATAGAAATACACCCAATTTGCTTCTTCCATCGAGAGTAATCGACGTTCAAAGAGTCCAACGAAGTCTATCGACGTCTCTTATAATCTATTGAAGTCCCGAACAGTAATACCCCCAATCTGTTTCTTCCATCGAGAGCTATCGACATACATCGAAATCCAAAAGTAAACACTATATGTATCATCCAAGATTTTCTTTGCATGAGCTTGAATTAATAGATATTAAGTACATCCCAAATGCTTGTGATGAGACACCCCAACAACCCAAATTACAATATCACAAAATTTAGTCAATTACATAATGTTATATAGTTAATGATTACACTTTAAAAGTGTAAGCAATAAGTGGGCCAAATCTGATATGAAACAACCCAGACCACGGAGGACCCGTGGCTATGTGGCCAAAAATCAGTTTGGCCCAAAGCCTGTTCATTGGCTGATCTTGCATAAATGTAGCAACGCACGTATTACTTCTCGTAATTATTGCCTCGCTAGTCCCTCCCCCATCTTTGGCGAATGTGGAAGGTGAATTTTGCAATTGTTATTATTATGGTGAGTGTTTGTTTTAAAGTGAAAGACTCTCATTAAAACATATTATTTTGTATAGAAATTTTGTATGAATTTTTTGTTTGCTTAACATTGCCTTTAGGAATTAGATTTTTGAATTGGAGCAATTTGATCCACCCAACCGAGATATTAGATCTTACTCTGGTATGTATCATTTTTCTAAGGATAACTAGCTCATCTTGGAACATATATCTTGTTAAGGAATAATGCATTTGTCATCAATCGGAGGATTTCTGGTATTTGAATATAGGTTTTGGGATTCCAAGCTGAGGCAAAATTAAGAAAAAGAGAAATTATACCAGATGACAGTCATTTAGTGTGACATCAATCCGGCTCTTAGCATTCATAGTAGGTCTCACATAAAAGTGCAAATAATCAAATTTGTGGAAGTCACATGTTACATAGAAGTAATTTTTCCAAATAGTAAGGTTGAGCTTGTACAAGTAGAAGAGGTTGACCACAAACAAAAAAAAAAAAGTTGGACGAGCAAATTTGCAACACATACACTTCATTAAACCATAGAATAGTTGGGGAAAACCAAGTACAGTAACACTTATGAGGTACATAGCAATACCCGATTACAAAGAGCTAGCTTATGCAGAAATGACAGAAGGGTCCCAATGGAAATGGAAATAGACACAGTACGAGATTACAAAGAGCTAGCTTATGCAGAAATGACGGAAGGGTCCTAATGGAAAAAGACACAGACACAACTACATAGTAACAGCTATGTAGCTTACAAACATGCCCTCACACATTCTAACTGGTAAAATCCTTATTGAAGCTATAGCACGGAAATAGACTTAATTTGATCATCTAGATCATAAACAACATAATGGTAGGTAGGGAACACATGCAGGAAAAATCTTCATCGTCGCCTCGCATTATTCATTCATCCAAGGAAACTGCGGATGAAATTTGTCAAAGATATGCCAAAAGAGACGAAGGCAACAAAGAAAGCTATGGATGTCCATGGACTAGCCCGAATTTTGCATTTGAAGTGTGTCATAGTTGCCGGTATAAATCTATACAAACAGCGCTGGCTGTACCCAACAGCGAGTTTGCATGGGGCGGAATAGAGATCACTGTCCAGAGTAACTCGCTTGCAGAGATTGTTGAAGAAACGAGAGGCCTCCTTACCCGTGGCCAGAGAGTTGTGTATTAGTCCCTCACCTCCAAGCTCTTCGACATCTTTTGCAGTGTTTACGAGCCTGTCCATGAGGTATGCGTACGATGTGAAGCGAAGCTGAAAACCAGGGCAACACTGCTCAAGAGCAATGAGGTTCCTCAAGATTGCCTCGGTGGAGTCATCAACGTACAAAGTCGGGATCCGGAAACGCGCTCGACAAAAGGGACCCAGAGTCTCAAACTTCACCTCGGATAGGTTTTTACAGGGTTCAAACTTGACTCCTTTGTAGGCGAGGTCTGATGCGGAAGGCATGTCGTTGGGTTCGCTAGGACGAGGACGACCTTTCGCTGACGCAGCAGAATGCGTGCCTGGCGATTTGCCATCACCTTCCACTTGAGATTGAGGAGGAGGATCACCAAGGTAGGGGTCGTACGGAAGATCGAGTGTATGATCTTGATCACCTTTCTCACCGAGGTAGTAGTTGTATAGACGATCGAGTATATGATGATGAAAATCAACTTTCTCCTGCCCTAATGAAAGGGGACAGTGATCAAGAGGACAACAACATTTTGTTGCGCTAGTGTTGGACCACACGTGATCTCCTATTTTCAATCTGTTCCCAAAGGATGAAACGACATAGTCACTAAGCGTGTGACCTTTCGATATTTTAGCCAGGGTGCGCTTGAACAGAGTCTGCAGCACAGAGAAGGGTAGCTGGTTCTCGAGTAGTAGTAAGTCCTGTTTGACGGTCTCGAGCGTCAGAGGGATGCTTAAAGGATCACTGTCACAGCTACTATGGTCCTTCTTGGGCACCGCCAGCGGGTTGCTGCTTTGGCTGCTATATTTGGTGATAGGACTAATCCGGCGGAGAACTTCAAGTACGAAACAACCATCGGTCACCAACATATTTTCATCCAGCTCAACTTCTTCCGCGTAGTATTGCTTGGCATCGTCTTTCGACTTTGTCATGTCCTCCAAACATTCTTGGAGCATGGCTTTTGCATCCCCCCCCTCTCCTTTGGTTTTTCCCAAGAGGGAACCCACGTAACTCAATTTGATGTCCTCCATATGTGGTTTCAGATATTTGACCACGCTGTGAAGAGGCCCAATAGAGATGAGGCGAGGGGTATAGGCACTTTCATTCAGCTTCCGAAGCTCCTGGGGCACCCTGCAAATACGAGCGGAACGCTTGGAATTGGTCTTGCCAATTGCTTTACTGATTTCTTCGAAGGCCATTTTTTGGGGTGTTTGGGTATGTTCTTTGGCAGAGGTCTGCCCAAAGTTCTCTCGGGTCGTACCTATTGGAGTGGAAGTGTTATTGATCGAATACATGGTTTAAATGGTTTAGTGAAAATGGTTTAAGATTTCTGGGTTTGAGCAAGCAAAGACCCCCCTACTGGCATCTATATATAGGGCTCATCGCCTCATCCATACTGGGGTAGAGATCTTGTTAAAATAATGCAAATTTTGGTCTCAAAAATAAAATCCACAAATTTAACTTATGTATCGACACTCATTTGACTTAAGAAAAAAAGTATTGTTATTTTACGGATATAGAAGCGGGGAGATCTCGCTATTATTAAGTGTGAAATCTAATTTTTTGGAAAGTAACTATTCTACAATGATAAGGTGAAACCAAAGTAATTATTTCACAATTGTTGGTGTGAAATCTATACACACACATATTTAAATATATTTTTTTTCTTTACTCCAACAACCAAAAGTTGTCGTTGCCTACATTTTATATCCTTCAAAACCCAATAGTTTGTGTTCATTGATTGGTAAGGGAGAAAGAAGAACCAAAAAAAAACAGATGAGGTTTCTTCCATATATCGGGGTCTATAATTGATAAAGGGTGATGCCATGAGTGACGTTGTTGTTGGAAGTGGTTACAAATTCAAAGTCGTAAGAGCTACTGTAGTCAACAATCGTCAGAGTTACAATGGTCAATAGCCGTCAAAACTACAGAAGTCAACCGTTATTGGAGTTACAATAGTCAATAATTGTCAAAGTTACAATACTCGTTTCTCTTATAAATAGTCAACAGATCTCTCATTTTCAAGACACAGCCAGAAGAAGAGGAAGTGAGATTTTCTTTACTGAGTTTGAGAGGGTGAGTTAAGACGGATGTACAAGGGTTTAAAGGCTTGGGTTTGGGTTATTAAATTTGAGTGTATACTTATATTGTTGTTCTCAAACCGAAGCATGCCCAGTGAATGTAGGCAATCTTACCAAACTACGCTAAATATTGACGTAACTTTTCTTTTGTGTGCTTTGATTACTTTGATTTCTTCTATTTTTATTTTTCTGTCATTCATACTGACCAACTGCTGCGAGAATTCTCAAACAGTTGTGGTGAGTTTAAAGGGTTAATTACACACCGACATGAAAATAATTTCTCATACATGTGTGAGTGATCCTGCAGCATAAGAGCATATTTATCTATTTAAACACCTGGGCCGGCCAGTGTTTGCTACCTATACCTACCAAGGGAGGAAGATTTTGAAGGGTAAAATGGAATACAGGGCTCGTACTGACTCCAATTCACTGTACTTCCGCCGCCACAATCACCTCCTCCTCCTCCTCCTAGTGCCCCTCCTGTTGGTTTCTTTCCCGTCCACTATGGGAGTTTCTATATATGATGGGCAGCCCATCAACGGTAAGGGTCCAAGTGTGCTTTAGCGATGTTTTTCACCTACTTAGCTACCTGGCCTGCCATTAGGATGGCCCTTCACCGCACTTTCAGTTTGACAGTTTTGTGCGCTTTAAGTGAAGGCTTTGATGGTAATGATATGTTTCTCAATAGCTTTCAGTAACTGTTTTGATTTTCGTGCAGATTTTGGGCCAATTGAAGATCCGTTTGCCGATCCTGGTGATTCCACTCAACGTCTGATGCCTGCACATTACTCGTATGAATTGTGTATGTCGTTATCACAACATTCTGATTTTGAATTTTTTGTGTTTCTGTGTATATGCAGATCATCCTGTGACTCAGTCATTTGCAGCACAGTATGAGTGCAAGTGTCCCGAAGTGCGTGAATGTCCATCAACTTTAGAAACAAAATCTCTCAAGCAACTGAAGGACAATCTAGCTCCTGTTATTCGCCAGCGCTTGCTAGAGTTGTCGCTCACAGTTAAATCTGCAACTGAAGCTGCTCACACGCTCGATCTTTTGAAGCTCCTCACTGAATCAAATTCTGAACACTTGGACAGGATTCGCGACGAAGTGCATGAAAAAGCTTGGCAGCTGAGGGATGCCCTCGACAAAATACCCGAGCTCATCTAACAAATTGAAGAATATACAACTTTTCAAGTCGAGGGAGCGGGTCCTATATGTAACATGGCATGTTAGTATTTCCTCAGTAAGAACTTAGTTTAGGTATGGTCAGTTGAACTGACCTATATGGGTGTGTGTACCGTGGATTGAATAAGACGGCAATAGCTTTGTTGATACTGCAATCTCAATTGAAGCCTGTCATGGATAATTGTGATGTATGTCATGGATAATTGTGGTGTATTACTTCGTTGATTTAATAAAAATGTAGCCTCTTATGTGCTGCAATGTTATACTGATGCATTTCCAAATACAGATTGATCTGCCATTACTTGGATGCGATTTGATTCTTTTAGTATTGAATGTTTTCAATTCACATGAGTTGCGTCATGAGTTAACTCCATTGAAAAATTAGTAAAATATTAGGACTTTGTGTTTCCAATTAACTCTAATTTGGATAGGATGAAGAAGAGAAAAGAAAAAAAAAGCAATGCCACTATCCACTGAAACTCCATTCATCAAGAACACCGATAGCATGGATCATCAGTTCTCTTTTGTTTATAGCTTGTTCTGGTTTTCTTTTCTTTTTTTCATCAAACCCAGATGATTGATGCCATTACAATATCAAAAACGTGACAGTAATCGCTGCAGAGATTTTTCATGACGAACAGCTTTTGGAGATGACAACTTGTTGGAAAAGTTATCATTTGTTAGTGACACACAGAGAATGACACGATCTTTTTGCTTACTTGAGCTTTCCAAAATCAATGATTCATTAACGAATGAGTTTTGTTTTTGGAAATATTTGAATATTAGTAGGTGCAATTGCGTTTGAGCATGGCAGTGCAAGTACTATTGGAAACACAGGCATGGAATTGAGGATTCTTTTTTCTTACCCTGAATTCCCCAAGCCCCAACCTGAACTTTTGTCCTAATTGCCAGGGCAGTTGACAGGATTTTTTTTTTTTTTTTGTGTTTTTTTTTTTCTTTCCACAACCAAAAATTCCCAAATATGTTTGCCAAATATCCTTGTTCTTCATCAAAGCTCACCAGTCACAAGAAACCAAGCTTGGACTACATTAATTTGTGACCTAATGTCAAGTCCTTTCCTTTCTTTCAACAGTCAAAATCTTTTCTTTGCCATCGCTTTGCTTCCTGTAGGTAAACCTAAGTTGCTGAGTGACCTGCGAAGTGGGTGAGATTGAGCTAAAGTTTCTACAAAAATCTAATTTTTATACATTGACAGTGTAATATTTTTTACACAAACTAGGTATTAAAATATTTACTTACCTTTTCGAGTTTAAGCACCACAAAAAACAATAATAAAAAAATAGAAGCAAAACTTTGACACTTGTGGCATTTTAATACCTGCTTGGCTAAAGGGAAATTCTTATATCAAAACTAAATTGTTTCTACAATCACGCATGGTATTTTATCTTTTCATTTTATTTTACTTTTGTTAACAGCACAAGACAGCGACGATTCTTGATATGACAAGGATGGAAAAACTGGAGAACTGGAAGCCTGAAAGACTAATATTAAGATCTATCGATGCTTCATAGAGCCTCACCAGTCGCAAGAAACGAAAAAACCAATCTTACAAAGGTAGGTCCTGCAAAAATTTTGACCCAATTATTTTGAATAGAAGGACAAAATTGGAATTTCACTGTTTCATCATCTCAACAATGAAATAATGAGCTGATAAATAGATAAGATTAAAAGAAAGAAAGAAAGAAGATTGGCAGCTAAGCACTCGGCATGTCTTGGGCGATGTACTTGTACTCTTTGTTTTTCAATGCAAGATTAAGTAAATTTGAAAAAAAATGAAAAGTATATGGACATCACTAGTGAGTCGGATATATCTCAACTTCCAATTTCATAATTTCAAGGGATAAAGATCTTTACTTCAAGCTGGTTAATGTCCAAGACTCGGGGACTCTGATATTTCCTGGCATTTAGTATTCTTCTTTGTTTCACCTCATCGTCCCCAACCTAATATTCTGTCATAGTTGCGTTCGACGTCTCTTAATGTGCAAATACAGATTGCAAGGCATCAGCCAAAACTACATAAAAGGCAAGAGAGAAAGAGGCACCTCTCTCCTCAATTCGATAAAACACTTAACCTGCTTAATTAGACAAACAAAATTTGTTTGGCATTGCCTTCTTCGAACAACCAAAATTTCTGGTGCTACAGCCCTCGCTCTACTGCTTGCAAAATTTCTGGTTTTCTTGATCACACGTCTATTCTTCATAGAAACATTGAGAACCACTTATTTTGACTGGAAGGCCTATGTTTGTCAAATTTCACTCCTGTCATTCAAATTCGCATTAAATGCATTTGAAAATGATCGCATTATAAGACTAGAAATAAAGATCCAGTAGTTTCTGGTGAAGCCTTATTGATAACGAGCGGAGGAGTTTCTGGTGAAGCCTTATTGATAACGAGCGGAGGCATAAAGGGCCCAGAGGGGCAAGTGCTCTCTCAACTTTTCAAAAATTGTATTTTTATCTATAACTTTAGAAATTTCTATCAATTTGCCCCCTGAAAATATAATTGACCCTACATTTAAAAAAACTCTTTCTTTGACTTAAGATTTTAGAATGTCTCTCAATATGTCTCCTTTAAAAATTTATGAATTCCCCCTTAAAAAATATTAATTTGCTTTAAAAATCCCTTTATGTATTATACATACTAGCTTATATAAATTATGTAGGTACATGAAAGTGAAGTGACCTTATGTTGATTATTAAAAAAAAAAAAATTTAGTTATGGTTCCATTTTTGTTCTCTTTGTTTTTATAAACGGAGAAATAAAACTTCTTATTTTCTCATGTTTTCTTAACAAAAAAATTAAAATCACTAAATACATCATCACTTCCATTTTCATATGAAAACAATTCTGAAAACTAATAAATAATTTTGTTAATTCCTAGAGCTGGTGTGTTTTAAAAATATTTACAAAAAACAAGATTAGAAACCGGTTTACCAAAAACGAATACAATTCCCAAAACCTATTTTCATGAATTCTAGAATATAAAAACAGCAAATACGAAATCAAAACTGTAATAAAACATGCCATATATTCTTACTAAAAAAAAATTCTACCTATTGGCACTTTTAATTTTATGAGCCAAAATATAATATGTTTTGGTTTGAAATGAGAGGACAAGCTAACAAAGAACTTGGCAGAGAAGACTCCCAACAGTAACTCTCAAGAAGAAAATGGATTGACCAGCAGCCAATCAATAACAGAAATGGGATAAAGTAGAACACCTACGTAGACAATTAGATCTCTAACTGTATGAAATGAGAACACTGAACATTAAAGCCAGCAGATCGCCATGCTGACTTTACTCAAAAGGCTATAAGAATCTTGATTCCTTCCACCATTTTTGTGCAATCTTGATTCCTGCATCTGAATTCCATCTTTTGATTTGATTGGTGATTGTAATTTTGTTGAGGGGTATAATTTTTTTCATACAACATTTTTACTGATGCGACACCCCTTTCTTTGGACCTTTTTAATATAATTATTTTTATCAAAGAAAATGAATTGCCAGGTAAGAGATAATTTCATCTATGATTCTTTTGAAGTTTCGCCCCTATTGGAAATTTTTTTTGAATCTGCCTTGATTATGTTTGTTTATTTATATTTTAATCGTGAGATGGATCTGAGATACAAACCACATATATATATATATATATATATTGATGTTTTATTGACATTGCCAGTTTTTCAACCAGTCAATACGATTACAATCCAAAAATTGAGGTGGCAAGCAAAGCAGGACTGACGGGGCGGGCGAGAACAACGGTCCCCTAACTTCTCAAAATTTTTTCTAGACCCCATGTCCTTTTGAATATTTATGATTCAATAGCTAAGTTGGCCCTTCCTAACTTTTAAAAAAAGTTTTTAATTTTTTAATATTTAATTTATGATAAAATAGCTAAGTTGGCCCCCTAAAACTCAAGTAATATTACATTTACTCTCCCAAATTCAAATAATTTTTCCTTGTCACTGTCAAATTTTGTCTAACATTTTACTCATTCCAATATTTTTCATTTGGTCTAACTTTTTATAATTTAAAATTAATATTTATTCCAATGACTAATATTATTGTCTATTATATTGTGGCATTTGTTATCCATATGAAAATAATACTAACCTAACATATATTACTATATTGATATATAAGCCTTTGATGTCATAACAATAATTTTCTACTTCATCTATGATTAATGTGAATTATAATCGGTATTAAATATTTTTAATGTAAAAAAATTACCTTTTTGATAAAATGTTGATAGGTAAGATGACTCAAGACGAATTTTTTTTTTTCTAAAAAATATAGGATTTTTATATGTAAGTATTACATTGTTTATGATTTTTACTTTTCTTATATATGGATCTCTTAGTATAGAACTTAAACCTAAGTGACATTAATTAATAATTGCAATAACGGTATCACTAAATTTTTTTTTCTCTTTTAACTCATCTTTGCAAAATTTTTGAATCTGCCATTGGAGGCAAGCATGTGAACCATGGATGGTTGGTCCATAAATTTTCATCTTAGGTGGGCATAGTGACGTAACTTTGATGACGCACGGGCTAGCGATTTTTTAGAACATAATCATATCAGAATAGTGACGGATTGAAATACCAGTTAACGTACCCATCACCGTAAATTAGTTGAGCGAATTTAAAACTCCATCAATCGGTTTGAATATTAGATATCAGACTGATATTAAGATAGCGTTTGGTCAAGCTTTTTTTTTTTTTTTTGACTTTTTGCTTTTTCTAAATAAAAAATTTTAGAATGGTTTAGAATAATTTCTTACAAGTTTTTCAAGGGCGATTGAAACATACATTTTGACTAAATTGAAGGAAAAACTTGTCCTTTTTATTACAGACCAAATGCGTGGTCCAAGTGATAGTTGTACAATGTGATAGATACCCTATTAAACCTAACACGTATTTGTTCGCTTTGTATCATACATGCATATCTCTCTATGTAGCACATATCGTGGAGGGGTCATCTATGATATCAAGATGAACATGACCGCTTCAAAATTAAGCTTTATAGTTGCCAGACTTGAGATTAGTTTGAAAGGAATCATCATAAGTTAATGCAATGTATGATTTTTACAGAACAATAATTTTACATGAGCTCAAAGGAGTAGTCGACTAAAAGACATATACACCTTGTAATAAAAAAAATTTAAAAATTAGTTTCTTTTTATTTTCTATTCACATTGCATGAACATGATAATTCTTGTCATCTTCAACAACCTTATTAGAATAGTGATGGATTAAAATACCAGTTAACGTAGCCATCACCTTACATCAGTTGAGCGAATTTAAAACTCCATCAATTGGTTTTAATAATAGATATCAGACGAATATTAAGATTTATCAAACATGTGTTGATGACTTTCTTGATCAAATATACATATATATATATATATATATCCATGCATCGTCAAATCTCACTAGTCACAAGCCAAGCTTAGCGAAGCATCCTAGTAAATATTGGAACCCAATTATTTTACCTCGAAGGCAGATTTCATATATACTATAGATTTTGTCATTTTTTTTTCTTCTACCATTCGTAATAATTGCATCATAAAATAGAGACATTCATATTAAGATCAAAGTTGGAGAGCTGGTAGTGTCCATTAAAACCTGATTGATGAAGAGAGCCAGTCCAACGGAAGGCTTTGAGCTTTCTTATGTTTGTAATTGGTGAATGAGATTACAGACATCCATGTAGAGATAAGACCCATCAATTGATCATAATGGAGGTTCTCCATAGCATGCATGCATTCCTATGTTCATTTGTATAAAATGGAAGGAATTGTCTTGTATGGATGCATTCTGAGGCACATATCAAAATTATTATTTCTTTTGTTGCTCTTTTGTTCGCAATACCTCCATTTCGAGGGTTGTTGCAATCCAAACATTGATAAGCCAAGCGTGTGAAACATGGTTCCCTTGCAAGCTCCAAAAAATTTTCTTGTCGGCATAATGACCTACCTTCAGTGATATGATATGTAAAAACTTTTCAACACGATAATTTCTCACCATCTTCATGATAACATTATCCGCGTAGTGATTAATTGAAACACTAGTTGGCCTAACCATAACCAATCTTGTCTCGATGTTATTGACACACTCTTATCAAAAAATAAAACACATCATAGTGTAGGACACATGGCCATTATTTGTGTAGTTCAGTTGTATCCGATTATCTACTGTAATATCTCAATTTTTTAGGTTTTAAGTTCGACTCACCCTAGTGGTATATATATTATGATTATTGATTTTATTGTAAGATTGTGTTTATTGGACTTTCTCAAAATGATGAGTGATTGCTTTCATATATTTATCATGATGTAATTATTTTCTATCGACTAAAAAAAAATAGTGCAAGGCATATGATTAATAAGTAAGATCTTCTTATAGTTATTGAATTGCTCCTTAACATGTTGTATGTTAAGTTTACTCAAGAGAATGGGTGTCTTGATTGAAGTATAAATCCGGTGAGTACCGAAGATGATTTTTCTCAAGTACTAAGTTAAATATAAGCTACCAACACTTAGAACACTACACTAACTTGAATTGAATAACAATTAAATAAATTGAAGCTAAGTAAAAAAGAAGACCAAAAATCCCTTGTTTTTTAAGAGATTGAGTTAACTAAACAAAATGCGAAGCAATTAACAACTAATGGAAGCAATTAAAACTAAATTTAAATGCAATTAAATAGACTTGGATACAATTGATTCAATCAACCAATTCACAACAAGAGTTTTAATGAAGGATTTGATAACTCAAATTAAGAACCACTCCATGAATCCTTGATTCGGAAGATTTAGACTATAAAATCTTGAATTTAAACTTAATCGAGTTTAGACTAGTAATCAATTGATATAATCATAGAGACAAACTTTAGATTTGTGCAATTCCTATACCAATTGAGGAATTGTGCATAGGAGTTGCCAAATTGGATTATGAATCTAAGTTTTCAAATGAATCTAGAACTCAATTAAGTAGAATTAAAGAAATCTAGAGATAGTTCTATGAAATTCGTATACCTCTATTAAAATCCTTGAAGATTCTTAGTAGATATTCACAATTGCATCCAAGTAAAGGATTAGCTACTAAAATTCATAGAAGAAAGCATAGAGAAATGTAAATCTTGCATTAAATTAAGAAGAAACTAGTGTTTGCTTACAAGAAAATTGAAGAAAATCTAAGAAAAATGAAAGAAAATAAAAGTTTCTATCTCTACACTATTCCTAAATACAAAAAAATCTAAGAAAACTAAGTAAAATGAGAGAGATATCAAAAGCTCTTCTTAATAACGTCCAAAATATCCTTTTATAATTGATGTAAAAACAGTGATCCATCTGATGAGCACTAGGCAATCGCTCGGCTAACGATTCTGATTCACTTGGTGAAATCATGTTGATCTAGCACTTTTTCTTATTTATCTACCCTTGTATTCACCCTTCTCAAGTCATTAGCTAGTTGATAGGCATTATCTTTAATAGGTTTTCTATGAGAAGGTTGATACACCTTGGGTTAGTTTTGGAATTGTGCCACGAGTAGTTATTGTTAAGGTTGAGGTTGTGGTTGATGTTGAGGTTGATATTATGGTGCTTAGAATGGTGGAGGACAAGCTTGATATGGTTGAGGGTTTTGATACCGTCCTTAGTATGCTTGAGGGTTTGAAGTTACCTCATTCCTCCATCTAAAATTGGGATGATCCCTTCATCCCGAATTATATGTGTTAGAGTAGGGGTTGCCCCACCTCTTTGGCATTAGCCAATCACATGGTTTTGGGCGTGCAAAGATTCCTTCACATCCGGAATGACCGGATATGAGGCGGTGTTATGATCCATAGTCTCACACATAAGGCAAAACATATCTTTTATTACTTTACTCTCAACTGCATGCACTTTCTTAACTTTAAGGGCTTCTAACCGATTGATAAACCTAAGGGGAAAAAAAAAGTAATGAAATGAATTAGAGAAAAATGGCACGTAATTAGACCCAGGCCTTTGGCCCAGTGGTCACAGTCCGGTCTCGACTTAGGCTAGATCACGGGTTCAAGTAGCGGTAGGAGTATGGTGCTTTGGATAAATAATACCTGCTCCCCATACCGTTTACTCTCTGTAAAACTTAGTCTACTTACATACTAACTTCATCACCCCCACTAACTCCCCATTCCTTATTAACTATGCATGTATTTGATCACTTCCCAAAAAAAAAAAAAATTGGCACATAATTATTATGTAAAACCTTCATATCATACTAACAAAGAGCTAAAAATAAAATAACTGAACCCTTATATCCCCTACTTGATAAGTGCCAATTAACCATTAAATCAAGCCATTAGTTAACAAATTTGGGGAGTTCATCTTTCTAAGGAAGAAAAAATAATAGTCAACTTGAGTGATTTTCTCCGTTAATTTTTTATTTTCCTTCAAACACTAATATAACGTCTTTCTACAAAATATAATAATTATGTCTGGTATGTTACTTATTGAGTAAATTTCCCTCTCAATTTTCTCTTTTTCATGCTATTAGTGTAATGTTTGTTTTCACAAACTAAAATACATCACAAAAGAGCATATCATAATTGAGTGAACTCCATCAATTAGTTTGAATAATATAAGTCAGACAAATATTAGGATTTATCAAACATGTGCTGATGACTTTCTTGATCTAATATCCATGTATCATCAAACCTCACCAGTCATAAACCAAGCTTAGGAAATGCGGTTAAAAATTGGGACCCAATTATTTTACCTAGAAGGCAGATTTGACATATACTATAGATTCTGTCACTTTTTTCTCCTATCATTCACAATAATTGGATTAGAAAATGGAGGCATTAATATTGGTCCAAAATTGGAGAGCTAATAGTGTCTCCTTATTGATAAAGAAAACCTATTCAAAGAGGGTCTTTGAGCTGAATTTTTCATATTTGTAATTGGTAGATGAGATTACAATTTACAGATATCCATTTAGAGCTAAGCGTCATGCATCAATTGATAACGAGGTTGTCCATAGCATGCATGCATTATTATGTTCATTTCATTTTCAAAAGCTACAAACAATTTAATGCTGCTACGTTGATATGAAGGAAACATTTGGGAGTGATATATAATGGAAGAACTCATCATATATTTTTGCATTAGGAGATACAAATCGATTTCATGAACGTATACAATAAATTTTGTCAGATTTTAGACCTGTCGTTCGCATTAATGGCAACTGAAAATGGATGCATTAATATTGTTATGATCATAATAAGACAACTGATAGTTACTAGTGGAACCTTATTGATAAAGACAGCCTGTCTAACGAGAGACCATAAGCTGAATTTTCCATGTTCCAAATTGGTAGATGAGATTACATATATCAATTTACAGATAGGTATTGTGTATTAATCAGTTAACAATGGAGGCTGTCCATAGCATCCATGCATTCCTGTGCTCAAGTCCTTTTCAAAAGCTACAAAAATCATGAAATGTGGTTACACTCTAAGACAAAAATAAACTTTTGTACTCTTTTGTTCACATTATCTCCATTTCATCCAATCACTGTACCATCTAAACATTATTGAGGCGAGCATGTGATGTGATTCATGGTTCTCTAAGAGCATCTCCAAGGGACTCTCTAAGTTGACGCTCATAGTTATTGACAACCAAATAGAGGCTTATTTCAATTCTTTACAGTTCCTTTAATTACAGTTCCTTCAGTTACTTCAATTACTCAAATTATGAACAAATTTTTCACTCGTATGCTTTCCTTAATAATTTGAACTTCACCAAACTTGCAAAAATTTATTTATAGTAATATTAAATTTCAATTAGTTATTTTAATTTCATATTTTCTTCTATTTTTCATTCGTGGTGGTAGTGCTTTGGCGAAAATGATTTCCTCCCATTTTTTCTTTCTTTTATTTACAAAACCAAATAGGAACAGAAAAATAATTTTTTTCTTCTTTCCTTCCCTTCCCCAAGTTCCAATCACGCTGTAAATGGCTCCCTATTGCAAAGAAATTTCACCTAGAATTGGGACTCAATTGTTTTACCTTGAAGGCAGATTTGATATATACTACAGATTTTGGCACTTTTTTTCTTCCATCATTCACAATAATTGGATCAGAGCCATTAATATTGGACTAGAATTATAGAGCTCGAAGTGTCTACCAAAACTTTATTGATAGAGAAAGCCTGTCCAAAGAGAGTCATTGAGCTAAATTTCCTATGCTTGTAATTGGTAGATGAGATTACAAATTTCCATTTAGAGATAAGTGTCATGCATCAATTGATAACGGCGATTAATGCTGACACGTTGATATGAAGGAAACACCTTGATGTGGTATATAATGGAAGAACTCGTCATATACAGTTGCATCACAAGAGATAAATCAAGTTTTTTGGTCTGTTCACATTACCTCCATTTTCACCGTTGTTGCAATCCAAATATTGGTGAGCCGAGCATGTGAAACGTGGTTTCCTTACAGGCTCAATAAACTTCTTCTTATGTATGTACCAAAATAATAATAATATTAATAATAATTTCTTCTTATGTGGAAATAATGACATAACTTCAAATGATATGATATATGTAATAACTTTTACATGATAATTTCTCTCATTTTTTACAATATTATCAACATAATAATTGATTGAAATACTTAGTTGGCCTAATCATAACAGCTCATGTAGAGATGTTATTGACAAAATTGTAAATTGGCCCCTTAGTTGAGTGAATTTCCCAATAAATTAGTGATCAAAAGGAAAATAATTTTCCTGATCAATTTCCTCATCATACACCATTGTTAAAACAGGTCTTATAAAAAAATAAAACACATCATAGTATAAGCACGACATGGTTGTGACAATTAGTTGTGACAAGAATTGAAACATCATGTCCATAAGTTTTGACCACATTTAAGGAAATACTTATCCTTTTTATTATAGTCCAAATGTGTGGTCCCAGTTATAGTTGTACAAAGTGATAGAAAACTATTAAACCTAACACATATTTGTCTGTTTTGTATCACACATGCATGTCTTTCTAGCTAGCACATATCTTGGAGGCGGACTCATGATGGCAAGATGAACATGACCGGTTCAAAATTAAGCTTTATATGTTCGAGACTCGGCGTCAATTCACACTCAAAACAAAATATGTTGCAACAAATCAGTCCTCTTCTTTGCATTCAGAGCAGTCCTTTTCTTTGCCAATGAAAAGTTGATTGGTGTTAGACTATTCAACAAAATGAGAAGAAAAACGAAAGACAATAATAAACTTTTATCACTATTTGAGCGAGTTTTGCACCACCAATCTCCCAATTGGTTTGACATTTCTTGTCATAATTTATTAGATTATCAATGTCATATGATTAAGATCGTTTGTTCCAGATGACAATGATGTGAAACTAAAAAATTAATTAGCAGCCTTTTTTATGCAGTTTTCTTTTTTTCTTTTTTATTTTTTGGTCTTACCTGGCTTTTTTTAACGAAATTTAAATTTCTTTTTCTTTCTTTATTTTGATTTTCCAGGTGCTTTTCACTGTTTTACTAAAACACTCAACCAAAAAAAAAAAGTAAGGAAGCATAATGATGATTAAGATCTTTTGTTCCAGGTCCACAAATTTTTTCTTTTGTCGGCATAATGACCTAACTTCAATGATATGATATGTAACAACTTTTCAAATATCATAATTTCTCTCTAACTTTGACAATATTATCAGCATAGTGATTGCTTAAAATACTAGTTGGCCTAACCATAACCAACCTTGTCTCGATGTTATCGACTAAATTGAAAATCGGCCTATTGGATGAGTGAATTTCTCCATAAATTAGTTTCGAAAAGGAAAACAATTTCCTTGATTAGTTTCCTCCTTACATGCCATTGTTAAAATGGATCTTTTATCAAAAAATAAAACACATCATAAAGTACAATACATGATTAGTACTCATTTAGCACAGTTGTATCCGATTATGTATTTTAGTATCTCAATGATTGAGGTCTTAAATTTGAATCATATTAGTAGTGAATATATATTATGATTATTAGATTTATTGTAATGTTGTGTACGTTGTACTTTTTACTTTCTCAAAAGATGAGCATTCACTTTGATATATTTATCATGGCTTAATTATTTCAAAAGAAGTAGTACAGGGAACATGATTAAGAAGTAAGATCTCCCAATGGTTATCCTCAATTGTATCATACTTGCATACCTTTCTATATTTACCACAAATAATTTATTATGGACGGGCCATCTATGATAGCAAAATGAACATGACCATTTTGAAATTAAGCTTTCACAATTTCGAGACTTGAGACTAATTTGAAAGGACTCATCGTCACACATAAAACAAAAGTATGTTACGTCAAATCAGTCCTTTTCTTTATGAATGAAAAGCTGATGGATGTGAAGACTATTCAACAAAATGCAAAAGAAAAAAAAAGAAATACAATAATGAAAATTTATCACTATTTGAGCTGTTTTTTGCCAAAATAATATTCTTTTTAAAAGTAATTTTTTATTTAACACTCTGTCACAAATAATTTTTAAATTAACATTATAACCTCATTCTTAAAAGAAATATTTTGTTAGAACGCCATTATAGTTTGTTAAAATTAATTTTTTTACCCCAATATATGATGCCTATTTTCAAACTTGTTATTTTTTCTATAACCAAGCATAAGCTCACTATTCCCGTATATGAGTGTCCATTACCTTAGAAATTAAAACTCGAAAAAGTTGCAGTAAAATCTAACTTAATTTAAAAAAAATACCATCATATAATTCTAAAATGAGCTATTGACAATTAAAACACCTACTAAAAAGCTTTTAGCCTTAAAATAAAAACTAGACTTTTATCTTTCTTATACTTTTCAACAATCAAATAAAATATTAATTCCAAATTTATCTTGACAAAAGACTCACATTAAGATTATTGTAGTGAATACATGGGCGTACAAAAAGATGATTTTCAAATTAAGAAATTCAGTTAAATCCCAACACTACTCTTAGAAAGTAAATTAAAATTGTATAATGTTACCACCTCCAATGCAATCTGTTTGGTGAAACTCCAATTCAATTAAATTCTTATAAATAATTTATACCTCTTCTTTTAATGGTATGCTATTATAGCATGCAATTGTATAATTGTTTTCATTAATAATTTAATGCTATTAGTAGTTTCTATCTATCAAAAATCATATGCTATTTTTGTAATTCTGACCCATCAATCTCTACACTATTGAGCAAGGAGTGTCTTATTTGGTATGGACTCTAATTATCCTGCTCATCCCTAGGCTTGAACTCGACTTTCACATTCTCCCCTCCTATAAGTTGTATATATATATATATATATATATATATAATTCTTAAAAAACAGAAAAAAAAAATCTTTACATTACTTAATCAAAAGCATACTATGATACCAGTGTACGATTAAGAAGAGAGGTGAGAATAATATTATAAAGCATTATGTAGATCCATCAAAAGTGAGAGTTTTTCTAACACAATCGGAAGGGGTAAAATTGAAAACATGTATTTATTAGGGAAAAATGTCAATTGTAAATTATAATGGTATATTAATCAAATACTTATTTTAAGAATGATGTTAAAATGTTAATTTAAGAATTATTTTTAAAAGAGTATTAGATAAAAAAAATTATTTTAAAAAAAATGTTATGAAAAAAAAGTCCAATTTCGAGACTTGAGACTAATTTGAAAGGACTCATCATCACACTTGAAACGAAAGTTTGTTATGACAAATCAGTCCCTTTCTTTATAAATGAAAAGCTGATTGATGTGAAGTCTATTCAACAAAATGCAAAAGGAAAAAAAAAAGGAAGACAATAATGAACTTGAGAACGTCTAACGCCCGGTGGCTAGCATTTGCCAATGAACTTTTATCAATACTTGAGCTATTTCCGCCACCAATTTCCACATGGTTTGACATTTCTTGTCACAATTATAAATTAGATTATCAATGGCATATGATTAAGCTAGACTGTTCCAGACGACAATGATGTGAAATTACCAAAAGTTAATTAGCCTCAATTGATATAAATGTATGAAAATAGCTGGATAAAACAAAGAAAATTAAGAGTGTTTTTCACTAGTTTTTTTTTTTGTTTTATCTAGGTTTTTTTTTATCAAAATTTAAATTTCTTTTTATTTTTTGTTTTGGCTTTTACAAGTGCTTTTGAATTCTTTTACTGAAGAACACAAAAAAAGAGTTAAAAAGCCAAAATATGATAAAAGTTGTAATTTATTGAAAAAGTCATATTTCCACCGTCGTTGCAAACTAAACATTGACGAATCCAAAATGTGAAACATGAGTCCTTTACAGGGTCCATAAATTTCCTATCATGTGGGCATTATAACCGGACTTCAATGATATGATATGTAACAACTTTTCAAACATGATAATTTATGTCGTTTATTGATTGAAATACTACTTGGTCTAGCCATAGCCTACCTTGTCTCAATGTTAGTGGCAAAATTGAAAATCAGCCTCTTAGTTGAGTGAATTTCACCATTTATTAGTTTAGAAAAGGAAATGAATTTCCTGGGTAAATTGCCTCGTTACGCAACATTGTTAAACCTTGCCTTAACACAAATTAAAGCAAGTCATAGTACAAGCATAAGCTTAACAAGATCTTTCAAATTTTACCTTTAGATGCTAATGGTAAATTGAGATTTGAGAGTGGCAGTAATGCCATAAAAAGGCATAATAAAAAAAATTAAAAAAAAACCCTGCTGTGAAAAGAATTGGAAATTTGATGTGAACCATTTGAAAGCACTAACACATGGTGCAATTAATGTGATGGAACTTACTTTTTGACTAAATATTGAAGAAAAAACTTGCCCTTGTTTTTCAGAGACTAATGTGTGTTCCAAGTGATATCTTGGTGTACAAAGAGATGAGTGATAGAAGTTCCTATTAAACCTAACACACATTTGTTTTGTATTCTATCATCCATTCCCATCTTCCTAGCTAACACCTATCTTAGAGGACCATTTATGATAGCAAAATCAACATGACTCTTTAAAATTAAGCATTATAGTTTAGATATTTGAGATTAATTTCAAATAAGTCATCACCAGTTTACACTCAAAATTTTCTCCAAATTGCCGATACCATATCAATACAGAAATAGGTTTTTATAGCTAATATATTAGCACTCCAAACATATTTCGAAAATATGTTGCAACAAATTAATCAGTCCTTATCTTTACAGATGAAAAGTTGAAGAAAAAGAAAAGAAAGAAAAAGGCAATGATGAACTTTTTACCACTACTGGCATAAGTTTCACCCACCAAATTTCCAGATTTCAGACAATTGGCTAGTTATTTTCTTGCGAAAAGATATATATTAGAAATTCTAGTTGTCGAACCCATCACCAATCTTCTCAATATTACTGGCAAATTTTAAAATCTGCCTCTTTAGTGAAATATTAAATAATCACCATTTGGGGAAACATGTCTTATCACAAAATAAAATCAATTCATAGTAGAAGGCATATGATTAATACAGTTAATCTTTCAAAGTTTGTCTTTAATGATGGGATGAAAAGTAAATCCACTAAAGTTGTAGGGTGAGATTTGAGGGTGACATTTGTACCTAAAAGAGACAGGCTAAATATAGAAAAAAGAAGTGCAAGCTTTAAAAAACGATGTGAAGGACAATTGAAACTTTCGAAGTGATAGAAACCACAAAGAAACCTAAAACATGCATGCCCTTCCTAGGTAACTCTTATTTTGGAGGGACCGTTTGTGCTAAGTGACATGAACATTAATATTCTTCAAAATCTAATATATATTACAGTTTCGAAATCTGCGATTAATTTTTGTTAGCACTAGTAAGAGGGAGAAAGAGAAAGAGAGAGTTCTCTATTGAATAATTTAGATGTATACATCTTGGTCCTATTTATAACACAACAAAGGGAAAGGGGGAAGATATTCGTAACCAAAGTAGGATTGGATATTATTACACTAACATTACACTAACATCTCCCCTCAAACTCAAGATGGTGAGGCTGAAGTCAACTTGAGTTTGAAAACTAGATCTTGAAAGCGGTCAGGAAGATGAGCTTTGGTGAATATATTAGCAGTCTGATCGGCGGAAGAGACAGAGTGAAGATGAATAGTATCCCGGACCAAATGCTGACGAATGAAATGACAACCAATCTCAATATGTTTGGTGCGGTCATGAAAAACGTCATTATGAGCAATGAGAATAGCACTTCGATTATTGCAAAAGATAGGAGTAATATTAGAGAGAGGAAAGCCATCCAGAGGGGTGAGATGAGCATTGAGCTCTAGAGGAGTGGAGACAGTCTTACTGTCAATGAGACCTGCACGAGCTAGAAGATTCGAAGCATACTTAGCTTGAGATAAATAGTAGCCATCAGAATGTGAAGAAATCTCAAGGCCTAAGAACTAGCTGAGAGGCCCTAAGTCTTTCATTTCAAAATGCTTGTTGAGAAAAAACTTAAGATCAGCAATGTTACCAAGATCATCGCCAGTAATGATCATATCATCCACATATAGGAGAAGAAGAATAGTGGCCTAGGGAGTCGTGCAAAGGACTAAGGCGGAATCATAAGGACTGGAGGAGAATCCAAAATCACCAATGATGGTACTGAATTTGGCAAACCAAGCGCGAGGATCTTGTTTGAGGCCATAAAGAGCACGACGAAGCTTACACACTTGAGGAGTAGGAGAAGAATAACCAGGAGGAGGCTGCACGTAAACTTCTTCGATGATATCATCATTGAGAAATGCATTCTTCACATCCATTTGAAAGAGGGCCCATTGACAGATGGCAGCAACAACAAGTAAACTACGAACAGAAGTGAGTCGTGCAGCCGAAGCAAAAGTCTCCTCATAGTCAATGCCATATTCCTGGGTGTGACTCGCTCCGAAAACTACAAAATGGAGTTAGTACCCCGCAAGAGTACGAGGGTTACGATGAAGTATAAACCGGTAATCCAGTATCGTTCTCTCCCAAGGGACCTAGCCAAATATAGGCTCTAGCACTCAACTCACACTAACCTAGCCTAGGATTGAATTGCAATTATATGGGGAATTGAATCTAAAATAAAAGGAAAAAGAAAAGGACCGAAAATCTTTAGGTTTTTTATGGGGTTTTGATTTACTAAACTAGTGCAATGAAAATTAAAGCAATTAACTAGGCAATTGATTTAAATGTAAAGCAATTAAAATGAAAAGCTTGGATATGATTGATTCAATCCACCAATTCATAACAAGAATTTCAATAGAAGATTTTTATAACTCAAATCAAGAATCACACCGTGGATTCTTGATTCAGAATATTTTGACCATAAAACCTTGAATTTATATTTAGTTGAGTGTAGGGATTAAACCCATTAATAGAACCCTAGAAGCAAACCTTATAACTGTGCAAGATTTATACCAATTGTTGAATTGTGCATAAATATTACCAAATGGGTTATGAATTTAAGTTTTCGAATAAATCCAACACCCAACCAAATAGAACTATACAAATCTATGAATAAAACTTTGAAGTTCATGAATCCCCATTGAAATACTTGAAAATCTTTGGTGGATCTTCACAATCACACATAAGAGATATTTAGCTACTAGAATTCATAATAAAGAGCACAAATGAAGGTAAATCTAATATTAAACCAAGTAAAACTAGTGTTTGGTTGCGAAGAAAGTGAGAGAAAATGGCAAAAAAGTGAAGAAAAATACATTACAATGAAAGAAAGTTACAATTTCTACTCCTACATTAACATTAAAAATATAAATCTAAGCTAAAAATATACAAAAACATAAAAATCAACCTTGGAGGAGCCTCTCATACCGCCCCCTTGGCTGCTACAAACCCAAAAAATCTTCCTACCCTCATTTTTTTGAACAACACAGCTTTTAAGCTCCAGATCTGTATCGACCAATCGATTGGCAGTGTTCACCGATCGAACAGCCGATTGATCGGTCACTGTTCACTATTCACTATTCACGGGCACTGTTCACAGATCGATCGGTACTGTTCACCGATCGAACGGCCGATCGATCGGTCACTATTCACTATTCACGGGCACTGTTCACCAATCGATTGGCACTGTTCACCGATCGAACTGTAAAACGGCCTCTCCAAAGTTTGCCAGATCGATCGATCTATTACTATTCACCTGTCCACATTGAAGCTTAATTTTGACCACCTTAGAGGCCGATTCAGCCGATGCACATTAGAGGACAAATTGTAGCTCTTAAAATCTTCTTTCCAATGGCGCAAAAATTAGCTTAATCGGACGTCGGAGTAAAAAGATATGGCCAGAATACCAAGACAGGTTTGAATTTTCATAACCAATTTATTCGCCTTGAACCCGCTTTGATTATTCTTGCTTTCTTTTTGCCTTTATTAACTTATATAACCTACAAAGCATACACAAAACATAATCAAACAAATATCTAACTAAAATAAAGAAATTAACACTAATATAAATCTAACAAAGTGCGAATTAAGAACTTATGATTACACTTTTAGGGTGTAATCAGGGTGAAGCCCTTAGCTACTAGGCGAGCCTTATGGCATTCGATAGAACCATTAGATCGGGTTTTGATTTCAACCAATTGGAGTCTTACTTGGGGGGAGATCAACCACATCCCAAGTGTGAGTTTTATCCAAGGCCTGTAACTCATCAGCCATTGCTTGCTGCCAAACAGGGTTAGAACTAGCCTCACGATAAGAGCGAGGTTCATGGTGAGAAAGAATAGCAGAAAAGCAGTGATAATCACGAGGATGGATGGGGATATTTTTTACCCGAGTAGAATGATGAAGAGGAGGGTCAGCCAGGAAATCATCATCGACAGAAGATGTAGTAGAAGGCCCAATGGGAGAAAGACCAGAGGAGATAGGGGCAGGAGTAGCTGCAGGATCAGCAGTCGAGACAGGCATTGGAGATAGGGTTGTAGCAGGCAATTCAGATGAGACCAGATCACAATCGTCAGGGAACAGGTCAATAGAGGGATCAATGAAGAATGAGGGTGAAGAAGAAGACGAGAGATGGAAAGAGGATAAGGAAGAGAACATTTTATGTTCCTAGAAGATGACATGATGCGAAATCCGAAGTCTTTTGGATAAGGGGTCCCAACAGCGATAGCCTTTATGCTCAATGTCATACCCTAAGAAGCAACAAAGGTGAGCCCGAGGTTTAAGCTTATTGCACTCATGAGGTTGGAGGAGGACAAAACAAGCACATCCAAAAACACGAAGAGAACTATAGTCAGGAACACGACCATATAAACGTTCATAAGGGGATTGGTTACCAATAACCGGAGATGGAACACGATTGGTAGTATAAATAGCAGTAAGAACAGCTTCTCCCCAGAATCGTTCAGGACCAAGATGAGGCAATGAGAATAGCACGAACGGTATCAAGAAGATAACGATGTTTATGTTCGGCTCGACCATTCTATTGGGATGTACCAGGACAAGAACGATGAGGGAGAGTGCCTTGTTGGATGAGGAAAGTGAGAAAAGTAGAGTCTTTGTATTCCATGGCCTTGTCAGAGTGAAAAACTTTTATTGGACGAGAGAATTGAGTTTGAATCATTTTGGCAAAATTAGAGTATATTTGAGGCAATTGAGACCGATTTTGCAAGAGATAAATCCAAATAAAATGAGAAAAGTCATCAATAAAAAGGACAAAATATTTGGATCCCCCCCATAGTAACATTAGGAGAAGGTCCCCATACATCAGAGTGAATGAGATCAAAAGGGGCAGAGGAAATAGAGGTACTATTAGTAAAAGATAAAGCTGGCTATTTGGCTAGTTGACATGATAAACAATCAACATTTTCAACGGAGACAGAGCCTAACAGACCACTAGAGACTGAAGGATGTAAGCGTCCTACAGAGACATGACTAAGACGGGAATGCCACATGCCCAAGATGGATGCAGCAGAAGTAGAGGCAACAGACTGGATTGGAGAGGTGGACGATGATGGAAGACGAAGGTGAATGAGCTCAAATAAGCGACCATGCTTACGGCCGACCCCAAGGGTTTGTCCCTTCTGTGGATCCTGCACAAGACAACCAGTGAAAGAAAAGGTGACGGTGAGACCAAGATCACATAATTGGCCAACCGAAATGCGATTAAGAGAAAGTTTAGGAATAAGATTAGTATGTGGAAGAGAAATGTTAGATGTAAAAATGTGCCCTATATCACTAACATGCATATGAGAACCATCAGCATTGTGAATGACAGGAATATTAGATATAGAGGTTTTAGAAGAGAAAATGGTAAGGTCAGTTGTCATATGATTACAACAGGCAAAGTCAAAGAACCAAGAAGAAATACCTGATGTAACAGACATAGCAGTAGAGGGCGGATTATCAAAAATGGAAAGAACTTGCTGGAGAACGGACTGTAAGTCACTAGTAGTGAAGGAAGATAAGGAGTTGGCAAAGGTGGGTGAATCTTCAGTAGCAACAGCAGCATGAGAGCCAGGTTTGGAATTATGACTTCGGAATTGATGACCACAAGACTGAGAATTTCTAGACTGACTGGCTAACTTGGGACATCCATACTGTAAGTGGCCTGGACCAGTATTGTGGCAATATTTGCAAACGCGCACCAGACAATGTAACAAGATGTGGTCAGGGCAGTGACAATACCTGCAGGTGTCCTGAGATGAAGAAGTATCGGTCTGTGAAAAATAAGAACAAACCCGAGGATGATGAGTCACGAGTGTAGTATCAAAATGATGAGCTTTGAAGGTCCCTAGTTGTGTCTCTTCTGAAAGTAGCTCAGAAATGGCCTGATCCAAAGTGGACAAGGGAGTGCGATGTAGAAGAGATGCTCGAACATGTTCAAACGTATCTGTGAAAGCTATAAGAAATATGATCAGATGTTGTTGATCGCGGTAGGCAGTGAATTTGGCTCTATCAGCAGAGCATTCCCACATAGGATTAGAATAGGAGAGTTGGTTCCAAATAACATAGATTTGAGAGAGGAAGCTACTGATGGATTGACATGGATCTTGTCGCATATGGTAAAGGGTGCGAAGAAGTTGATACTGGTGAGCGAGACCTGCAGTGGTGTAACGGTTGGCAAGGAAATTCCAAATGGATTTAGTAATGGTAAAACGACCGTACTGAAGAGCAAGAGAAGAAGTGGATGTATTCCGGAACTTGGTGATAATCTGATGATTTTTACTCTCCCATTCTTCAAGACGATCACGTAATTTATCATTACTCTCATTGTCGTCTTTAACAGGTTCTGTGATCTTACCAGTGAGATACCTCCATAACTTGCGGCCCTTGAGGAAACTGGACATTGCTTGGGATCATGGTACATAGTTGTTGCCCTCAAGGAGAAGAGAGATAGATTAGGCAACCTCAGAACGATCCATGACCTTGAACCGGTTGAAAGTAAGGGCTAGAGTAAACCGGGTAGTAGTTAGACCGAGCTGGTGTGAACCGAATGACGACTGGCAGCGACTGCGGTTGGTGGGTTGGCTGACAGCAGGCTGACGTCAATTGTGATGATCAGAGGGACACTGGAGGGTCGTCAGAGGATGGATGGAGGATCGTTAAAGGGGGGTTAGAGGATCGCTGGAGGAGCGCCGGAGGACTAAGGAGAACCTTAGGAGTTCTGATGTGAAAGATCCCTCAAAGGGCAACCACAGAGCATACTTTCCTTTGGCTCAAAGGAAGAGAAAAACCTTAGGAGTTCTGATGCGGAAGATCCCTTGAAGGGCAACCACAGAGCATACTTTCCTTTAGCTCTAATACCATGTTAGAACTAGTAGGAGGGAGAAAGAGAAAGAGAGAGTTCTCTATTGGATAATTTAGATATGTACATCTTGGTCCTATTTATAACACAACAAGGGAAGGGGGGAAGACATTCCTAACCAATGTAGGATTGGATACTATTACGCTAACATTACACTAACACACTAACATTACACTAACAATTTTAAAAGAGTCATTATTTATTCACACTGGAGAATATATCTTGTAACAATCTAAATTATCTAAAGAGATCAAAATCAAAAATATATTTCTTTATTAACACTCCAAAGAACATATTTCAAAATTTAATTGATGTTTATCTTTAATTAAACAAAAATTAAAAAAGAAAAAAAAAAGAAAATGATAAACTTTTGTCACTACTTGAGTGAGTTTCCCGACCAATTTTCACATTTTCTAGGTTGCTCCAAACGATCACGCTGTGAAACTAAAATATTCATTGGCCTCGATTTTCAGACTTGAAATTAATTTCCAAGTGAGTCACCATCCATTCACACGCAGAATTTCTTGTAACACTCTAAATTGCGGAGAGATGAAATAAAAGATTTGTTGTTTCGGAAATACAGTCTTCATTAACACTATAAAGAACATATTTCAGCAATTAAGTGTTGTTTATCTTTTATTAAACAAAAGAAAACACAATGATAAACGTTTGTCATTGACTAGGTTTCCCCACCAATTTTCGCATTTTCTGGGTTGTTCCAGATGACAATGATGTGAAACTAAAATATTAATTGCCCTCTATTGATATGGATGTATGAATACAGCTGGACAAAATAGAGAAAAAATGCAAACTGGTGAAAAGAATCGAAGCTTCAATGCTCAAGCATTTACAAGTTCCCGCAAATTAAACTCCGCAACACATGAATCTGCCCTTGATTGTGAAAAACGAAATTTTATTGAAAAATATTATTCTATTAAAGAAGACAACGAAAATCTTACGTGCGTCGCTGACAATTTTATAAGAAAAATACTAATGTGTCTTAAGGATAGGGGTGGCTATGAGCCTGTGCAAACTTGTTCATACTTTTTTTTTTTTTTTTGTTTAATGAGTAGACTTAGAAATTATGTTTAATAGTACTCTTTTTTCTTGCACCCGATTGTCCCCCGTCTAATATTCTTTATCATAGTTGCATTTGATGTCGGTGTTTGGATTGCTCTTTAAATTATTTATAAGTCATTTGGATTGCTCTTTAAATAATCTATAAAACATAAGTATTTGATCTACTTAACACACCTAAGAACAAGTGCAGGAAAGTAGTATACAATAAAAATAATTCAGTAAGATAGAGGTCAAATAATAGGGAACGGTTATCCAAACATGCAAGGTTAACGTTAGAATTCACCCACGGTAAAAATTAGATACTGATTAAGCTATGCTAAACCCCATAGCATTGTAATGGGTTCAGTTGGAACCTAAGTCAACCTGTTTGAATTCCACCATGAATAGTACCGATGAGATGTAGACAGTTAATGTAAAAAAAAAAAAACAAATAGTAACCAAAATAAAATAGTTTATTTTGGGAGGTTTGATAATTGTTGAACTATATTTTAAATTAAACTTAATAAAAATGGTTTTGGATCCAATTGATCCGATCACCCAATTCACTTGAAATTTCAACGGAGATTTTATAACTCAAATTATTAGTTTCGTCTTGAGACTTTGATTCAGAAGATTTTAACGATTAAAACAAAAGTTAATAATAATTAAATCTATAATAATAAAATTAAAATCATAGATTTATACCATCGATTTGTATAATAACTATATGAAACTAAGATTTGTATATAGAAATTATCAAACTTAGTTAAGAATCTAAGTTTTCTCAAAAATCTAGAATTTAATTATCAAGAATTGAAAGATTTTAAAGATAAACAATGAAAACCCAATTACCTCCGCTGACATTCTAAGATTCTCAGATGATCTTCACAATTGGTTCCAAGAAAAAAAAACTACCTACTCATTGCAATGAAAAGACTTGGCTTAAAAAAAAAAAATGACTTCATAAATAATTGAAAGCTCCTACATATATTTCTCTCTCTTGCCTCCTCTCCTCAAGCTCTCCCTTTCCTTGGTCTTAGTGTTACTATTTATAGACTCACAAAATGAAGTCATTCATTTCCTACAATGATGCATTATTCCTTTATTTAATTATTAATTATTTCTTTTATCGTCTTTCCATGTCAATTGTATTCTTTTCATATCAATTGCCATGTGAGTTGTCTTATTTATTTATTTATTTATGTCAATTGCCTTCTTTCCATGTCAATTGTCATGTAAGTTGCCTTTTTTCCTTATCAATTGTCTTATTTCCATGTCAATTGTCATATTTTCATGTGAGTTTGTTCCCTCTTTTATCCAAAATAAAAAACATGGATTCTTTGTTTTGATGGAGTTGCTGAAAAATGAATATTTACCTATGTGGGTGGGCTCCAATCAATGAAGACTCTTTTTTTTTCATGTGAGTTTATTCTCTCTTTTATCTAAAAGCCTACAAAATGCTCAACAAAATTTATCAGGATTAAAAGTAAATTAATTAAAACTATTTATAATTATTTTAATGCTAACAAACAAAAAATTAGAAATTTGTAATTACATTTTTGCAATGTAATCACACCCCCCAACTTGATTTTGATAGTCAGTAGCAAAATAAATAAACATATTTAAAAAGATATACTCCACTTTCATAGAGATCACGAGTGCATTTAGCATATGCATCAAACTTTTAAACTATTAAGTTACCCCTAGTGGACGAATGGTGTCTCGTGAATGTTTCTAGTGATAGTATCCACAAACATCAAAATGTGGCCCGCAAGTGAGGATAATGTGAAAAAATATTACATGTATCAAGACACAGGCATATTCTGTATATCCTACTCATTAATACATAAACAAGATAATGTCTTAGAACATCATATGAGAGGTTTTTGTATGTATATGATCATTATATGATAAGAAAAGTATTACAACATAAAAACACAGATACATCCTTTAAGTTTTGATTCAACTTGGATTCATACGATCGATCTGTGCAATCCTTATACTAATTTGAAGATTGTGCATAGAAGTTGCCAAATTTAGTCAAGGATCTAGTTTTTCTTAAGTAATTAAGGATTAATTGCTAAGAATTAAAGGGATTAGAAGATGAATCTATAAAACCCATGTTACCTCTATTGAACCCTTGAAGATCCTTGGTTTGTTTTCACAATTGCATCCAAGTACAAGTTTAGCTACTCATTATTATAGTGAAAACAAGATGAATTGAAGATAAATTGCATTGAAATTGAAGAATTTCATACTGGATTACAATGAAAATGAAGAACTATAAAGAAATCTAGGGTTTCTCTCTCTAAAACTACCTTTATAACTTTTTAAAAATGCAGAAATAAAAACTGGATCCTCAATTTTTGGCGAAGCTGCCTTAAACAGCTGAAAATAAAATAGGGTTTTGTCAGGCATTCAAACGCTCTACGGAGGCGTTCAAACGCCTATCGAACCTGATAGGGCATTCAAACGCCTATCGAACATGATTCATATGCTAAAAACCAATTTTTAAAGTTTGTCAACCGTTCGAACGCCTTTATGGACCATTCAAACTGTCACTATTCACTGCTAACGATCACTATTCACCAGTTCGAACGGTCACTATTCACTGCTATCGGTTACTTTTCATCTATTTGAATAGTCACTATTCATTGCTAACGGTCACTATTCACAGTTCGAACTGTCACTATTTATAGTATTTTTCGCTTTTGTTCAAATTGGGCCCGAATTACTCCAAATTAAGTTGTAATTATACTTTTAAAATGCAATTAATCACAAAATAAAACACATCATTGCATAGGGCATAAGATTAACAAGATCCTTTAGATGACAGTGGTAAATTGAGATTTGAGAGAGAGTGACATCTAATGCCATAAAAAAGCATAAGAAACGAAGAAAACTACATCCTGTGAAAACTGAAAAAAATTGAAACATCATGTGAATCATTTGAAAGCACTACCAAGAGGTGCAATTAATGTGAGATTATCATGTGACGGGCAATTGAAACTAACTTTTTGACCAAATGGAAGAAAAAACTTGCCCGTATTTTTAAAGTTGAAAATCTGGTCCAAGTGATGTTTTGGTAAAAAAAATTAGTGATAGAAACCACTGTTAAACCTAAAACACATTTTTTTTGTATTCTCTCATGCATGCGCATCTTTCTAGCTAGCATCCATTTTGAAGGGACCATCTATAATAGTAAAATGGACATGACTCGTTAAAACTAAGCATTACAGTTTCTAAGACTTGAGATTAATTTTAAAATAGTGATTCTCAGTTTGCACTCGAAACTTTCTCCAAATTACCGATACCAGATCAATATATAAAAAAACAAAAGGTTCTTTAGCTAATATATTAGTACTCCAAACATATTTCGAAAATATGTTGCAACAAATTAATCAGTCCTTATCTTTATAGATGAAAAGTTAAACAAAAAAAAAAAAAAAGAAAAAAAAACAGAATGAACTTTTAACACTATTTGAGTGAGTTTCACCCATCAATTTCCACATTCCAGAAAATTTGTTTGACATTTCTTGCCACAAGAAAATATATTAGAAATACTAGTGTGCCCAGCCATCACCAATTTTGTCTCGACATTATTGACAAAATTTAAAATCTGCCTCTTTAGTTGAGTGAATTTCCCAATACACACCATTGTGGAAACATGCCTTATCCCAAAAGAAAATTGGTTCATAGTAAAAGACATGATTATAACTTAAATCATTAAAAGTTTTGTTTTTAATCATGAAATGAAAAGTAAATCAACCAAAGTTGTAGGTTGAGATTTGAGAGAGAAATTAGTAGCTAAATGAGGCAGACTAAAAATAGAAAAATACAAGCTCTGAAAAGAATACCTTGTCAAGGACAATTGAAACTTTCCTTTTGACAAAAGAGAGCCCGTCCAAAAAGAGACATTGGGCTGAATTTTTCATATTTGTAATTGGTAGATGAGATTACAGATATCTATTAATAGATAGGCATCGTGCAACAACATATTTTTATTCAGTGCAATAGTTTACACGCACATCAATAAGTTCCCTTTCAAGTATGGTAAAAGACAGATTATTAATGTTAGCAATAGAGCATTCTCAAGGAGAAATTATTCAGTACTCTAGGAGTGCCACCAGACCTTGTTTTCCTTTCACATGGGTGTGGGTTTCTCACCTGCTAAGCCGGGTATTTGCACCCACCTAATAGCGATCCCACCTCCTATGTGAGAAGAAGAGCAAGGATGAGATGGTGCTTCTGTAGCACTGAATAATTTTTATTCTCAAGAGATAAATTTCTTGCTACCTAATCAACTGAAGATGATTGTCAAATTTAGAACTCAGAGTCAAGACATCTTGTTTACATATCATTCCTATCTCTACTAAACTACCCTCTGAGTTTCAATTTTTAAAAGTCTGTAGTCAATGGGGTTAGGGTGGGGGAAGGTTTTATGTCAGAGGTAAAGGACATAATCAAATGTAAACATCAAGCTCTCCCATTAAAATATCTAGGATTGTTTTTAGGTGGAAATTGCAAAAATTCAAGTTGCTGATCAGGAGCAATTGAAAATATAAAGAACAAATTGGCTGGTTGGAAAACAAGATACTTATCTATTGGTGGAAGGCTTGCATTGATAAAATCCACTTTAGATAATCTTTCCATTTATTACCTCTCAATGTTTAGAGCCCCACTAAAAGTTTGTGAGGAAATTGACAAGATGCAAAAAAGATTTCTATGGGGTGACCAGTAAGGGAAAAAAGTTATACATTGTATCGAATGGACCAAAGTGACACCTAGAAAGCATTTTGGTGGTCTAGGCTTAACTCCAATTAGGGTGATGAATATGGCTTTATTAGCAAAGTGGTGGTAGAGATTTGTAACTGAAAGCAATGCACTATGGAGAAAAGTGATCTACTAGAAATATCAATGGAATGAATCTAGATGGTTATTCTCAAGTGAAATTAGGGATGATACTTTAGTTGTAATCAAGGACACGTTATTCTCTCTTGAAAATCAGCAAGAACTAAAATCTATCTTGTTATCAAATCTGAAGATCAACATTGGAAATGGTGCCTCTACCTCTTTTTGGGAAGAACCTTGATTAGAGGGGCCTATGTTGAAATCTAGATTTTCTAGATTATACCAACTATCAGTTCAAAAAGAAGTTAGAATCTCAAAAGTAAACAATAACTCTGGGTCTTGGAATTTAAAGTTCAGAAGAGCACTGCTATCATGGGAAGAATACAACTCAGAGGCGATGGTAATAACAGATTTTTTCATACAATGGTGAGAGTGAGGCAAAGAAGGAATCATATTGGACAAGTAATCAAGGATGGCTCAGTATTGGTGGAACCTATTTTGATCAAAGAGGAAATTTTCAAGTACTTTGAAAATGCTTTTAAGGAATCAATGCTCTGCAGACCTGAGTTGGGAGGGGTTTTGAGAAAGACTTTGAATGAAGGGAGTAAGAATGCATTGGAGGTGCCATTTGAGGAAAATGAGATTTTTGAAGCAATTTGCTCTTGTAAAAGCAACAAGGCCCCAGGGCCAGATGGTTTCAATCTGTCTTTCTTTAGGAAGTTTTGGGGGTTAATCAAACCAGAGGTAAGTCAATTCATGCATGAGTTTCACAGTAATGCTAAATTAGCTTCAGGAATTGCTGCTTCATTCTTAGTGCTCATACCAAAAGTGGAGTCTCCTGAGAGCCCCTCAGACTATAGACCTATTAGTCTCATTACATCTATCTTCAAAGTGTTATCTAAGACATTGGCTAATCGATTGAAAAATGTAATGGGGGAAATTATTGGTGAGAATCAATCTGCTTTCATAAGGGATAGACAAATTTTGGATGGGGTGTTAATTGCTAATGAGATAATACATGAGTGGAAATGTAAAAGGAGAAAAGGGGTGGTGTTAAAGTTAGATTTCCAAAGGGCATATGACTCTGTCAATTGGTCTTTCCTTATGCAAATGATGGTGAAAATGGGATTTGGTCAATTATAGATAAAATGGATGGAGGAGCATGTCACATCTGGGAAGATATCTGTCCTAGTCAATGGGGCACCTACTAAAGAATTCTCAATGCAGAGAGGTCTAAAACAGGGGGATGCTCTATCACCTTTCCTTTTTAATATGGTTGTGGAAGGCCTTAATGAGTTATTGATCAGAGCAGCTGATCTCAAGCTTATTAAAGGGTTCAAGGTGGGACCTCAGGGTTTAATGATATCACATCTACAATTTGCAGATGACACAATCCTTTTTTGTGAAGTAGACATGAATCAATTGATCAATTTGAAAAGAGTATTAAGATGCTTCGAATTATTATCAGGCCTCCAGATCAATTATCACAAAAGTTCAGTTTGTGGGATAGGGGTGGATGAGGAAATCATGAACCAAATTGCTCAGGTTCTCAGATGCAAAGTACAGAAACTGCCTATGAAATATCTGGGGCTTTCTTTAGGAGCTAATCCAAGACTAGTGAAGACTTGGGAAGGTGTCATTGATAAGGTGAAAGGTAGATTATCCTTATGGAAGAGAAACTTGTTGTCCATCGGGGGAAGAATGACTCTCATTAAATCTACTCTAGCAACTATGCCGATCTATTACCTTTCTTTGTTCAAGGCTCCAAGGGAAGTATGTATCAGGTTGGAAAAAATTCAAAGAAGTTTTTTGTGGGGGGAGGCAGGGAAGAAGAAGGTTCATTTAGTGGGATGGCACATAGTTTCAAAGAGTTTGGAAGCAGGTGGTTTAGGCATTGTTCCCATTGCAACTATCAATAAAGCTTTAATTGCTAAGTGGTGGTGGAGATTCACAAAGGAAAAAAATGCCTTGTGGAGGAAATTGATATGCCAGAAGTATAATTACAATACCAAAGCATGGCTGCCAGAAGCAATTGAGAGGAAACCTTGCTCTAAGATGTGGAAGGATATTATGGAAGAGGTAAATGAGGACATTGAATTCAGAGATATGTTTTTCAATAGTCTGAAGTTAAATGTGGGGAATGGAAAAGATTGCATGTTCTGGAAAGATGTCTGGAATGGGGATCAATCTCTGAGTAAAGATTTTCCAAGGCTTTATGCATTATCTTCTCAACAATCTTAGACTGTAGCAAAAGTTCATGGGATCAGGGGTGAATGGGAATTATCATTTAGAAGGCAGCTAAGAGGATGGGAGGAGGAGGAACATAGGAGATTGCTAACAAGGATTGCAAATGTCAGTTTGGTCAGAAATAAGAAGGATAATATCATTTGGAAGATGGAGAATGATGGCACTTTCTCTGTAAAATCCTGCTGCAGGAAGCACTGGGTTAGGAATGAATTATTTCCAAGTGCCAGTAGGCACTTATGGGATATCAAAGCCCTTCCTAAAATCAAAATTTTTGGTTGGCTAGCATTACAAGAGAAAATCAAATCTAAGGTGTTGCTTCAAAAAAGAAGAAGTCTACCACAGGGATCCAATACCATCTGTGTATTGTGTCAAAGTAGTGAGGAGGATGCTAATCATTTACTGTTAACCTGCAACTTTGCTTGGAGGCTTTGGAGTCAAATAGTTGAGTGGTGGGGATTATAATGGGTATGCCCAGGTAAACTTCTTGACTTATTTATGTGGTGGAGGGACATGAATTTCAAACCTGTTGAAAAGATGTTATGGGATGCATTATTTCTATCAGTCTTGTGGCATGTATGGAGAACTAGGAATGAGCTAACATTCAATGGATTGGCCATTAAAAGGGATGAATGTCTCGAAAAACATTAAGATGCAGGCTTCATTATGGGTGATGGTGGGAATCAAGAAGCCTCCTTTCTCTGTTGGGGATGTGTTGTATTCTCTTGATGGGGTGAGAAATATTGGAATTTAATGGGGATGAATTTCAGCGTAGGTGATGATTCATGGATTTTGTTTGGACCTTTGCTGGGGGTCTGTTGTTTACATCTTTGTTTCTCTTTAAGGGTGAGGTTGGCTGATTCTCTGGCCATGGTCAGTAGAGTCATATTCCTATCCCCTTTGTAATCTTATAGCATATCAATATATATCTTTTGCTATTTCAAAAAAAAAAACTCAGAGGATATTTTGCAAATGGTGAATCCCTTGGTGTTAAAGGCTTTAAAATTTGATTTAATCATTTGGAAACTAGAATAGGAGGGGATATTCACAGTAGCATCTTTTTGCAAAAAAAAAAAAAAACTGATAAAATGCTCTCTATAAATGATCTCAAACTGATTTGGTTGCGGAAAACTTGAGCCCCATTGAAGTATCAAATTTTTGGTTGGCTGGCAATGTAGGAAAAAATAAAAACCAGAGTATTTATGAGGCAAAGAAATATATTGAAGATTGAGGATAGTCTCCTATGTGAACTCTGCAAAGATAATTTAGAGGGTTCAGTCCATCTCCTTCTCAAATGCAGGGTATCCTGGTTAGTTTGGAGCAACATTCTAAAATGGTGAGGATTGGTGTGGGTGTGCCTTGACTCTCTGTTACAACATTGCATTTGGTGACTCGATCAGAAATAGAAAAATATGGAAAAATTGATTTGGAAGGTTCTGTTCTTGGCTATAATCTGGAATATCTGAAAGGCAAGAAACGATGTAATCTTCAATGGTAATCAAACATTATGGAGGAAATTGTTGAATCAGTTAAACAACAAGTTTTGTCTTGGATCTGATGCAGCGGCTATTAAAGAACAAGATAATACACTCGAATCCGTTGATTCACCACGAATACCGGATTCAGAGTCGTCCTGCAACCTATCGATTCACCACGAATGCTAGGTTCTAGGGTATCAAACACTCGTTGATTTTCGTAGAAAATACCGAATGATTGGAAAAGTGCAAAACGCGCACAAACTTTATTAAACATCCAAAACTGCTGAAAAGTGTTTTAACGCGACTATAAATATGCAACACGAAACCCTAGGCCCGGGACAAACCGGATTAATTAAAAAAAAACAAAGGCCCAAAGCAAAAAAAAACTCAAAAAAACAAAACAGGCCAAAAACGACACTTAGAAGCATTTTTTTGCGATTTCCTAGGCCAGAAAATCATTTTATATTTTCCCCTTTCTCCGGCTCGTCGATACCTTTTCAACGACATATTATAATGGCGAAACGGAGTTACGAGTCAAAAGTTACGGTCGATTGAAGTTTATCGACCCCCGGCCCGAGTATATCGCCGCCTCCGCGTCTCCAAGTACTCGTCGTATTCGTCAGCTATACGATCCGCATCAGGATCCAAGCCAAAACAAGATTGAGGAGCTGCAATTGTTGTAACTTCTTTTACTCTATTAAAGGAGTAAGATCACTTGATACCTCCCTACTGATATAAATGTTTGTTTTCCTTGGTTGAGCCCGTTCAATCATTGTTTTTTTTTTTTTTTTTTGTGTTTTGCTTAGCTCTCTACGAAAGTCTCTCCGGCTTGAAGTGTGGTATCCCTGCATTATTAATAAATAATTTTGCTGTTAAAAAATAAAAAAAAAACTACCCTCCGAGTTGTTATCGTCCAACCATTAACAATGGAGATTGTCAAGCGCATGCACGCATTCACGTGCTTGTGTGACATATATCGGAATCGACAGACGAGGTTAAATTCTGAGATATAAATCATTTTCTTTTTATCTTCTATTACATTGCCAGTTTTTCAACCAGTCAATACTACTTAGAATCTAAACATTGACGAGGCAAGCAATTGGTCCATAAATTTCTTTTTATGTGGGCATAATGATATAATTTCGATGACGCGCGTGATCTTAGCCATTTTTCATAACATGACAATCTTATCAGAATAGTAACTGATTGAAATACTAGTTAAGGTAGCCATTACCGTAAATTAGTTGGTGAACATAAAACCCCATCAATTGGTTTGAATATTAGATGTCACACTAATATTTAAGACCCGTTTGGTACCAAAATTTTTTTTTTTTTTTGGTTTTGTTTATTTGGCTTGTAAACAAAAAAAGGTATTTTTTTGCTTTTATAAACTAAAGGTAAGCAAAAAAGTAAAAAGAAAAAAGAAAAAGAACTAAAAAACTTTACTTTTGTACTTATTAGGTAAAACAAAAAAAGTGAGACGAAAAAGTTTTACGAAACAGACCCTTAAAATGAGGAGCATTGCATCAGGCATGTCTATCGGTCACCATTGGCTAATGTGGCACGCATAGGTGACACTTGACTGACAGGCGAGCCTGATGCTAGTATTTTAGAATTAAGATTTATCAAACATGTGCTGAAGACTTTCTCAATCAAATATATATATATCATCAAACTGCACCAGTCACAAGCCAAGAGCATGCCAGCAAATATTGGGATCCAATTATTTTACCAACTGATTTTGTCATTTTTAATTTTCTTCTATCATATATTTACAATAATTGCATCAGAAAATGAAGATATTAATATCAGGATAAGAATTGGAGAGCTGGTAGTGTGTACTAAAATCTTATTGATAAAGAGAGTATGTCCAACAAGTGGTTTCGAATTGAATTTTTCATGTTTTATAATTGGTGAATGAGATTACAGAAATCCATCTAAAGATGAGATGCATCAATTGATCATAATGGTGGTTGTCATAGCATGCATGCATTCCTAAGTTCACGTCATCATCAGGAGCTACAAACAAATGTTTCTACATTGATATGAAGGAAACACCTTGGTGTGATTTAAAATGGAAGAATTTCTCTTGTATGGATTGATTCTGAGGCATATATCAAACTTTTTTTTTTTGTCCTCTTTTGCTCACGATGCCTCCATTTCCACCATTGGTGCAATCCAATCATTGATCAGCCAAACATGTGAAACATGGTTACCTTGCAGAGTCCATAAATTTGTTTCTTATGGCCATAATGACCAAATTAACTTCAATGATATGATATGTAACAACTTTTGAACCCCGACAATTTCTCTCATCTTTGACAATATTATCAGCAGAGTGATTGCGTGAAATTGCTAGTTCACCTCAGCTAGCCATAACCAATCTTGTCTCGATATTATCGAATCAGATTGAAAATCGGCCTCTTTAGTTGAGGGAATTTCCCCATAAATTAGTTTCAAAAGGGACAAAAATTTTCCTCATTAATTTCCTCATTACACACTATTGTGAAAAGACACAAAAGGCTGTATGTATGACCCATATTAATAAATTTATGAGTAACTCTTTCACTTGTGTTTAGGAGTGAAAAAAGATATTGTGAAATAGAATTACATATAACATTTTTCTTGTTAAAATGAGTCCCTTATTATAAATAAAACACATCATAGAATAGGATACATTGCCAATACTCATGTAGCTCAGCTGCAACACGTTATCTATTCTAATATCTCAATTGTTAAGGTTTTAGTGATAAATATTATTATAATATTAGATTTATTGTAAAATTGTGTTTGTTGAATTTTTCACTAAAAAAATTTGTGTTTACTTTAATATATTTATTATAACTTAATTATTGCCTATCGACTAAAAATATAATACAGGGCACATGATTAATAAGTAAGATCTACCAACGGTTATCTTCAATTGAACATCACGTCAACCATTTGAAACAAACCTTTTTGACTAAATCAAAAGAAAATCTTGTCATTTTTATTGTAGTACAAATGCGTGGTCGAAGTGATAGTTTTACAAAGTGATAGAAACTTTATTAAACCTCAATACATATTTGTTTTTTTTCTATTGTACTTGCCTACATTTCTATATCTACCGCATATCGTGGACGGGCCCATCTATAATAGCAAAATGAAAGTGACCTTTGCTAAATTAAGCTTTACAATTTGGAGATTGAGTCTAGGGACTTGGTATACTTTTATTTTCTAGTATTTTTTATTTTCTTTTTTTAGTTTATAAGTAAAAAAATTTAAAATTTTTTTAACTTATTTGTTTTTTATAAATTAAGATTAGTAAAAAAATAAAAAAAAATTGAAAGGACTCATCGTCACGCTTGAAATAAAAGTATGTTACGACAAATCATTCCTTTTCGTTATAACAGAAAAGCTGATTGATGTGAAGACAATTGAACAAAATGCAAAACAAAAAAGAGGAAGATAATACTGAACTTTTATCACTATTTCATGAGCAGTTTCCGGCCCCCACCAATTTTCACATGGTTTAACATTTCACTGTCGAAGACTTGAGAATAGTTTTTTGGGTTGTGTAGATTGTTTGACTTTACTGCCTCTCCTATAAGCCTCCACGGCAGTGCCTAATAAAACAGTAACTAAAATTTAGTATATTCATTCACTGCTTCTGTAGCATTGAATTCACACAAGGGGTTCAATCACATCAAGCAACCCCATTGGGTCTAGGGCTCTAGATTTTGCATAGACATTACTTTGAATAGAGGGAGAGTGAGTGGGCATGGCATCAATAATTTTGTTTTTAGCATGGAGTAGTTTCATTAACCCATCTGCTTTGCGAAATGTTGTCTCCCCAAGGAAATTGGGTTTAGGGTGGGTTGCCGTCTAGCAAAAATAGCTCTTTTTTTTTTTAGGGTTTGCTTACTAACTCTGCACCCATGAACATTCCATTGTCGCAATCAAGCAACAAACAATGCTTAATCATTGTCTTACAAATGGATGTGAACAAACATGGTGTGGCGACGATGTTATTTTGAAATGAGGTGGAAATGAATAAGGATTCACAAGCGTCATCCAAATATAGACCGTCCGATCACATCTTAAAGGGAATGTGCCTCAAAAGCAGATCAGTTTCGCAAGATTGAAATTTTCATTTCAAATTCTATAATTTATAACATTGTTCTAAAATGAAGAAGTGTATATAGTTGAGATTTATCATTGAAGCCTCTGTTGATACCGGGGGTATTCTTTCTACTTCATAACCATTACTATAGATGGATCATTGTCTAAAATACTATATTAACATGTTACTGTGATTGTTACAGGTTGGCTGATGATATTCCATTTGCAAGTTGTCTCTCTATCTCCATTTTTGTTTTTTGGTAAAGGAGGGAAGGACTACCAGGAACTCATTCAAAAATGAGTTTCAAGGTAAGCCTTGATTCACTCTCCCAAATATACGTTGAGTTGGAGCTTTCCCCGCAAGAGCACGAGTGTCAATCGAAGTAAAACCGGCGAAGCCCGGTATTGTTCTCTCCCAATGACCGAGCCCAATATAGGCGTGGCACAAAGTGAAACCAACACCAAACGAAAAGAATTAGCAAGTTGCTTAGCAAATCAAAATTATACTAAAAATGAGACCAAAAATTGTTTGAGTGGTGATGTGTTGTAAACTACTTGAATTATGTTAATTACGCCTAGAATTGAAATTAATTATGCTAAATTTGTGGCAATTAGTAAAAGGGGCTTGGATACAATTGTTCAAACCTACCAATTCTCTACAAGTGCTTCAATGGAGAATTTTATAACTCAAATTAAGGATTCACTCCGCGGAACCTTAATTCGGAAGATTTAGACTATATAATTTGAGATTCATGCTCAATTGGTTGTAATTAATGATCAATTGCTAAGAATCTTAGGTTCAAATCATAATTTGTGCAATGCCTATACCAATTTAGGAATTGTGCATAGAAATTATCAAAAGTGATTATGAATCTAAGTTTTCTAAGGAATTACAACACAATTGATATGAATTTGAAGAATTCAAGAGATGAAACATTGAAGTGTATATACCTCCATTAAAGACCTTGAAGATTCTTGGTAGATCTTCACAATTGCATCCAAGAAAGAGTCTAGCTACTTGATTCCATAAGAGATAGCAAGAGTAATTGAATTTTTCTCATTGAATTAAGAAGAAACTGGTGTTTGGTTACAAGGAAAGTGCGAGAAAATGCAAGAAAATACAAAGAAATCTATATCTAACCCACTTTCTCTCTCTATATCTATCCTAACAGAAAAATCTATGCTATATCTGATGATCAGTACAGAATTCGCGTCATCCTTTAAGTGATACAGCTGCAAAAATCGCGCATACAAGGCCGAAACCGTACGTACGGTGGGACATACCGTACGTGCGGGTGTACCACCATACGTACGGTAAGGCCTACGCAAAAATTCCCTCTCTGAAGTTTGTCTTGGTGCTGCAGGCGTACGTACGGGGGTAACATACCGTACGTACGGTTGTACCACCGTACGTACGGTGAGACTTACGCTAAATCCCCTTCTCTGAAGTTTGGTCTGGAAATGGGAGCGTGCGTACGGTAGGAGTCACCGTACGTACGGTTGTACCACCGTACGTATGGTGTATCCTACCGTACGTACGGTAACTGCGCAATTTGGCCTTTTCGCCCCACTTTTCGCCCGTTTTCCTGCACAAAACCCACAATCACTCATTAAGACATTTATTATGCTAAAATATAACATATATATAACCTAACTGGACTAACAACAACTACTTAGGGACTTTAGATTACACTTTTAAAGTGTAATCAAGCCTTTAAACACACACAAGCTAAATTTGGCTCCCACAAAACTGATTTGCATAACATCACCCAAATCACTATCCTTTTTCTTTTTTTCTTGTCACAATTAGAGATAAGATTATCAATGGCATATTATTACACTGGATTGTTCCAGACAACAATGATGTGAAACTAAAAAATTTAATTAGCCTCAAGTGACATTAATGTATGAAAACAGCTGGATAAAACAAAGAAAATCAACAGTGTTTTTTTACTAGTTTTTTTGGTTTTATCTAGGTGTTTTGACCAAAATTTAAAATTTCATTTAAATTTTTTTGGCTTTTAGAGGTGCTTTTGACTTTTTTTTTCCTTTTTTAATTATACTGACAAACACCAAAAAAAAAAAAGTAAAAAAGCCAAAATCTAAAATAAGTAATAATGTATTGAAAAAGTTACATTTCCACTATGGTAGCAATCAAACATTGACGAGCCAACCATGTGAAACATGATTCTCTTATAAGGTCCATAAATTTTTTATTATGTGGGCATAATGATAGAACTTCAATGATATGATATATAACAACTTTTCAAACATGATAATTTTTAGGTTTTTATTTATGGTGATTTGTCTTTTAAACTTGTTAGGTCACATTAGGCTCGATGATGAAGACGAACTCATTACATATGGTTTTCAGAGCCAGAGATTGCTTCCTAGAAAAACTTCACAGATGGCACTACCCAGCTATAGAATAGACACTTGCTATATTGGGCACATTGGATTCCAGAGAGCTGACAACTAATGGCAAGATTATTGGCAAGATGAATGGCACTTGCCCTGCTCTCAAGTAGATTCTAGTGAGTTGATAAATAGTAGCAAGACCAATAGCAAAATTAATGGCACTTGCCATGCTCACAGGTAGATTATAGAGAGTTTGCAAAAATTGGCAAGATGTATGGCAAGATCGATGGCACTAGCAGAAGTTGGCACTATCCAATTTCAACATGGCACTTGACATGCATGAAAACCTATGAACTTGTTTTAGCCGAGCTGACTGAAAAGTTTGGGATATGGATGACTCTTCAAAAAGTCTTTCATATATGATTTAGGTATGTATCTAGACATACTAAGTGGAGAAAAAAGAGTCCATAGAGAGGAAGATACCTATTAAAGAGATAGGGTTTGAAGAGAAATAAAAGAATAGAGAGGAAATCAGTGGATCAATTCTCCAATGTTTCTACAGAGAAAAATACAAATCTTTCTGCCATTGAAGAACATAGAAAGAAGTTTGTCTTGGTGGATTCCGAAGGTGAAAAATAACATCGTGGTGATTCAATGTTGGAGACAAAGCATCGTGGTGATTCGGTTATAGAGTCAAGCAATTGGGGAAGAACAGAAAATCAAGGCGTCGAACAAGTTAACTTAAATCGGAGTTTGTAGTGATTCAAACGACATCCGTGGAGTTCGGTGTTTAATTGTAAGTGTAACTTGTGTAAACTGTTCATATATAGTGCTTGGCTCGCCCGGACCAAAGGGAGTTGGTCTACATGATTTTTTTTCGCATTGGGTTTTCACGGCCAAATTCTTGTGTTTCCTTATTTATTGTGCTTTGTGCTTTATTGCTTATGAATGGATTATATGCATAATTGAGCGGAGAGATTTTTAAGGTTATTAAGCCAATCACTAGGTTATTTCCTATAATGCAAAACTACGTCAAAGTGCTATCCTTCTTGACCTAGGTTCTAGTGTGAACCTACTTCCATATTCTGTGTATAAGGAACTAGGTCTAGAAGAATTGAGCCCTACCCGAGTTACTCTTGAGTTGGTTGACTGTTTTATTAAGGTGCTTCGAGGAATAATTGAGGATGTTCTCATTCAAGTGGACAATTTCTACTACCCTGTCGATTTCATCGTTTTAGATACCCACCCAATTGACATAGAATCTTCTAAGTGTCATATTCCTGTCATTTTAGGACGACTCTTCCTTGCCACTACAAATGCCATCATTCATTGCAGGAATGGGTTATTGAAGCTTTCATTTGGCAATATAACCTTAGAAATAAACATTTTTCCAGTGGGTAAACAAAAGGGGGAGGTAGACAAGTCATAGGGACCCAGCTAGAGTAGTGGAAGGAAGTGAGACTTGCATGCATGTGGGTCATTGCACCCCTGCTTTTGAACCCCTTACCCCAAGTGTTGTCAAGCCGGTCCCTTCTGAACAACAATCACCAACTCTAGAGAGGAAACCCTTACCTTCCACCTTGAAATATGCATTTTTAGGTGAGGGTGAATCCTATCTGGTAGTCATTTCCTTTAGGGTGTCTATAGGCCAAGAGGAATCTGTTTTGAAAGTGCTAACTATTCATAGGAAAGCTCTAGGTTGGACTATAGCAGACCTTTATGGAATAAGTCCTCTAATGTGTACCCATCGTATATATCTTAAGGAAGACTCTAAATTTGCGCGTCAAACGCAAAGACGCTTGGACCCTAATATGAAGGAGGTTGTAATAGGAGAAGTACTGAAACTTCTCGATGTGGGTATTATATACCCTATTTCTGATTCCAAATGGGTTGGACGTCATCCCAAAGAAGTCGGGAGTTACGGTAGTAAAAAAATGAGCTGAATGAACTAGTTCGACTAGGATTCAAACAGGTTAGCGAATGTGCATAGACTACCGTAGCCTCAATGCAGCTACTAGGAAAGATCATTTTCCACTTCCGTTCTTGGACCAAGTCCTAGAACGAGTAGCAGGCCGAGCATTTTACTGCTTCCTAGATGGTTATTCTGGCTATAACCAGATTGAGGTCGCTCTAGAAGACCAGGATAAGACTACATTCACATGCCCCTTTGGCACCTATGCATACAAAAGAATGCTCTTTGGCCTATGCAATGCTCCGGCCACTTTTCAAATGTGCATGATGTCCATTTTCAGTAACATGGTTGAGAAGATCCTAGAAGTTTTCATAGATGACTTCTCAGTTTATGGGGACACTTTTGAGGTATGTCTAAAGCACCAAGAGAAAGTTTTGGAGAGATGCGAGGAGAGCAATCTAGTGCTCAATTGGGAGAATGATTGAACTTTAAAAGTGCAATCTACATGTCTCAATTAGTTACTTGTTAGTATTCTATTAGGTTTAATTGTGTTATTTTAGTCCTAATTCGTTACTAACTCAATTTTATATTAATTTTCAGCAATCCTAGCTAAAAAGGAGTAAATACGCACTGAAATGGAGAAAGAGTGCGAAGGGCGTTCGAACGGTCCTCATAGGCGTTCAAACGAAGAACAGTAGCGTTCGAACGGTACGTCGAACGGTGTCACATTAAGACCAGGTCCGAAGTGCGTTCGATAGATTCAGAGAGCAGGTTTTCCCGTCCGAAGTGCGTTTGAAGAGAGTTCGAACGGTCCCCGTGGCGTTCGAACGGATTCCTAGGCGTTCGAACGGTTGGCCGATCCTACACAGAATTAGAAGCCTATATAAATTAGGATTGTGGGTTATATTAGGGTTCGCCATTTTTTTACAGTTTTAGGAGGTAGCAGCAGCTGTAGATACAGAATTTTTCTAGTTCCTTTTCAAGATTTTTCATAGTATTCACAATTCCTGTAATCAGATTCTCAGGTTTGCAATCAATGTTTTCAATTTATATTTGTGCAATTTGTTTTTACATTGCGAACATGAGTAGCTAAACTTTTTAATCTTGGGATCGAAAGCGAAGATTAATTGAATGTTTTGGATGAATAAAAGAGGTATGTTTTGGTTTTAAAGTTAAATCTTCTGGTTATTCTATCTTCATCTTCTTCGTTCTAGAACTTTAGAAAACCTGGATGTTTGATTATGTTCGGTAACGCTTATGCATGAATTTATATTCAGTATATGCATTGCACGAATTGATGGTACTCGTCCTTGATTAAAACAACCTGAAGTATTCTAGCGGTTGTTGTTTTGAAGGATATAGGTTTTTATCGCTAAATATTCCGAACCCGAGACTCGCGACGTAGTCGAAGGGTTTGAGTTATCAGAATATCTCTTTCGGGATTTCAAAAGATGCAATTGATCTGAGCGATTGATCTTGGGACCTTTTCATTAATAGTCAAATTCTACATTATTTTCAATTCATTATTCTTGAGTTTGAATTAGCTAAAACAAATATACCATCTCAAAACAATCAGATTTTTTTCGTTTCTTTTTTTGAAGTAAGTCGTAAGGTTTTGTGAGCGCGTAAGGAAAGTGTTTTTAGTGATTGTGGTTCTGTGTACTTTACTCCCTATGGATCGACCTCCTTTTTACGAGCTATACTACTCTGCCGCCCTACACTTGGGGTATTTCGAGCATACATTCGGAGGCTGAGTCAAAGAAGTGTCACTTTATGGTGACACAAGGTATAGTTCTTGGACATATTGTGTCCAACAAGGGGATAGAGGTAGTTCAATCTAAGGTCGAGTTAATCCAACGTCTCCCTACCCCGAAGAGTATCCGAGACATTCGGTCATTTCTTGGGCATGCTGGATTCTACTAGCGATTCATTGAAGGGTTTAGTGCTATTTCTAGACCTTTATGCCATTTACTTTCACTGGAGGTTCCATTTTTTTGGACACCTCAATGCTAAGAAGCCTTTGACAAACTCAAAGGGCTTCTCACCAGTGCTCCTATTATCAGATCACCCGATTGGTCTTTACCTTTTAAGTTGATATGTGATACAAGCGACTATGCAATGGGGGCTGTTTTAGGGCAGAAGGTAGACAAGAAACCATATGTGATTTATTACGCCAGCAAAACCCTCAATGAAGCCCAACTGAACTATACTACTGCAGAGAAAGAGTTTCTCGCTGTGGTCTTTACACTCGACAAGTTTAGGTCATACTTGGTCGGATCTTTAGTTATCATATACACTGATCATTCCACACTAAAGTATCTGTTGAGTAAGCCTGACGCAAAACCACGACTCATCCGGTGGATTCTCTTACTTCAAGAGTTTCACATTGAGATTAGAGATAAAAATGGGTCGAAAATGTTATTGTCGACCATCTGTCGAGACTCCCTACTGACGGGGATGCCTAAGACCCCCTTCAAATCAATGAACAATTCCCGGATGAGCAACTCTTTTATGCTTATACACTTTCAGGTTCTATGACACCGTGGTATGCCGACGTAGCTAACTACTTAGCTACGGGTAAAATCCCCTCACATTGGTCTAGCATTGATAGAAAAAAATTCTTTAGACATGTGAGGTATTTCTCTTGGGAAGATCCATATCTTTTCAAATACTGTCCTGATCAAGTGATCCGTCGGTGTGTTCCTGACGATAAGGTGAAAAACATCATTGAGTTTTGTCACTCACAGGCATACAGTGGGCATTTTTATTCATATAAAACCACTGTCAAGATCTTGCAAAGTGGTTTTTATTGGCCCACCATGTTTAAAGATGTTCACATTTTCTGCACATCCTGTGATAGATGCCAACGTCTAAAAAGTCTTTCTAGGAGGCACATGTTGCCTCTTACCCCTATCATTATTCTTGAGATTTTTGACTGTTGGGGTATCGATCTCATGGGACCATTTCCTAGCTCGTGTGGGTATTTGTACATTTTAATGGCCATAGACTACGTGTCTAAGTGGGTAAAGGCTATACCGGTGCGTACTAATGACCATGTTATTGTGGTCAAGTTTTTTAAAGAGTACGTCTTTGCTAGGTTTGGCATGCCGTGAGCTATCATTAGTGATGGTAGCTCCTATTTTTACAATAGACCGATAGCTCTGCGGATGAAAAAAATATGGGGTGATACATAAGGTTGGGATACCATATCACCCCCAGAACCAAGGCCAAGTTGAGTTGGCAAACATAGAGATTAAGCAAGTCCTAGAAAAAACTGTTAACCCTAACCGAAAGGATTGGTCCTTGAGGTTGGTGGATGCGTTATGGGCATATAGGTGATTACACCCTAAAAGTGTAATCATATGCCTTTAATTCACACATTGTTAGACATAGATTAGTGTTAATTTTCTTATTTTAGTTAGATATTTGTTTAATTCTGTTTTATGTGTGTTTTGTAGGTTATAGGAGTTAATAAAGGCAAATAGACACAAAGAATGATCAAAGCGGGTACAAAACGAGCAAACCAGTGATGAAAAGTCCAGTCCGTCTCGGTATTTTAGCCATAATGTTTCACTCTGATATCCGATTGAGCTGATTTTTGTGGCATTGGTTACTGTTCATCTAGAGTGTATTTTTTTGCATCCGAAGCTGCGTTTTTAGGGTTTTTAATGTATGGAGGGTTAGTTTGAGCTAAAGGGGCGGCGGGAGAAGCTCTCCAAGGTTAGTTTTTCCAATTTTTTTTCATTTTTAGCTTAGATTTATGTTTGTAATGGTAATATAGGAGTAGAACTTGTAATTTTCTTTTATGTATTGTATTTTTTTCACTTTCTTGCACTTTCTTTCATTTTCCTTGTAACCAAATAGTCTTATTATTGTAGTTAATTTTAGATTTAAATCTCTTTATGCTTCTCTTTTTATTTTCACATACTTTATGATGTATTCAAGTAGCTTGAATTTAAATTGGGTTTAAATGTAAAAATCACCCAAATAATCCAAGGAATTCAATGGAGGTATCTCATGAATTAATTGTCATATTTTCCTAGAATTCGAATTCCTAGTAATTAGATATAGAATTTTAAAAAACCTAGATTATTGATTAAGTTTGGAGATTTTTATCACCCAAATCAATGGTATTAATTTAGGACTCTTGACTAGACAAAAACTCCACAATTGCTAGAAATTCATTCTCACAAATTGATTGAAGATGCCTTAGAAAACCTAAGTTATTGACTATGTTTGGCCAATCAATGCATAAACCACAAATTTGGTATTGACTAAGTTGAATCGATGGTATTAACCTTTGATTCCCCATTGAACGTGTATCTAATTTCAATTGTTTGAGAATATTCGGTTTTCAAAGCTAAATCCTCCGAATCAAACACACTTAAATGTTGTGTTTGATTTGAGTTATAAATCTTATTGGAAACCTTGGATGAAATTAAGTGATTGGATCATTTGAACCCAATTCCCCTTTTAATTGCTTTAAGTTTAATTTCAATTGCCTTAATTTAATTATCTATTGTTAATTGTCTTTATTTTCGTTGCAATAGGTTAGTAGTTCAAAACAACCATCAAAAACCCAAAATATTTTTGGTCTATTTTATTTTTTCATTTTATTTTAGATCTAATTCCCCACATAATTACAATCCAATTCTAGTTTAGGTTAGTGTGAGATGAGTGCTAGAGCCTATCTTGGGCTAGGTCCCTTGGAAGAGAGCGATACCGGATTATTACTAGTTTATGCTTCATCGCGACCCCCGTACTTTTGCGGGGTGCTAACTCCATTTATAGGAATACTGCATTTGGGGGCGAGTCAATAGGACAGCTTATAAGACCATCTTAGGGTCTTCTCCATATAGGCTTATGTATGGAAAGACGTGCTACCTTCTTCTGGAGATAGAACACAAGGCCTATTAGGCAATCCGTCAATTCAATGAGAATTTAGATGAGGCAAGTTCTCTTCAGAAATTGCAACTCAATGAACTCGATGAAATTCGGAATGATGCCTATGAGAATTCCAAGATCTCTAAAGCAAAGATGAAATCACTACATGACCAATGCATCCTTCGTAAATCTTTCGAGGTTGGTCAAAAGGTCCTTCTATACAATTCCCAGTTACATTTGTTTCCGGGTAAGCTTCAAAGTGTTGACTAATTACACTCTAAAAATGTATTCATAAGCCCTTAAATTGCACATTGTTAGATTTATATTGTAGTTAATTATCTTGTTTTAGTCTAATAAATGATTTATTGTGTATTTTTGTGTATTTTGTAGGTTTTGGAGTGAAAACAACAAATAAGAGCCAAAATGACAGAAGACCTTCCGGACGGTACAGCCGTTTGGACGGTGCGTTCGGACGGTTGAGGCATTCGGACGATGCGTTTGGACAGGCGAAAAAGCGTTCGGACGATGCGACAAATGGCGGAGTTCCAGAGTCGAGTTTTCTCGTTCGAAGCCAATCTACAGTCGTGATTTTGCGTCCGAAGACCGTTCGGACGGTGAAATAAGCGTCTGGACGCACCGTCCGGATGCACTTTGGACGCGCGTTGGACGCACTTTGGACAGGGAGTGCAGATTTGCCCTAAAATGCTAGCCGCGGCCGAGAAAGGAGGGGGGTTGGTTTTTGGTTAGATTTAGAGTTAGTTTTTGGGTTTTGTAGAGAGTTTTTGATAGTTTTGATAGTTAGGAGTAGATTTTCAGTAGATTGGCTTGGGAGATCTTCATTCAAGGTTGGTTTTCCATTTGTTCTTCATTTATTAGTTTAGATTTATTTCTTGTAATTTTTTTTGTTATGTTGTAATTTTCTTATATTTATCTTGTAGTTTTCTTGTACCTAAACTCTTTTCATTTCTTTTAAGTAAATGCTAGCTTCCAATCCTTGTATGCTTTATTTCCATTTTTATACTTTTATTATGAATTTAATTAGCTAGTTCTAGATTGGTTTCAAATGTGAAAATCACCTAAATAATCCGAGGAATTAAATGGAGGCATCTCATGAAATAATTGCTATATTTTTCTAGAATTTCATTCACAACAATTGATTGAAGATAACGTAGAAAACCTAGGTTATTGACTATGTTTGGCTAATCAATGCACAAACCACAAATTTGGTATTTACTAAGTTAAATCGATGGTATTAACCTTTGACTCCCCATTGAACATGTATCTAATTTAAATTGCTTGAGAATAATAGGTTTTCAAAGCTAAATCCTCCGAATTAAGTGCACTTAAATGTCGTGTTTGATTTGAGTTATCAACCCCATTAGAAACCTTGGATGAAATTAGGTGGTTGGATCATTTGAGCCCAATCCCCTTTTAATACCTTTAATTCTATTTTCATTTTGCTTTAATTTAATTGTTTAGTGTTAATTGTCTTTATTTTTATTGCAATAGTTTAGGAATTCAAAACAACCATCAAAACCCAAAAGATTTTCGGTCTTTTTATTTTCCTTTTTATTTTAGATCTAATTCCCCATATAATTACAATCCAATCCTAGGTTAGGTTAGTGTGAGTTGAGTGCTAGAGCCTATATTTGGCTAGATCCCTTGGGAAAGAACGATACTGGATTACCGGTTTATACTTTATCGCGACCCCCGTACTCTTGGCGGGGTGCTAACTCTATTTTGTAGGAATACCGCATTACGGAGGCGAGTCATTGACTCAAGGTTGATCCTCATGTTGATTTTAATGATAACTAAACCTTGTGTTATTTTACTAATGCATTCACTTAGTGTGCAGATTAATAAAGTTTATAATTTTGACTTAAAGTTCAATTTTAAGTTTAATACTTGTCAAAGTGAATGCACAATAAGCGCAAGATCAAGCAATGAACTCCAAAAGGTATGCAATGAACCAAACAAAACATTAATGCATATTTCTACTTCAAACACATGACCTGCATTTGAAGAGATTGAAGGTGTTTAAATAAAGCTTTCATCAAGTATGCATAGACTCAATGAAGATTGACTTGCACTCAAGAAAGATTGAAGACTTCATTAAAGTGTGTGAAGATCAGTTAAAGATGAATTGATTGTTGAAGAAATTAAAAATGCTTAAAAATGAGACTTCATCAAGTATGCAAAGATCAATTCCAGATTAAGTAATTGGAAGTTGCTTGAGAAGGAGATTCATATTGATTGCCTAATCTCTACATGGAATCCAGGTGAAGAACTCTTCTAAGATATATAGAATTAATGAAGACAATATGTATGAAGAGATTTCATTAAGCTTACAAAAGTCTCATTGAAGTGATTTTAAATAAGAAAGAAGAATTGCTAGCAAAGAGAAGAAATCGGCAATGAAGCATTGTGAAGCTCTACATAATAGAGAAAGCTTGGCATTGAAAGAGATTGTCCTACAATGAAAGAGGAAGCTTTGCGAACAAAGAAGAAGAAATCAAAGTCAATTTAATGAAGATCTGACAGTTTGGAAATCAAGAAGAAATGAATACCAAATGAATGATTCAATCCAAATTGAATAGAAGTTATTTCTGATGAGTTAAAGCATTTTGATTGATCATCATACCCCAAAGAGAAAACCCCTTGACGATCTTATAATATTGTTGAAGAAAAATTTGATCACTGGAAGACAGAATACAGATTTCTAGACAATGAGCCGACTCATGGGAATGAAGAGTCGCCTCATAAATACAAAAGCAAAAACCTGAAGACCAAATGATCAATGAGTCGACCCCCTATACATAAAGAATCGACTCATAAAGACTGAAGCAAAATTTCTGTGCAAAGAGCCGACTCATGGAATTGATGAAGAGTCGCCTCATGAAGACATAAGCAAAATAACTTGAAGATAGAATGATCAATGAGCTGACTCTTGGATATGAAGAGTCAATACATGGAGACAGTGGACAACATCTAGAAAATGCAGGCCAGAAGAGTTGACCCTTTAAGCCTGGAGTCGACCCTTAGGATATAACGGCTAGTTTTCTAACGTTATAACGACCTGGACGAGCATTAAATGAACCCCAACAACCTCCAACGGATGAATTTAATACAGGGGTTTATGTACAAACTTCCAACTACATTTATAATAATAAGAGAGATAAGAAACAAGAATTCACTGACTGATCAACTGAAATTCCTGAACATTCTTCTTGTCTTCACTTTGTGAGCTTTGATTGTATAATCTACTCTTGTTACAGAGTTTGTAAGTTACTTGTATATTTTATACACTTGTAAGGGAGAGTTTGAGAGTTCTCTTGAGAAAGAAAAACTCTTATAAGTTTGAGTGGAGCTTAGACAAAAACCACTTGGTGGCTGAAGAACTTGGGTAGAAGTTCTTATGTATAGCGAGCTGAGCACTTGGTCAATCAGCACCCATTTGTAATTGGAGAATACATAATGGAGGAAGACTTCAAGAGGATCTTGGGGTGATGATGTAGACCACGGATTATGGTTGAATCTCGGTAACTGTTTGTGTTCTTTCTATTGCTCTGTTTTCTTTTCTTCATCTGATTACATTGTATTGCATATAGATTGATCATTGTTACATTGTTTAGATTAATTTTAATTAATCTTAATTGTTTATTAATCTTCTAAAAACCCAATTCACCCCCCCTCTTGGGTTGCCTTATAGTCCAACACAAAGTAGATGGTAATTACACCCTAAAAGTGTAATCACAAGCCCTTAATTTATACTTTGTTAGACTTATATTGTAATTAATTATCTTATTTTAGTTAGATATTTGTTTGAGTATGTTTTGTATGTGTTTTGTAGGTTATATAAGCTAATAAAGGCAAAAAGAAAGCAAGAATAATCAAAGCGGGTTCAAGGCGAATAATTTGTTCATGAAAATTCAGACCTGTCTCGATATTCTGGCTATAACTTTTTGCTCCGATATCCGATTGAGCTGGTTTTTGCATCATTGGAAAGAATACTTCAGGCTCTACAACTTTGCATCTAACGTGCATCAGCTGAATCGAGCTCTAGGGTTGTCAAATAACGCTTCAAAGTTTCTGCAGTCGAACAGTCATGAATAGTACTCGTTCGTACGGGTACTGTTCACCGTTCGGACGGTTACTGTTCATACGTCCGAAGCGGCATTTTTAGAGTTTTTTTGTATAGTTTTTGGGTAGTTAGGGTTAGTCTGAGCAAGGGGCGGTGGGAGAGCTCCTCCAAGGTTGGTTTTTCATGTTTTTGTTCATTTTTAGCTTAGATTTATGTTTGTAATGTTCATGTAGGAGTAAAAATTATAACTTTATTTCATTGTAATGTACTTTTCTTCACTTTCTTGCACTTTCCTTCACTTTCCTTATAACCAAACAGATTTATTGTTGTAGTAAAATTTAGATTTAATTATCTTTATGCTTTCTTTATATTTCTACCTGCTTTTATGAAGAATTCAAGTAGTTAGATTTATCTTGGGTGTGATTGTGAAAATCCATCAAGGATCTTCAAGTATTTCAATGGGGATTCATGAACTTCAAAATTTTATTCCTAGATTTCGATTGTTCTATTCAGTTGAGTGTTGAATTTATTTGAAAACTTAGATTCATAGCTCATTTGGTAATATTTATGCACAATTCAACAATTGGTATAAATCTTGCACATTTCTAGGTTTGTTTCTATGGTTCTATTAATTGTTGCAATTTCTACACTCAACTAAATATGAATTCAAGGTTTTATGGTCAAAATATTCCGAATCAATAATCCACGGTATGATTCTTGATTTGAGTTATAAAAATCCTTAATCAATCATATCCAAGCTTTCCCCTTTAATAGCTCTAAATTTAGTTTTAATTTGCTTTTAATTTTATTGTCTAATTTTCATTACACTAGTTTAGTAAATCAAAACCCCATAAAAAATCTAAAGATTTTCGGTCCTTTTATTTTTCCTTTTATTTTAGATCTAAATCCCCACATAATTGCAAATCCATCCTAGGTTAGGTTAGTGTGAGTTGAGTGCTAGAGCCTATATTTGGCTAGGTCCCTTGGGAGAGAACGATACCGGATTACCGGTTTATACTTCATCGCGACCCCCGTACTCTTGCAGGGTGCTAACTCTATTTGTAGGAATACCGCATTTCGGAGGCGAGTCAGCCATCGGTAACTTCGTTCCATTTTTTGTGTAAATACCATGTTAGATTTTCATTATTTCTTTTTCTCTTTATTTTAGGTATTTTGTTTTGATTTGTATATATATTTTGTTTTTGGTTTAATAATTTAATTGGTGGATTGCTAGTGGAGAATTAGGGATTGTGTATATTGCAAATTGGTGGTATATAACTTGTGGAGATTGGAGGTTCGGTTGGATTGAAATTGTTTTAAATTGGTGAAATTTATTATGCGGAGATTGGAGGTTCGGATGGCGAATTATGCATTGTTGTGTATGATGTGTTAAGGTGCGGTGCGCTACATTTGGTTGTGCATTGCATCCATCTTCCATTGTGCATTTCATTATGTTTGGCAACACATTTTCATACCATCCATCATCCAACATGCCTATGAGAAACCACCTTAAAGCTAATGGCCTAAGGGAGCCTCCCCGACTACCTCCCCATTTTGGGGGACCCTATGGTGGCAATGAGAGCATTAATGAGAATGGTGGTGTGAAAACACCTCCATGTAAATCTCTTAGAGACTACATTCGGACTAATAGGCTTAAAGCACAAGAACCATCTAACATGTCTCTTAGAGAATGCCTTAGAGCCAATGGTCAAAGGGAGTCTCCTCAACCATCTCCCAATATTGGGGGGTGCAATGAATTTAACATTGGTAGTGGACATGAGGAAGCCTTTTCAAAGCATTATCAAGAATCCATTCAAACTTACAAGAACCCCTTTGACTATTTTCGTGAAGCTTCACGAATTTATTACCACCATGAGCACATTGAATATCCACCTCCACCCCAAGTGAGCTTTAATGAAAATCACCTTAATTTTTACCCTAACCAAGAACAAGTCCATCCAATTGAACAAATCCATCCCATCACTAACCTTAGGATTGAGAACATCATTAACCAAACCATTCTTCCCCAAGACTTTGAGTCTAAGGAAGACATTCCTAAGGTAAGTGAGGAAATGATTGAAAATGAACCTAGGGATGAAGAGTGTGAGAGAGATGAGTCCGAAATTGGGGACTCCAAACAAGAAGAGAGGGGTAGAGATGTGTCTACCCTTAATGATGACTTTGGTTTATTTGATGTTGGGAATATGCATGACAATGAGAATGTTGATGGTTTAGAGGACATTCTTACCATGTCTAGGGATCAAGTGACCCCTACTTTTACACCTCTAACACCTAGTCCTAACCTAACGAAGCCTTTGGAACTCCATGTCTCAACCTTTGAACCAAGCATCATTCCCATGGCCGACCAAGAAGAAGGGAGGGGTCAAGCACTTCATGGCATGAGCATAATTGGCACATTTGTGCATGATCATTCTTTATTTTCTACATATCATGACCCTTATTTCCCTTATGTGCTTCAAGGTTATACCATAGAGTTCATCAAACAAGTGGCCATTGTCTATTTTTATTTTTGTTTGAACTCTTTAAAAATCTCTAAGTTGGGGGTGTGGGATGATGGCAAATTCCCACTTTGTGGCATTGGTTGATTCTCTCTCAAAATTGGGTAGAAATAGGAGTAGTTGTTTTATTTCTTTGCCTTCTTAGTTTATTTATTTATTCATTTTTTTCTCTCATTTTTTTTTAGGAATAAGAGTAGTCTTTTTCTTTGTTTTCTTAGTTTATTTTCTCATTCTAAGTTGGGGGAGCTTTAGGCAAAACAAAGGGGTTGTCCAGTTTCTAACAATAAAGTGCAGACCCTATTTTTTAGCCGACTTTACAGTGAAATTTGTATCTACTGGAAGTGAATTAGCATGCAAATCTTATATGGATGAAAAGGTCTATGAATCTACTTTTCAACCAAAAAAAAAAAAAAAAACGGTGCATGATTTGCTTTCCTGTAGAGAGAGATATGGTTATTTTAGTGAACAGTGTCAAAGTTATCTGCATACACCTGAAAATTTAGCAATCCCCTTGATTTTCTGCAACATCCCTTCTTTGATTTTTCTTTGTTCTTGGGGTGCATTAGGCACCTTATTTTCTTTTTCCCACCATTATGTGCATTTCATGCTTTGTTCTCATGCATTGAGGACAGTGCATCATTTTAAGTTGGGGGTGGGGTAGAGGTTTTGCCTCTATTTTGTGTGTTTTTGTTTCTTTGTTTTGCGCCCTATAAAAAAAAATCTTTTTTTTTTAACTTGTGAAAGTGCCTTTTGAGTTTAGAAGATAAGAATTTTTGCATGTATGTTTACTCAAGATGATGTTGAATCACTCCTCATACCCAATATGTTGTGGAGATTGCTTAATTCATACATTTGTAGAGGGAATTACATCATTGTACACAATCATGCTTTTTAACACAATTTGTTACTAGTCTTGGCACTTTCATCCTTACATTAGTGGAGATTATTACCTTGTGAGCTTTAGAGCATTTATCGCCTTTTGGAGTGTTTGCATTCAATCCAGGATAGTTTCTTCACCCTTATTTCATTCAATAGCTTCATTATGCTTGTATTTGGTTCATGAGTGGAGTTGTGATATTGTTATTGACACTTGTACTCTATGAAATGCTTCGATTGTACAACTTAGGATATGATTCTTTGCCATGTTCTTCTTGGTAGCCTTTTGTTTCCCATACCAAACCGTACATTCCTCTTCACTCATGTTGATCTTTTACTTTTAGAATTGTGCAAAGTGATTTCATTTCTTGTATTGCAAAGGGACGCCTAAGTGAAAAAAGAGTGTTTTTACATTGCTAAAGAAAAAAAAAAAGAGAGAGAAAAGAGATTGATTTGGAGAATTCATTGCAAACAAGTATATTGTAATATGAAAAGTAGTTGTTGAATCTAATGAGGATGATAAAAGGATGGAAACAAAAAGGAGGAGTTAAAAAAAAAAAAAGAAGAAAAAAAAAAAAAAAAAAAAGAAGTAAGAAGAAGTAAGAAAAGAAAAAAAAAAGGAATAAGAGGAAGAAAAGAGTGAAAGAGGAGTTCAAAAGTTGAAAATATTTCAAGAGAAGAGTGAGAAGTAAATTTTGTGTATTAAAAGTTGAAAAGGGAGAGTTGTAGTTGTTTTGCATTCATCATGTCATGCCTTGATCACACATGATATGACCATTTACTCCCTCTCCTTACCCTTACCTTTCACATCTTCTACATTGCCCTCTTCCTTGCTACATGGCATAGTTGATCTAAGTTGCGTTTGATTGAAGTTTTCAATAGAGTATAAGCTATTTCTTGTCAATTTCTTTGAATCAATGCTCAACTTTGAACATTCTTTCATGGAGCTATGCTAATGTCGATACACTTTTATCTTTTCGATTTTTATTATTGGTATGCTCACTTGTTTTGTCTCTTTACATTTACTCCATTGTTGGGCATATCATTGCGAGAACTATGTGGAACTTTAATTGCGAGTGTATACCTTGTGAGGATTGAATCAAAGCGTAAAAGGGGTGGATTTGTGTAAATGAGTTTCATTTGTGTTGTTTAGCATGATTCTCCACCCACACACATGAACCTCTTTTTTGTATGAGTTGTTGCATATTAATGTAAGTGTTGGAGTTTGGAGTGGCATCAATGTTAACTTGAGTAGGATTATGCATTCATTCCTTATTCTTATCTTAATAGGCAATTCACAAAAGGATGTTTGTGGGTATCATCATTGAAAACCCTCACGAGACACCACTCGTCCACTAGGGGTAACTTAGGAGTTTAAAGGCTTGGTGCATAAGCTAAATGCACCCGTGACTCCTACAAAAGTGGAGATTATCATTAATGTTTTTGATAGTTTTTGCTAGGGACTAGCAAAATGTAAGTTGGGGGTTGTGATTACACCCTAAAAGTATAATCATAAGCCCTTAATTTGCACATTGTTAGACTTAGATTGTAGTTAATTATCTTATTCTAGTTTAATATTTGATTAATTGTATTTTGTGTGTGCTTTGTATAATAAAGGTATTTAGACGCAAAGAATGATCAAAGCGGGATTAAAACGAGCAAACCGGTCATGAGAAGTTCAACCTTTCTTGGTATTTTGGCCATAACTTTTCACTCCGACATTCGATTGAGCTAATTTTTGCGGCATTAAAAAGAAAACTTCAAAATCTACAACTTGTCGTCTAATGTGTATCGGCTGAATCGAGCTCTAAGGTGGTCAAATCAAGCTTCAAAGTTGCTAGGATCGAATAGGGATGAATAGTATCCGTCCGAACAGTGCGTTCGAACGGTTATTGTTCACCATCCGAACGGTGAACAGTACCCGTCCGAACGGTGAATAGTACCGTTCGGACGATGAATAGTGTGTTCGAACGGTTACTGTTCACCGTCCAAACGCACTTCAAACGGCCGTTAGACGCACCATTCAGACGGTATTCGAACGGTTACTGTTCATCCAGAATGCATTTTTTGCGTCCGAAGCTGCGTTTTTAGGATTTTTTGTATAGTTTTTGGGTAGTTAGGGTTAGTTTTAGCAAGGGGGCGGCGGGAGAGCTCCTCCAATGTTGGTTTTTCATGTTTTTGTTCATTTTTAGCTTAGATTTATGTTTGTAATGTTAATGTAGGAGTAGAAATTGTAACTTTCTTTCATTGTAATGTATTTTCTCTCATTTTCTTGCCATTTTCTCTCAGTTTCTTAGCAACCAAACACTAGTTTTACTTAGTTTAATGTTAGATTTACCTTCATTTATGCTCTTTATTATAAATTCTAGTAGCTAAACATCTTTTGGGTGTGATTGTGAAGATCCACCAAGGATTTTCAAGTATTTCAATGGGGATTCATGAACTTCAAAGTTTTGTTCATGGATTTGTATAGTTCTATTTGGTTGGGTGTTGGATTTATTCGAAAACTTAGATTCATAACCCATTTGGTAATATTTATGCACAATTCAAAAATTGGTATAAATCTTGCACATTTATAAGGTTTGCTTCTAGGGTTCTATTAATTGGTTTAATCCCTACACTCAACTAAATATAAACTCAAGGTTTTATGATCAAAATATTTCGAATTAAGAATCTATGGTGTGATTCTTGATTTGAGTTATAAAAATCCTCTATTGAAATTCTTGTTGTGAATTTGTGGATTGAATCAATCATATCTAAGCTTTCCATTTTAATTGCTTTACATTTAAATCATTTGCCTAGTTAATTGTTTTAATTTTCATTGTACTAGTTTAGTAAATCAAAACCCCATCAAAAACTTAAAGATTTTCGGTCCTTTTATTTTTCATTTTATTTTAAATTCAATTCCCCACATAATTACAAATCAACCCTAGGTTAGGTTAGTGTGAGTTGAGTGCTAGAGCCTATATTTAGCTAGGTCCCTTGGGAAAAAACGATACCGGATTACCGGTTTATACTTCATCGTGACCTCCGTACTCTTGCAGGATACTAACTCCATTTTGTAGTTTTGGAGCGAGTCACTATGCTAGCTCAATTGATTTTGAGCAAATTTAAAACTTTATCAATTAGTTTGAATATTAGATATCATACCAATGTGAAGATTTATAAAACATGTGCTGATGACTTTCTTGATCAAGCATATATAGATATATACATCTGACCGCATGGGACCCAATTATTTTACCTAGATGGCAAATTTCTTACTTGCTATAGATTTTGACATATTTTTTTTTTGTCATTCACAATAATTGCTTCATAAAATGAAGGCATTAATATTAAGATTGAAATTAAAGAGCTGGTAGTGTCTACTGAAACCATTGTGCAGACTCAAAATTTTTGTTCAGCGGCACATGATGAAATTGTTTTCAAATTTTTATATGAACTTTGATAAAAGTTTTAAATTTTGAGAGGGCCAATACACTATATTTTATTGTAACCTAAAGTTTTATCCGAGATTATAAAATTTTTAAAATTTTGGGAGGCCGCGGCCCCCCACTCACCCCCTTCGGTCCGCCAATGACTGAAACCTGATTAATAAAGAAAGCACATCCAACAAGAGGTCTTGAGCTGAATTTCTCGTGTTTGTAATTGGTAGATGGGATTAAAGACATCCATTTAGAGATAAAGACGCACCAATTGGTCATAATGGAGTTTGTCCATAGCATGTATACATTCCTACATATGTTCATATCATTTTCAAGAGCCACAAACAAATGATGCCAAATTGATACGGTGGAAACACACCTTGGTGTGATATAAATTGGAAGAAAGGATAACGTTATACATTCAGAATTTATCATAAGATTAATGTCTTTGATTGATAGCCATCTATTTAAAACTAAACACCTATGATCATAACTCTTAATTACAAAAATTAATAACACTAACACATCATTAAGGTTATTGATTACACTCCAAAAAGTATAATCTAAAGTCCCTAAATAGTTGGTTTTAGTCCAATTAGGTTGTATATATGTTCTATTTTAGCATAATAATTGTTTTAACAAGTGTTTATTGGTATTTTGCAGGTTTCAAGTGAAAAACGGGTGAGATTGAAGCAAAAATGGTCAAAGTGCACATTCACCGTAGGAGACACCATACGTACGGTAGGAGACACCATACGTACGGTGGTCCAACCGTATGTACGGTATCTTCAACCATACGTACGCCTGCAGCTAGAGACTCAACTTTAGAGAGTGCGTTTTTGCGTACGCCTCAGCGTACGTACAATATGCTCACTGCATGTACTGTAAACAGTATCGTACGTACGGTCCTGGCTATTCCTGCACGAGTTTTGAGGCTATATCATCCAAAGAGGACGCGATTTTTGTATCTATCTTCAGTTATAGCTTAAATTTTCTGTTAGGACGTACTGTAGAGAGAGAAAGTGGGTTTGTTATATTTTTTCTTGTATTTTCTTAGTTTTTCTTAGCTACCAAACACTATTTCCTTCATCAATTAATGAGCAATTATCAATTCTTTATGCTTTCTTCTATGGAATCAAGTAGCTAGACATCTCTTGGATGTAATTGTGGAAATCTACCAAGGATTTGCAAGGGCTTCAATGGAGGTATATGAATTCCAATGATTTATCCTATATTTTCTCCAATTCTTGCTTCAATTGAGTTGTAGACACATAGAATACTTAGATTCATAATTAAGGTTGGTAATTGCTATGCACAATCTTCTAATTGGTATAGGAATTGCACAATTGAGGATTTGTCTCTAAGATTCCTACAATGAAACAACAATCTACACTCAATTGAACTTGAATTCAAACATTTATAGTCGAAATCCTCTGGGTTAAGGATCCATGGAGTGAACCTTGACTTGAGTTAAACAAAACTCCATTGAAGACCTTATAGAGATTTGGTAGATTGAAGCAATAGCATCCGAGCCCTTTATTACTTAACTCAAATTTAGTATAATTGCCTTCTATTTTGCTTGTAATTAGCGTAATTGAGTAGTCTACAACATTCCACCACCCAATCAATTCTCGGTCTATTTTTAGTTCAATTTTAATTTGCTAAGCAATTCACTTGTTCATCACATTTGTTTGGTTGTTTCGGCTTTTGTATTGCCTATATTTGGTTGGTCCCTTGGGAGAGAACGATACTGGACATTACCGATTTATACTTTGATCGACACCCGTACTCTTGCAGGGAAGCTCAATTCTAGTACACATTTGAGAGCGAATCAGTTATATTTTTTATACAAGTTGTTTTTGACAAAATAACATTTTCCTCAAAGAAAGCGTCTTATATGGATGCATTTTGAGGCACATATCAATTGTATTTTTGCTCTTTTATTCACAGGACCTCCATTTCGACTGTCGTTGCAATCCAAACATTGACGAGCCAAGCAAGTGCATCATGTATCCCTTGCAGGGTCCATAAATTTTTTCTTATGTCGGCATAATGACCTAACTTCAATGAAAAGATATGTAATAACTTTTCAAACACGATAATTTCTCTCATCTTTGACAATATTATTAGCATAGTGATTGATTGAAATACTACTTGGCCTAACCATGACTAATCTTGTCTCGATGTTATTGACAAAATTGAAAATCCGTCTTTTAGCTGAGCGAATTTCCCATAAATTAGTTCCAAAAAGGAAAACAATTTCGCTGATTAATTTCCTCACACATCATTGTTAAAGTGGGTCTCTTATCACAATGAGTAGGATACATTATTGATACTCTTTTAGTACAATTGCATTCAGTTATTTACTCTGGTATCTTAGTTATTTAGGTCTTAAGTTTGAATCACCTTATAATGGTAAATATATATTATGGTTGTAATGCTGTGTTTATTGGACTTTCTCAAAAGAAATAAGTGTTCATTTTGATATATTTATCATAACTTAATTATTTCCTACCGACTGAAAAATAATAGTACTGGGCACATGATTGATAAGTAAGATCTTCTGATGGTTATCTTCAATTGACACATCATGTCAACGACCAACCATTTGAAACAAACCTTTTTAACCAAATTGTGAGGAAAATCTTTTCCCTTTTATTGTAGTACAAATGTGCGGTTCAAGTGATAGTTCTACAAACTGATAGCAAAATGAAAATGACCGTTTACCACGTGTTTATGATAGCAAAATGAAAATGACCATTTCGAAATTAAGTTTTACAATTTCGAGACTGGAGACTAGGGGTCGGTTTGGTACTTTTAAAATTTTTTATAATTTTATTTTTTTAGCTTGTATGTGAAAAAATTACAGTTTTTTTATAAGTTAAAACTAACAAAAAAGTAAAAAAAGAAATTGAAAAATTAATCTTTTTTTTACAAGTCAAAAAAATTAAACTAAAAAGATTGAAATATGATTCTAATTTAGAAGGACTCATCGTCACAGTTGAAACAGAAGTATGTTACTGCAAATCAGTCCTCTTCTTTGTAAATAAAAAGCTGATTGATGCGAAGACTTTTGAACAAAATGCAAAAGAAAAAAAGGAAGACAATAATGAACTTTTGTCACTATTTGAGTAGTTTTGCCCACCAATTTTCACATGGTTTAACATTTCTTTTCACAATTAGAGATAAGATTATCAAGGGCATATGATTAAACTGGATTGTCCCAGAAGACAATGATGCAAATTTAAATTATCAGGTGTTTTGACGAAAATTTAAATTTCTTTTAATTTTTTGTTCTGAAATTTACAGGTGCTTTTGGCTTTTTTTTTTCTTTTTTTTTATACTGACAAACACAAAAAAAAAAAAAAAAAAAAAAAAAGTAAACAAGCCAAAATTTGATATAAGTAATAATGTATTAAAAAAGTTATATTTCCACAACCAAATATTGACGAGCCAACCATGTGAAACATGACTCCCTTGAGTACATAAATTGGTTTTTATTATGCGAGCATAATGATAGAACTTTAATGATATGATATGTAACAATTTTTCAAGTAACACTTTTTCAAACATGCTAATTTCTATCGGTGATTGATGGTCTAATCATAACAAATCTTGTCTCAATATTATTGGCAAAATTGAAAATTTACCTTTTAGTTGAGTGAATTTGCCCATAAATTAGTTTCAAAAAGGAAATGAATTTCCATGGTAAATTTCCTCATTACGCACCATTGTTAAATCGTGTCTTATGACAAAATAAAACACATCGTTGCATAGGGCACAAGATTAACAAGATCTTTCATAGTTTACCTTTAGATAACATTGGTAAATTGAGATTTGAGAGTGACACTAATGCCATAAAAAGCCATAATAACGAAGAAAAATACATGCTGTGAAAACTGAAAAGAATTGAAACATCAAGTGAATCATTTGAAAGCACTACCACATGGTGCAATTAATGTGAGATTATCATGTGAGGGGCAATTGAAACTAACTTTTTGACTAAATGGAAGGAAAAACTTGTTCATATTTTGAAAGTTGAAAATCTCGTCCAAGTGATAGTTTGGTATAAAAAAAAAAAAAAGTGATAGAAATGGACATGACTCTTTAAAACTAAGACATTACAGTTTCTGAGACTTGAGATTAATTTCAAAAGAGTGATTATTAGTTTGCCCTCAAAACTTTCTCTAAATTACCGATACCAGATCAATATCAAAAACAGGTTCTTTAGCTAATATATAAGCACTCCAAGCATATTTCAAAAATATATTGCAACAAATTATTCAGTCCTCATCTTTACAGATGAAAAGTTAAAGAGAAAGAAAAAAAGACAAGGATGAACTTTTAACACTACTTGAGTGAGTTTCACCCGCCAATTTACACATTTCAGAAAATTGGTTTGACATTTCTTGCCACAAGAAAATATATTAGAAATACTAGTGTGCCTAGCCATCACCAATTTTGTCTCGGCATTATAGACAAAATTTAAAATATGCCTCTTTAGTTGAGTGAATTTCCCAATACACACCATTGTGGGAACATGTCTTATCCCAAAAGAAAATTGGTTCATAGTAAAGGCATAGGATTATAAAGTAAATCATTCAAAGTTTGTCTTTAATGATGGAATGAAAAGTAAATCAACTAAAGTTGTAGGGTGAGATTTGAGAGTGACATTAGTACCTATAGGAGGCAGACTAAAAATAGAAAAATACAAGCTCTGAAAAGAACACCATGTCAAGGACAATTGTAACTTTTGTTTTGACAAGAGAGAACCTGTCCAACAAGAGGCCTTGGGTTGAATTTTCATATTTGTAATTGATAGATGAGATCATGGATATCTATTAATAGATAGGCATTGTGCAATAATATATTTTTTGTTTGGTTATACAATTAGGGTTGTCAAGACTAGTTTACATGCACATTAATGAGTTCCCTTGCCAATGTGCTAAAAGAAAGGTTATTTATGTTAGGACTAGAGCATTTTGAAGAGATAAATTTCTTGCTGTCTAATTAACTGATGATGATGATCAAATTTTGAACTTAGAAGTCAAGACATCTAATTTGCATATCATCCGTATCTCTACTAAACTACCCTCCGAGTTGATATGGTCCAACCATGACCAATGGAGATTGTCAAGCGCATGCATGAATTCACGTGCTGGTGTGACATATATCGGAATCGTCAGATGAGGTTAAATTCCGAGATATAAATCATTTTCTTTTAATCTTCTATTCACATTGCCAGTTTTTAAACCAGTCAATACTATTTAGTACAATCTAAACATTGACGAGGCAAGCACGTGAACCATGGTTGGTCCATAAATTTCTTTTTATGTGGGCGTAGTGATGTAATTTTGATGACGCACGTGATCTTAGCCATTTTTCAAAACACGATAATTTCTGTCATCTTTAACAATCTTATCTGAATAGTGACTGATTGAAATACTAGTTAAGGTAGCCATTACCATAAATTAGTTGTTGAATTTAAAACGCTGTCAATTGGTTTGAATATTAGATATCACACTAATATTTAAGATGATATTTAAGGTGAGGAGCACTGCATCAGCATCAGGTGTGACTGTCGGTCACTATTGACTAATGTGACGCTTGACCGACAAGCGAGCGTGATGCCAGCATTTCGTATTAAGTTTTATCAAACATGTGCTAAAGACTTTCTCAATCAAATATATAAATATATATAACATCAACCTGCATCCAATCACAAGCCAAAAGCATGCCAGCAAATATTGGGATCCAATAATTTTACCTATAGATTTTGTCATTTTTAATTTTCTTCTATCATATATTTACCATAATTGCATTAGAAAATGAATGTATTAATATTAGGATCAGAATTGGAGGGCTGGCAGTGTCTACTGAAACCTTATTAATAAAGAAAGCATGTCTAACAAGAGGTTCTGAGCTGAATTTCTCATGTTTTGTAATTGGTAGATGAAATTAAATAAATTCATTTAAAGATAAGATGCGCCAATTACTCATAATAGAGGTTGCCCATAGCATTCATGCATTCCTATGTTCACGTCATTATCAGGAGCTACAAACAAATGCTGCTAAATTGATAAGCAGGAAACACCTTGGTGTTATTTAAAATGGAAGAATTTGTCTTGTATGGATGCATTCTGAGGCATATATCAAACTTTTTTTTATTTTTTTGGTCCTCTTTTGTTCACAATACCTCCATTTCCACCGTTGGTGCAATCCAAGCATTGATGAGCCAAGGATGTGAAACAGGTTCCCTATCAGGTCCATAAATTTTTTCTTGTGTGGCCATAATGACCTAATTAACTTCAATGGTATGATATGTAACAACTTTTCAAACCCGACAATTTCTCTCATATTTGATAATACTATCAGCATAGTGATTGCGTGAAATTACTAGTTCACCTCAGCTAACCATAACCAATCTTGTCTCGATATTATCGATCAAATTGAAAATCGGCCTCTTAGTTGAGTGAATTTCCCCATAAATTAGTTTCAAAAAGGAAAAAAATTTCCCTCATTGATTTCCTCCTTACACACCATTGTGAAAAGAGTGATGCTATATACAGTCTCATTTTTCAATTCCTTTTCTCATTTTTAGACATAAAGTTGTATGTAGCACTAATATTAATAAATTCATGAGTGACTCATTCACTTGTGTTTAGGAGTGAAAAAAAAATATTATAAAATAGAATTAAATACATCATTTTTCTTGTTCAAACGGGTCTTTTATCACAAATAAAACACATCATAGAATAAGAAACATAAAAATACTCATGTAGCTCAATTGCAACAAGTTATCTATTCTAGTACCTCGGTTATTGAGATTGCAGTGATAAATATTATTATGATTATTGGGTTTATTGTAAAATTGTGTTTGTTACATTTTCCCAGTAAATATAGGGTGCTCACTTTGATATATTTATCATAACTTAATTATTTTCTATCGACTGAAAAAAAATAGTATAGGGCACATCATTAATAAGTACGATCTACCAACGCTTATCTTCAATTGAAACATCATGTCAACCATTTGAAACAAACCTTTTTTTGACTAAATTAAAAGAAAATCTTGTCCCTTTTATTGTAGTACAAATGCTTGGCCAAATGATAGGTGTATAAAGTGATAGAAACTCGATTAAACCTCAATACATATTTGTTTTTGTTCTATCGTACTTGCATACCTTTCTATATCTACCACATATCGTGGACGGCCCATCTATGATAGCAAAATGAAAATGATCTTCTTAAGCTTCACAATTTCGAGACTTGAGACTAAGGACCTGTTGGTTCAGTTTTATTTTTAGTATTTTTTTTTTTTTAGTTTATAAGGAAAAAAAATTTAAATTTTATTCACTTATTTATTTTTATAAGTTAAAATTAACAAAAAAAAAACAAAAAAAGTTCAAAAAATCAACTTTTTTTTTTGGTTTATAAACCAAAAAGTGAAACTAAAAAAACTTAAAAGAAATCCTATGAAACGGATCCTATTTAAAAGGAAAAATGCTAGTAACAGATGCACTTATTGGTTAGGCGTGGCTAGCTGCGCGACACACCACCCCGAAGCCACCAACTGTTGATGGGTCAGAGATGATATGTCGCGCAGCGCTGCTCGCCTGCTAGCCACCTCCTTTGAAAATACTCATCGTCACACCTGAAACAAAAGTATGTCATGACAAATCTCTCCTTTTCTTTATAACAGAAAAGCTAATTGATGTGAAGGCTATTGAACAGAATGCAAAAGAAAAAAAGGAAGGCAATAATGAACTTTGATCACTATTTGAGCAGTTTCCGCCACCTATTTTCACATGGTTTAACATTTCTTGTCACAATTGGAGATAAGATTATCAATGGCATATGGATTATACTGGATTGTTACAGACTGATTACACTCTAAAAAATGCAATCTAAAATCCTTAAATAATTGTTGTTAGTCCAATTAGATTGTACATATGTTCTATTTTAGCATAATAAATGTCTTAATGAGTGATTGTGGGTTTTGTGCAGGAAAATGAGCGAAAAGTGGAGTAAAAAGGTCAAGTTGTGCAATTACCGTACGTACGGTAGGAAAAACTGTACGTACGGTGGTCCAAGTGCCAATATTTTTTTATCAAAAACCCCATATACAACCTCCTATCAAAACTTCTCCTTCTAAACATAAACATGTTTCTAATTACACAAGAAAAGTTCCCACATGTTATAAATGTGGTAAAATTGGCCATCATAAAAATCAATGTCGCATAAATCAAAAAATTAATTATTTAGATATTGATGAAACACTTAAACAACGACTTATGCATTTATTCTTAAATTCTGATGCTTCTGATAATCCTCCACTCTCTGATGATGAATTACAAATAGATGAAATTGTATCCCAATCTTCTTCTGGAGATGAATCTCATACTTCTTCTTCTCCTCCTGAACCTGACCAAATTATACAAACAAATTGTCAATGTCCAACCACGCATACTATTAATGTTATCACAAAAGAACAAGAATTACTTCTTGATGTTATTGATAAAATTTCTGATCCTCAAGTTAAAAAAGATTATTTACTTTAACTTAAACAGAGTTTAACTTCTGCTGACAAAACTACTCAAGATATTTCATTACTAAATAACCCTTATAATCTTAATGATATTCTCAAAAGATTTGATCAAACTTCTAAGTCTTCCCCTATAACTATTCAAGATTTACAAACTGAAATCAACTCTGTCAAAAAAGAATTACGTGATTTAAAACTTGAACATAATATTTCCAAAATTGATCTTGATAATCTTAAGAATCAAGTATTATTACTTCAACACTCTTCCTCTTCTTCTAGTCAACCTATTGTCCCAAATTCTACAGATATTTTCTTACTTTCCCAAATCTCTTATAAAAAATGGAATGTTAAAATTACTATTGTTGTCAACCAAGAATTTTGATTTGACACTATTGCCCTTTTTGACTCTGGTGCCGATCTTAATTGCATTCAAGAAGGTTTAATCCCAACTAAATATTTTGAAAAAACACGTGAACGTCTCTCTGCTGCTGGTGGAACTCCACTCCAAATACAATATAAACTTTCTAATGCTCATATTTGCAATAATAATGTGTGCATCAAAACTCCTTTTGCTCTTGTCAAAAACCTTTCCAGAGAAGTCATATTAGGAACTCCTTTCCTCAGTCTTCTCTAACCCTTTCAAGTTACTACTAAAGGTATCACTACTACTCTTAATAATAATCAAATTATTTTCCCCTTTGTTTATCCTCCTGGTACAAAAGATCTCAATACTTTAAAAAATTTTGCTATTTCCCATAATACTCTCAATCTTATTCTTCGAAAAGAAAAACACTTATTATTTTTAAAAGAGGAAAAAATTAATACTCAAATTGAACGTAGCTTACAAAATGGTACTTTGCAATTAGCCATAGGTAAATTTTTAAAAAAATTACAACAGGAAGTTTGTTTTGATGTACCCAATGTTTTCTGGTCTATGCACAAACATGTTGTTACTTTACCTTATGCTTCTGAATTTTCTGACTCTAAAATTCCTACCAAAGCTTGTCCGATCCCAATGAACACCGTACGTACGGTTTCTCACACCGTACGCACGGCCCAATTCCAGGCCCCAAACTTCATAGGAGAGTATTTGGCGTAAGCTTCACCGTACATACAGTGGTCCAACCGTACGTACGGTATATCCCACCGTACATACACCTGCACCAGAGGACACAAACTTTAGAGAGGGCAAATCAGCATAGCCTTTTACCGTACGTACGGTACGTTCACCGTACATACGGTGAACACTATTGTACGTATGGTACCAGCCTTGACTGCGTGAATTTTGCTGCAATATCACTTAAAAAAGGACGCGATTTTTGTATCTATCACCACATTTAGCTTAGATTTTTTGTTAGGATTAGATATAGAGAGAGAAAGTGGGTTAGATATAGATTTCCTTGTATTTTCTCGCATGTTCTCGCACTTTCCTTGTAAACAAACACCTGTTTCTTCTTAATTCAATGAGAAATCTTCAATCATTCTTGCTTACTCTTATGGAATCAAGTAGCTAAGCCTTCCTTGGATGCAATTGTGAAGGTCTACCAAGGATCTTCAAGGTCTTCAATGGAGGTATATACACTTCAATGATTCATCTTATGAAATCTTCAAATTCATCTCAATTGTGTTGTAATTCTTTAGAAAACTTAGATTCATAATCACGTTTGGTAATTTCTATGCACAATTCATTGATTGGTATAGGCATTGCACAAATTATGATTTGAACCTAAGATTCTTAGCAATTGATCATTAATTACAACCAATTGAGCATGAATCCCAACTTATATAGTCTAAATCTTCCGAATTAAGGTTCCGCGGAGTGAATCCTTAATTTGAGTTATAAAACCCTCCATTGGGACACTTGTAGAGAATTGGTAGATTTGATCAATTGTATCCAAGCCCCTTTTATTAATTGTCACAAATTTAGCATAATTACTTTCAATTCTAGGTGTAATTAGCATAGTTCAAGTAGTTTACAACATATCACCACCCAAACAATTTTTGGTCTCATTTTTAGTATAGTTTCAATTTGCTAAGCCACTCGCTAATTCATCCTGTTTGTTATTGGTTTCAACTCGTGCCACACTTATATTGGGTTCGGTCCTTGGGAGCGAACGATACCGGGCCTCGTCGATTTTTACTTCGATTAACACTCGTACTCTTGCAGGGAAAGCTTAAGTTTAATTGCACATTTAAGAGCAGAATCACAGACAACAATGATGTGAAACTAAAAAATTTAAGTAGCCTCAATTGACATTAATGTATGAAAACAGCTGGATAAAACAACGAAAATTAACAGTGTTTTTTTGTACTATTTTTTTTTGGGTCTTATATAGGTGTTTTGACCAAAATTCAAATTTCATTTAATTTTTTTGGGCTTTTACAGGTGCTTTTGACTTTTTTTTTCTTTTTTTTTACACTGAAGCACAAAATAAAAGGATTAAATAAAAGTAATAATGTATTGAAAAAGTTATATTTGCGCCGTGGTTGCAACCAAGCATTGACGAGCCATTCATATGAAACATGACTCCTTACAGGATCCATAAATTTTTTATTGTGTGGGCATAATGATAGAATTTCAATGATATGTTATATAATAACTTTTCAAACATCATGATTTCTGTCGGTGATTGATGGTGTAACCATAACCAATCTTGTCTCAATATTATTGGCAAAATTGAAAATTTACCTTTTAGTTTAGTGAATTTCCTCATAAATTAGTTTCAAAAAGGAAATGAATTTCCCCGGTAAATTTTCTCATTGCGCACCATTGTTAAATCGTGTATTGTCACAAAATAAAACCTTTAGATGACATTGGTAAATTGAGATTTGAGAGAGAGTGACACTAGTGCCATAAAAAGCGTAATAAACAAAGAAAAATACATGTGAAAACTGAAAAGAATTGAAACATCATGTGAACCATTTGAAAGCACTACCACATGGTGCAGTTAATGTGAGATTATCATGTGAGGGGCAATTGAAACTAACTTTTTGACTAAATGGAAGAAAAAAATGTCCACACAATTTTAAAGTCGAAGATCTGGTCCAAGTGATAGTTTGGTAAAAAAATAAGTGATAGAAACCACTATTAAACCTAAAACACATTTGTTTGTATTCTCTCATACGCACACATCTTCCTAGGTAGCATCTATCTTGAAGGGACCATCAGTAATAGCAAAATGGACATGACTCTTTAAAACTAAGCATTACAGTTTTTGAGAGAGATTAATTTTAAAAAAGTGATTATCAGTTTGCACTCAAAACTTTCTCCAAATTATCGATACCAGATCAATATCAAAAATAGGTTCTTTAGCTAATATATTAGCAATCCAAACATATTTTGAAAATATGTTACAACAAATTAATCAGTCCTTACCTTTACAGATGAAAAGTTAAACAAAAAGAAAAAAAGAAAAGAAAAAAAGACTAGGATGAACTTTTAACACTACTTGAGAGAGTTTCACCCACCAATTTCTACATTGCAGAAAATTTGTTTGACATTTCTTGCCACAAGAAAATATATTAGAAATACTAGTGTGCCTAGCCATCACCAATTTGTCTCGACATTATTGACAAAATTTAAAATCTGCCTCTTAAGTTGAGTGAATTTCCCAATGCACACCATTGTGGAAACATGTCTTGTCCCAAAAGAAAATTGGTTCATGGTAAAAGGCATATGATTATAAAGTAAATCATTCAAAGTTTGTCTTTAATGATGGAATGAAAAGTAAATCAACTAAAGTTGTAGGGTGAGATTTGAAAGTGATATTAGTACCTAAAGGAGGCAGACTAAAAACAGCAACATACAACCTCTGAAAAGAACATCATGCCAAAGACAATTGAAACTTTCATTTTGACAAAAGAGAGCCTGTCCAAGAAAGGGGCCTTGGGCTAAATTTTAAATATTTGTAATTGATAGGACATATGTTACAGATCTATATTACATTTGTTTGGTTATACAGATGTAAAGACTAGACATATGATTATAAATTTTAAATATTTTTGCTTGGTTATTGTCGCGTCCAGATTTTTCGCACTCGAGAAATACTCACACAAGTGGGAAAAATGCTGTATTCTCTCGTTAAAACTCACCCTCCTAGAAGAATGAATGCGACTAGGTTTGAATTGAAAATAGATTTGAATAAAGGGCTTTTGAAAATGATTCGGAGTCGCCACTTAACTTGATTAAGGTGAGTTAGGTCACCTAAAAACTAAGCATAATCCGAAGACTACACTTATGGTTTTTGAAAAAACGATTTGAAAATATCTCCTCAAGAGAGGGTTTTTTAGGAAAACGGGTTGTTTGGCAACCTTTGGAAAACATTTAGCCCTTTTTGAAAAATAACTCCATTTTGGTCTTTGAAATCAGTAATCCTAGATTCGAAGGTTGGTTACGTGTAGGGAGGACGCACTAAGCTATCACCCTACCTCGCCCTTTCGGTACCTACATGTCAATCTACCCTAGGTTCACCTATGAGAATCTTCAACTAACTATTGGCCAATCCTATTCACTTTGAAAAACAATGTTTGAAAAGAAACTAATATGATGCATGATATGCAAGTGCAAGGAAAGAGAATGGAAAAATAGATTTAGAAAGAAATTTGAAAAGAAGAATTTGATTTGATTCTAGAAGAGATTTGAAGTTATAGAATTGAAATTGAAAAGTTTGAGAAATTAGAAATAGGGATTTGAAAATAGATTTTTGAAATTGGAAATTTGAAAATAGATTGGAGATTTGAAAAGATTTGTGAAATTTGAAATTTGAAGAAAGTTGTGACCGCACCTATGAAGGTGGAATTGGAAGTTTGAAAAATGTTGTGACCGCACCTATGAAGGTTGCCTACGTATCCCTTTGGGGGAATCAGGTCAGTCGTAGTTCGGACCGGAGTCCGATTGAAAAGAGATTGATTTGAAAAAAGAGATTGGATTGGAAGAAAGAGATTGAATTGAAAATTGAATTTGATTTGAAATTAGAAGAGGAGATTGGAAATTGGAATTGAGAGGATTGGACTTGCTTTGGAAAGACTGATTTTGGAAAGACTTGGTTTTAGAAAGATGGAGGTTTAGGAAACCTAGACTTAGGAAGGGTAAGACTTAGGAAAGACTCAAGAGTTTAAGAAAGATTGGATTTAGGAAAGGTTCGAATTAGGAAAGGTTCGATTTAGGAAAGTTCCGAATTAGGAAAGTTTCATTTTTGGAAAGTTTCAAATTAAGAAAGTTTTGAATTAGGAAAGTTTTAGGTTTAAGAAAGTTTTCACTTTAGGAAAGTTTTGAAATGGGAAAGCATTGATTTTAGAAATGTTTTGAATTAAGAAAAGTTTAGTTTGAGAAAGGTTTAGAGTTTGGAAAGTTTCAAGTTAAGAAAGTTTTGAATTTTGGAATGTTTTGAAAAAGGGAAGTTTTGAATTTGGAAAGTTTTGAAAACAAGGAAGTTTTGAAAATAAGTTTTGAGTTTAGAAAAGTTTTAGATTTGGAAAGATGTTGAAGTTTTGGAAAATTTAGAATTTAAAAAAGTTTGGAAGTTTAGAAAAATTTATCTTAAGAAAGTTTTGAATTTAGGAAACTTTGAATTTGGAAAGATTCAAATTTTAAAAAGTTTAGGATTTAGAAAGTTTTAGAGTTTTAAGAAATCTTGAGATTAGGAAAGGTTTGAAAAAGTTAAGATTTGAAAAGAGGGTAGAATTAGGAAAGGGTTGAATTTTAGAATTTTGGAAAAGATTTTTTATGTTCAAGTTTTGGAAACTTAAGATTTAGGAAAGTGAAAGATTAGGAAGGAGTTGAATTAGGAAGGGATTGGATTTGGTTTCTAAAAGCAAAGGTTTGATTTTGTTTTCAAAAACGGAGGATTGAATTTGGTTTCCTAAAGGGAAAATAGGATTTGGCAAGGATTTGAAAAGGGAGATTCTAGAAACCCTAGTTTTGAAAGTGCAGAATTTTAACGTAGAAAAGAGGTTTTGGAAACATGTATTTTTTGGATGTGAAGACAAGAGGTTTTGGAAATCTAGGTTTGGGGCAACGTTTGAAAATAATGTTTTTGGGAAGAAAATTAGGGTTTCCTAATTGCGGGTTCTAGGGCTTGATTTGGGCTCCAAGGAAAGAGGATTTTTGGAAAGTGCGTTTTTGGAAACGAAGGTTTTCTAGAAGGGGAATCCTAGGGAGGAGTTTTTGGAAAGTGAATTTGGAAAGAGATTTTAAAGAGAAGGAGTTTTTGGAAAGCGTGTTTTTTGGAAACGAAGATTTTGAAAGGAAATCGCAGAGGGGAGTTTCTAAAAAGAAGGTTTTGGAAAGAGAGTTTTTGAAAAAATTTTTGGGGAACGTTTTTAGAAAGTGAATTTTGGGGAGAAGATTTTGAAAAGGAGTTGAAAAATGGAGTTTTGAAAAATAGATTTTGGAAGGGAGTTTTTGAAAACAATTTTGGAGAGGAGAGTTTTAGGAAAGTATGTTGAAAAAGAGATTTTAGGAAAAGAAACTTTTTGAAAAGAGAGTTTTTAGAAGGTGTAAAAACATCTCACTTTCCTAAAACAATTCTAACCATAAGAGGGCTAGAACCACTTTAGGAAAGCGGTTTTGAAAACAACAAGATTTGAAAATATAGACAAAAAATGTCACTTTTAATGTAACACTTTCCTAAAGCAACCCTAGCCATGGAAAGGCTAGAATCACCCTAGAATTGTGATTTTGAAAACAAGTTTTTGAAAAAGAGATTTTGATGCAATTTTGAAAACAAGTTTGAAAATGATTTTGAAAACGAGTTTGAAAACGAATTTTGGAAGATGCAAGACTATGATATGCACAATGCAATTTTGGGGTCGTGAACATACAAGGCTAAGGCTTCACCACATAATCAAGGGGGCCGGACCCACGTGGTCTCTAGTTAGACTAGAAGAAAGCCCCCGACACGGTGACTCTCCAACAGTCTAATCCTACACATGGACCGGAAATCCCCTTGTTTCAAGCATGCAAAGAAAGGGGGGGGGGGAAAGAGATGGGGGATTAAAATAGAGAAAACCCAAGTGGGTTAGGAGAGAGAAGAGAGAGGGGGAAGTACGAAAATTTAAAGAGAACCTACCTTGTATCTTGTTTATTTTGCGCGCCGTGCTGTCTTTGGTCTTCGGTCTTCTGTCTTCGTCTTGATCTTCGTCTTCAATCTTCAAGAGTGGTCTTCAAGCTTTAGATTGCAGCTCTTCAGGTCTTCGAAGGAAGGTTGAAGGTTAGTGTATAAGTGTATGAGGGTGTATATGAGTGTATAGGAGGCTAGGGTTTGGAAAACCTAAGGAAACTAGGGTTTAGGAGGTGCTCGAGCTCTATATATCGAATTATATGATTTTTAGGTTGGGTTTGCGGATCCCTTTCACGTTGAATGAGGCTCTGTATTTATAGAAGGAGGAATACACTGGCACCTGTTGCAATGGCGCCAAGCCAAAATTCATTCTGGCGCCATTAGGAGTGGCGCCAGGCCAAATATTGGCTTGGCGCCACTACTAGTGGCGCCAGCCAATTAGGAAACTATTAAGGTTGGCAAGCAACGTATCTTTGACTAGATTTGGGCGCCTGTACTAGTGACTACCATGCAATTTTTAGCCTGGCTTCACTAGGAGTGACTCTGGAAAGTCCGAGAATGATTTGAAGGAGCCGGGAACGACCCGGAAGGCCGGAAAGGAGCAGGAACACTTAAAATAGTGTCTTGGAGGTATTTGACTTGAAAAGTGAGGATAAAATGTGTCGGAAAGGTTGACCGGGCCTTTAGGGGGCAAAACGGTCAATCAGACTGGGAAGCTGCCGGGCGGAACTCGGACTGTCCCGGAAGAAGACTTGGGATCTAAAAACATTGTTCAAAATGTTCCCAGAGGTTGCCGGTTTGATTTCTAGAGCCGGCATGGTCGGAAAAGGAGACCGGCCCACCATGGGCAAAACGGTCATTTCACACCGGGTTGGCCGAAATTGACTCGAAATGATCCGGAAAGGTAAAAGGAGGTTGAGAACACTATAAAAAGTAGTCTCAGGAGGTTACCGGTTTGATACCCAGAGCCGGTGTGGTCGAAGAAGGAGACCGGCCCACCAGGGGCAAAACGGTCATTTTGTACCGGGTTAGCCGAAACTAACCCGGAATGATCCGGAAAGGTAAAGGAGGATTGAGAATACTATAAGAAGTATTCTCGGGAGGTTACCGGTTTGATACCCAGAGCTGGTGTGGTTCCCGGGGCCTTCGGATGCTTAGGGGCAAAATGGTCATCTTGACCGAAAAGTCTCGAAAAAGGTCCTAAGGGCAGTTTGGTCATTTTTCACCAAAGTGGGCTAACAGACACTGGTGTTGACCTGGGTTTTGAGTGTTTCCGTCACTCTAACGGCGGTTGTCGTGACACAGGGTTTGTTACCAATTCCCTATATCGACCTATTTGTGAGTATTTCCGCTACTCTAACGGTTTTGTGAGTAGTTTCGCTACTCAGACCGTCTCGAGAAATAAATTGTCTCGAGAGTGGGATTGGAAAGGGGTCTTACTGTCTCCGAAGAGACGCGCCTAGATTGGAACCGTCTCAAGGAATAAACTGTCCCTAGAGAGGGATTGGAAAGGGGTCTTACCGTCTCTGAAGAGACGCGCCTGGATTGGAACCGTCTCGAGGAATAAACTGTCCCAAGAGAGGGATTGGAAAGGGGTCTTACCGTCTCCGAGGAGACGTGCCTGGATTGGAACCATCTTGAGGAATAAACTGTCTCGAGAGAGGGATTGGAAAGGGGTCTTATCGTCTCCGAAGAGACATGCCTGGATTGGAACCGTCTCGAGGAATAAACTGTCCCGAGAGAGGGATTGAAAAGGGGTCTTACCGTCTCCGAGGAGACGTGCCTGGATTGGAACCGTCTTGAGGAATAAACTGTCTCGAGAGTGGGATTGGAATCGGAAAGGAAAGGACAATGCCTCTAAGGGCATTTTGGTCATTTTGCCTCTATTTAGGCCTGACAGGCCCGCGAAGCGATGGAAAGATGGAATTTGGACCTAAAGAATTGGTTTCGATTGGAATACGCCCACAATGACCTGAAAACAAGTCTGGACGGAGTGTAGATTGCCGAGCGATCAAAAATGGGGTGCTTACAGTTATACAATAACAGTGGCTGGGACTAAATCACACCTGCATCAAGTTTCCTTTCCAATCTCAGTAAAGACAAGTTATTCATGTTAAGACTAGAATATTCTTAAAAGATAAATTTTTTGTTGCTTAATTAACTAAAGATGATTGTCAAATTTTGAACTAAGAAGTCAAGACATTTGTTTTAGAGATCATTCCTATCTCTACTAAACTGCCCTCGAAGTTGATATCATTCAACAATTAACAATGGACATTTTCCAGCGCATGCATGCATTCACGTGCTTGTGATATTTTCTGAAGACATATATAACAATTGTTGCTAAATGGACGTGACATATATTGGAATAGTCAAATGAGATTAATTAAATTTTTATATATAAAATAATGTGGTAGTAGTTCTTTTTGTAATTAAAAACTATTATGATGAGTAATTATTTTGAAATGAATAACTCTCATTAAAATAAATTTTATATAAATTTTTTATTTGCATAACATTACTATTTTCTTTTTGTTTATTTATTGACATTGCCAGTTTTTCAACCAGTCAATACAATTTAGTACAATCCAAACACTCATGAGGCAAGCACGTGAACCATGGTTGGTCCACAAATTTCTTCCTAGGTGGGCATAGTGTCATAATTTTGATACGTGTGTGACCTTAGCCCTTACAGTAATTGGTATATATTCAAAATAATTGCATAGAAATTGAAAGCATTGGTATTAGGACCAGAATTGGAGAGCTAGTAGTGTTTAGTGAAACCTTATTGATAAAGAGAGTCTGTCCAACAAGAGATTATGTGCTGAATTTCTCATATTTTGAAATTGTAGATGAAATTACAAAAATCAATTTATAGATAAAAGACGCATCAATTGATCATAATGGAGGTTGTCTATAGCATGCATGCATTCCTATGTTCACGTCATTATCAGGAGCTACAAACAAATGCTGCTAAATTGATATGAAGCAAACACCTTGGTGTGATTTAAAATGAAAGAAACTGGCTTGTATGGATGCATTTAATAAATTTATGTGTGACCCAATCACTTATCTCTAGCAATCCTATCACAAATAAAATAAATCATAGAATAGGACAAAGTATTGATACTCATGTAGCTCAGTTTGATCAAATCGTCTATTTTAGTAGTTGAGATTTTAGTGATAAATATGTATTATGATTGTTGGGTTTATTATAAAGTTGTGTTTGTTAAACTTTTTCAAAGGGGACGAGTGTTCACATAAATATATTTATTTATCATAACTAAATTATTTCCTATTGATTGAACAAAAAAAAAATAGTATAGGGCACATGATTAATTAGTAAGATCTTTATCTTCAATTGAAACATCATGTCAACCATTTGAAGCAAACCACTTTGACTAAATCGAAGGAAAATCTTGTCCCTTTTGTTGTAGTATAAATGTGTCGTCCAAGTGATAGTTGTACAAAGCAATAGAAACCCTATAAAACCCCTTTTTTATATATATATATATATATATATTGGTTCTGTCATATAGTTGAATACCTTTCTCACTACTAAAGAAAGAGTTTTTTGCTTCGGAAGTTTTTGCGACGACTTTCTTGCCGTGGCCAAAAATGTCTTTTGCCACGACAACAAGGCCGTGGCAAATATCCATCACAAATAGTTTTTTGCGACAACAATTTGCTACGGAAAAATTTATGGTGGCATAAAGTAGTTTTTGACTCAGGTATTTGTGACGGCAAGATCGTTGTCGCAAAACATGATTCTGGCGATGACACGCCTCTAGATGTGCTTCAACTGGAGTCACTCCGCAAGGGTACGGAGGTCGCGCTTGTAGTAAAACCAGAGGATCCGATGTCGTTCTCTCCCAAGGGAATTCTGCAAACATAGCAACAAAGTTCAACTAACACGGGCACTTATCTTAATGGATTGCAAATGAAAATTCTTGTCTTTTCCTAACATAAAAGAGACCGAAAATATGTTGATTTTGAGATGATGGTGGTTCAATACTTAATGCAATAATTTAAGAACTAATGAAGACAATAAAATCTAGTTTTATGTAATTTAGAAGAAAAGCTTGGACATGGTTGTTTCGATCCACCAATTCACAACAAAGGTTTCCAATGAGAGGTTTATAACTCAAATCAAGAATCACACCTTGGATTCTTGATTCGAAAAATATTGACTATAAAAGTGTGGGTTTTTGTTTGATTGAGCATACAGAAGGAATCTATAATTGGCACCCTAGAATCAAACCTTAGGCATGTGCAATACCTATACCAAACATTGATTTGTGCATAAATATTGCCAAGGGGTTATGAATCTAAGTTTTTTTCTAATGAATCTCATACTAAATCAAATGAAATCATGAAATTTTAAGGATATGCCATTGAAGTTCATACAACTCATTTTTCACCCTTTGAAGATCTTTGGTGGATCTTCACAACCACATCCAAGGGGTATTGAGCTACTAAGATCCATGTCAAAAAGCATAAAAGAAGACAAATCTACCATTAAACTATATAGAACTAGTGTTTGGTTACTAAGAAAATGAGAGAAAGTGGCAAAAAAATGAGAGAAAATCATTCACTTCATATATATATATATATATATATATCAAGCATTCATTTACAATGATCCAAAAGTAATAAATGACATTAAATACAAAGTATTAAGAATAGATCTAATTAAAAACCTTACAAGATAACAAAAGTCCCCTTTTTGAAGCTTCTTCCCTGTCCAGTTTCTGCAGAAAATGACATACTATCCATTTTGTCTCGAACATACAGCTTTTATACTCTGCAGAAAAACAGAGTCTGTACACACTGATCGATCGGTGGACGACCGATCGATCGCCCGATCGATCGCAAAACCGACCCCTCTGAAGTTTGCTTCTGTGTAGTCTATTGAGGAAATTCCGATGTCACCGATCGAACGACCGATCGATCGAAAAAACGCCCTCTCTGAAGTTTGCTCCAAAAGGTCGAACAGAGGATCACCGATCGATCGCAAGATCACCGATCGATCGGCCGATCGATCGGTCATCCCCACATTTGCCCATTTGCCTTAGTTTAAGCTCCAATTCCTGCAAAAAGTGTACAAAAAGAGTTTTAATGCGTTTTAGGAGTTAGAATACTAAATTAACACTAAATTCAACTAATCAACTAACAATTTAAGCCAAAAGATTACTATTTCTAAGAGTAATCAACACCCCCCAACTAAACCTTTGATAGTCCCTATCAAAGTATGAGAGGAAAACAAAAATATACACATGTATTAATTTTATTCAAGTCAAATCTCCATCCACCTAGGTTGTGAACCAAAGCAAGGCAAAGGCATAAAGTATGAAAGAAATAAAATACATTGACGTGTACTACCAATGACATATGACCCTAATGATTCAAAACTCGTACAATTACGTCCTCGATGCTTCGATCCAAGTCTCACAAGGCATACACTCAACTTTGAACATGAACACTCATGGTCCCTCAATGGAAAGCTTTTTTAACGAGTAAATGTATAAATCATGCAACTAGAGCAATTCCGAAACCAAAACGAATAAATTGTAAGTGTATCGACTTGGCATAGCTTCATGAAGGAATATTCACAGCTTAAGCATAATCTAGAAAATTGACATTAATGTCTTATACACAATTGAATTAAAAATTCATGTATCTTCGGATATCAAGGCAATAAGGGTGATGAATGAAAGAAGAGCCATGTAAGAGGATAGAAAGTGGAAAAAGATTTCAACATATGCAAGCGCATTACACATGATGATCAATGATATTCACTTCCACATTTCCAATCTTTTGAATCACTTTTGCAATCTTCCTTCACCTCACTTCTTTTGTATTTGATTTTTTTTTTTTTTAACACACCTTTTCATCCCTTTCTATGTATATATATATATTTTTTTTCTTTACTCTTCAACTCCATACACCTCCAACTTTACAAATATAACAGCAATGCATCTATTGGCATTGACACTCTTTAAACTTATGCACATGCGTATGAACATTAAAAAGAAGAAAAATACACATGGAATGACTCAATGGAATGAAATGGCCTATGTGTTTAGAATCTGAAGAATACAACAAATCAAAACTTCAAAAGTGTATAAGGGATTAATAAATCTATCTAACACTTGAACATGTAAACCAACATCAAAATATAATGAAGTTATTCAATGAATGAGGATCAACAAAAATAATCTTGAATAAATGTGATTCACTCTTCAAAGGCGATAAATAGGCTCTAAAGCTTACACGGTAAAAATCTCCACCTTATAAAGACATACATGCATAAGAATGAAACACAAGGCATCACATGACATGTTAGTGTGCAACAATGCGAATTGTCTTTTATAATGATTTTATGCCAAAAACTTGCAATGTATCATAATCTCGAAGGTGGGTTAATCATTAACTCAAATTTAATCAAAAACATGGTATGGTACTTGTTTGAAACAACCTTGACACCTCCATCACAAAAATCCAAAAAGAAATGATATCAACAATTAAGGATATAGCTAAGGTGTCAAGTTATAGAAAGGAGCAATACGAATACTATACAATACCCATAACCTCAGTTGGAACAATACATGCGATATGGATATCAATCAAAAAGTACACCTGTAACTGAAATGCCAAAATATATCCGGAATAGACAAAAGAATACAATAAATGTATACAAAAAGGGTATGCCATAATAGGAAAGATTACTATACAAACAGCTCAAAAATAAATACATCCACTATAATAAAAAAGATTTAGATACATCATATGAAATGAAATGCTATGAAGTGCACAATGCATCTAATCTAACTAGAGATCCGAAAAGAGGTCTCCATCATCCGGAGGAGGCTGGCCAAGGTGCTGGATAATCTCCTGGAGTCGAGTGGACTAGGTCTGCTGCTGCTGCTGAATGTCAATCAGCTGACCCTGAAGTGCAACAATGGCAGTGTCCTGAAGATCTAATCTAGCCATAATGTCGGCCTGCCACTGCTGGCGCTCTGCCTGCTGAGTGGTCAGCTGCTCCTGAATGGCTGCCAAAGTCTGAAGTAACGTCCCCTGAGCTGGCTCCTCCTAAGCCTGAGCCTGAGCCTGGGGCTGCACTGCCTGCCCTGTCTGATCCTGCCGCTGCTCCCCTGACTGGGTCTCCTCTTGAGTCTAAGAAGGCAGCTGTTGAGAAGACGAGTGAGCCGAACTAGCTGACCCCCCGTTCTTCGACAACTGCCCTGCCGCCCTCTTCTCCGTCTTCTAGTCTATGTCAGTCGAAGAGGAAAGCAGCGCAACATCTGCAACACTAACCCCAGCCGCCCTAATCCTCGCTGTCAGAAAGCAACCAAAGGGGATACTGGACTGGGGAGTAGCAACCTGAGTCGCGGCCCACAATGCCTTATACATGAAGTGGGGCAAGTCAATAGTCCTGCCCGTCCCAATGGCCCACATCAACTGCCCCCGCATCCTACTGCACTCCACCATCCTCCCCAGTGGAAAGATCGAATAGCATGTCCAAAGGAACAGCGGGTGGTATCTGGGTGCAAGCTGCCTAATCCTGATCTAGGAAGCTGTCCAGGACTCTCCCGGTGCTAAAATCTCGGCACACATCTCCTCATAAGATGGTGGATGCTCCCCATCATAAGAGAACTGAGGGTTAGCAACCCTCGGTATATCAAACTGCTCAGCAAAGGAGTCCGGGGTGATAACAACATGATTACCCTTAGAAATAGTAATCTTTTGGCTTAAATTGTTAGTTGAATAGTTAAATTTGGTGTTTATTTAGTATTCTAACTCCTAAAACGCATTAAAACTCTTTTTGTACACTTTTTGCAGGATTTGGAGCTTAAACTAAGGCAAATGGGCAATCTTGAGCATGACCGATCGATCGGCCGATCGATCGCCCGATCGAATGGTCCACGGAACGTTCGATCGGCCGATCGATCGGTGATCCTGCGATCGATCGGTGATGCTCTGTTCAACCTTCTGCAGCAAACTTCAGAGAGGGCGTTTTTTCGATCGATCGGGCGTTCGATCGGTGACGTCGGAATCCTCTCAACAGACGATACAGAAGCAAACTTCAGAGAGGCCGGTTTTGCGATCGATCGGGCGTTCGATCGCCCTGACCGTTCGATCGGGCGATCGATCGGGCGATCGATCGGTCGTATACCGATCGATCGGTGTGCACAGTCTCTGTTTTTCTGCAGAGTATAAAAGCTTTTGTTCGAGACAAAAAGGGATATAGGGTATTTTCTGCAGCAGTTTGGACGAGAAGAAGGCTCCAAAAGTGGATTTTTGTTATCTTGTAAGGTTTTTAGTTAGATCTACTCTTAATGCTTTGTATTTAATGTCATTTATTGCTTTTGGATCATTGTAAGTGAATGTTTGATATATATATGAAGTGAATGATTTTCTACATTTTCTAGCAACTTTCCATCATTTTCTTGGCATTTTCTCTCATTTTCTTGGCAACCAAACACTAGTTCTTTATAGTTTAATGGTAGATTTGGTTCATTTTATGTTAGTTAACATGGATTCTAGTAGCTAAACACCCCTTGGATGTGGTTGTGAAGATCTACCAAGGATCTTCAAAGGGTTGAAAATGGGTTGTATGGACTTCAAAGTCATATCCTCAAAATTATATGGTTTCATTTGATTTAGTATGAGATTCATTAGAAAAACCTAGATTCATAACCCTTTGGTAATATTTATGCACAAATCAACATTTGGTATAGGTATTGCACATGTTTAAGGTTTGATTCTAGGGTACCAATTATATATTCTCTCTTTAGGCTCAATCAAACAAAACCCACATCTTTATAGCCGACATTTTCCGAATCAAGAATCCAAGGTGTGATTCTTGATTTGAGTTATAAAACCTCCCATTGGAAACCCTTGTTGTGAATTGGTGGATCAAAACAACCATGTCCAAGCTTTTCTCCTTAATCACATAAAACTAGCTTTTGTTGTTTTTTCATAGTCACTAAATTATTGTATGAAACATATAACCATCATCATCTCAAAACCAACATATTTTCGGTCTCTTTTATGTTAAGAATTTTCATTTGCAATCCATTAAGATAAGTACCCGTGCTAGTTGAGCTTTGTTGCTATATTTGCAGAATTCCATTGGGAGAGAACGACACCGGATCTTCCGGTTTTACTACAAGCGCGACCTCCGTGCCCTTGCGGAGTGGCTCCAGTTGAAGCACAACTGGAGGCGTGTCAAGTTTTGGCGCCGTTGCCGGGGAATTCATGGGCAAAAGCTACACCGGACGAAAGCTAAGGATTGCGGAAGAAAATTGAAAAAAAAAAAAAGAGAAGAGCAAGCAAAAAAAAAAAAAAAAACACACAAAAAAGGGTGGATTTCATCACCACCCCCGAGGGAAGCATCTACGGGCTTCGGGCCCCGGTACACTCTCATTTCCCTTAAGGTGTTTTATTTTTAGGATTATTTTCTATTTCTTCTTTTCTCTAGTTTCTTTTGTTTGATATAGCATAATTGCATTGCATTTTTGTTAAGAAATTATCCCTCTTCGGGAGTATTTAGTGGAGTTAGGATAGTGTGTGAAAGTTTCAAATTGGTGGTACGCTTATTGTATGTGGAGATTGGAGGTACGGAGTTGAATTGAGAAAAAGCCGTTGTCCTGCCTAGAATTGGAAAAAAAAAAAAAAAGCCGTTGTCCGGCCTAGGAAATTGTGTATGATGTGCTGAACGACCTTATCGGTCCAACCTTATGTGTGCATTCATTCTTGCATGTCATATTTCACGCGGGACGAACATCATCGCCTTGTGAGGATAGAGAGCATTGAGAGCACAAGCACATCTTCACCAACACCTAGCTTACCTTTAGTGGTCGACCTAGGTTTCATTCCAATGGCAAATCCCAATGAACCCGGCTTACCTAACATTCAACCCTTGCATCCAAATGTCCAAATCCACCCGGAAGGTCATGAGGAGTTTGAAAGAGGGAGCCATCATGGCGATGTGGCGGCTCCCCCTATACGGACTCTCCGGGACTACCTAAACCCACCAAGGCAAGCACCAACATCGTGCATTGTTTTCCCGCCCCATCACAACACTCTAAACATTAGGTCGAGAATGATGCAAATGTTGCCTCAATTCCATGGGATGGATTCGGAACAACCCTACATTTTTCTTAAGGAATTTGAGGATGCTTGTTCAATTGCTATGGACAACTCATGTCCAAGGGAAGTATTTTTGTTGAAACTCTTCCCATTTTGTTTGAAGGACAAAGCTAAGCTTTGGTTCAATTCCTTGCGACCTATGTCCATCCATTCTTGGGCTACTCTCCAAGGGGAATTTTTGAGCAAATTTTTCCCCGAAAATAGAACCGAGGCCATTCGAAGGCAAATTTCACAGTTTTCTCCTTTGTTGGGGGAAACTTTCTTTCAATGTTGGGAGAGGTTCAAAGACCTCTTAAATTCTTGCCCCTCATCACGGTTTCGCCGATTGGCACGTCATCAACACATTTTATTCTTCTTTGACACCCCAACTCAAGCAATTTGTCGAGTCCATGTGTGCGGGGACGTTTTTTGATAAGCAACCCCATGAGGCATACGATTATTTTGATAACTTGGCAAATAAGGCTAGAGATTGGGCACTTACCGGGACCCAAAATCCCGAGGGTCGCTCAATCCAACAAGGGGTGGGAAGATATCAACTCAAGGAAGTTGATGATGTCAATGCTAGGGTGGCTACCTTAGCAAGAAAATTAGAGGCTCTTGAGGTGAAAAAAGTTCAATCGGTAGAGAGTGAGGAGTTGAGGGAAGTATGTTGTCTTGTGTGTGAAACCTCGGACCATACCACCGCTTCATGCCCAATCATTCCGGGTGTGAAGGAGGCTTTGCACGGCCAAGTTAACGCAATTGGCCAATATTCAAGAGGAGGGGGTAACCCCTATTCAAACACATACAACCCGGGGTGGAAAGATCATCCCAACTTTGGGTGGAGGAACAATGAAGGGACTTCAAACTCCCACAACTATCAAGGAGGGTATCAAAACCCTCAATCATACCAAGCACCTCCACCTCCACAAGCACTTCCACCACAACATCCACCTCCACAAGCACTTCCACCACAACATCCACCTCCACCTTACCAACAAGCACCCGTGCCCCAATTCCAAAATCAACCAAGGCCATACCAACCCCTCCATAGGAAGCCCATAGAGGACAATGTTTACCAACTTGCCAATGACATGAGGGGGGTTAGTTCAAGGGTTGATAAACAAGAAAAAGTGCTAGACCAACACTATAGGTTACTTGAGGACATCCAAAAGCAAATGTCTACGTTGACACAAGCTTTGACCCAAAATGTCCCGGGAAGATTCCCGGCTCAACCTCAACCTAACCCGGCGGTGAGGCAAGTGCACATAACCGAGGGTAAGAGTGACCCTAGTACAAGTCATGACCAAGTGCAAGCCATAACCACACTTAGAAGTGGAAAGACCATTGATAAAACTATCCCACCTCGGGATGAGACTTCTAGGAAGAGTGTTGGTCAAGGAGAGAGAGAAAAAGAGAAAGAGGAAAAAGAGCCGAGAGAAGGGGGGGGGGGGGGGGGGGGGGGGGGGGGGGGGGGGGGGGGGGACTTAGCCAATCCCATTGAGATTTTGAGTGAAAGTGAGAGGGATAAGAGAAGGGACATAGTCAAACATGCTCCTTTCCCGCAAAGGTTGACCAAACCAAAGAATGAACTTCTAAATGCGGAAATTTATGAAGTGTTTAAACAAGTAAAGGTCAACATCCCTATCCTTGATGCAATTAAGCAAATACCTTATTATGCTAAGTTCTTGAAGGACTTATGCACTTTTAAGTGAAGGTTGCATGTTAAGGAAACCGCCACGATGAATGAAAACCAAAGTGCGATTTTGCAATATAAAACCGTGCCGAAATTCAAGGACCCCGGATGTCCTACTATTTCTTGTACCATTGGGAACACCAAGATCGACCGTGCCTTGTTAGACTTAGGGTCTAGTGTCAACCTTTTGCCCTTTTCAGTGTATAAGGAACTTAGCCTAGGAGAGTTGAGCCCTACTCGTGTTACCTTGCAATTGGCGGATCGTTCTATAAAGGTTCCAAGAGGTATCATCGAGGATGTTCTCATCCAAGTTGATAACTTTTGCTTCCCGGTCGATTTCATTGTCCTAGACACCCAACCTGTTGAGAGTTGCATAGCTCACAACCAAATTCCTGTGATCTTGGGACGCCCTTTCCTAGCTACTTCCAATGCCATCATACATTGTAGGAATGGGTTAGTGAAATTGTCTTTTGGCAACACCACCTTTGAGCTTAACATCTTTTCGGTTGCCAAACAAAAGGGGGAATGTGAGGATATCCGGGAGTTAGATATCATAGAGAGCATAGTTCAAGAGCACTTTGAGCAGGAGAGTTTTGAGGACCCTTTGGAGAGGGCATTAGTGAGAAGTGAACCGCATGCTTCACTTGATAGTGAGGGCATGGTGTCAAGTGAATTGTCTCATTTAGAGGGTGCGAGAGAGGAGTGTTTACATGTGGGTCAATGGACCCCTTCTTTTGAACCCCTCCACCCTAGTGCCGAGAAACCGATTCCTTCGGAGGAGAAGCCTCCCATTCCCGATAGGAAACCCTTGCCTTCCAATTTAAAATATGCATTTTTAGGGGATGGGGAGTCATACCCGGTTGTGATTTCCTCTAGCTTGTCTGGGAGCCAAGAGGAAGGGTTGATAGCGTTGCTTAGGAAACATAGAAAAGCCCTAGGATGGACTATCGCCGACCTTCATGGGATTAGTCCTCTTGTGTGCACTCACCGTATTTTTTTAGAAGAGGAGGCTAAATCCATTCGTCAAATGCAAAGGCGATTGAACCCTAATATGAAGGAAGTGGTTAAAGGTGAGGTTTTAAAATTGCTAGATGCGGGTATCATTTACCCCATCTCCGATTCGAAATGGGTTAGTCCGACCCAAGTGGTGCCTAAGAAATCGGGTGTCACGGTGATAAGAAATGACAACAATAAGTTAGTGCCAACCCGTGTGCAAACCGGGTGGCGAATGTGCATTGATTATCGCCGCCTCAATAATGTGACCCGAAAGGACCACTTCCCTTTACCCTTCCTTGATCAAGTCCTAGAAAGGGTGTCCGGTAAGGCTTTCTATTGTTTTTTAGATGGATATTCGGGGTACAATCAAATCGATGTAGCCCTTGAGGATCAAGCCAAGACAACATTCACTTGTCCGTTTGGCACATATGCTTATAAACGTATGCCCTTCGGGCTATGTAATGCACCGGCGACATTTCAAATGTGCATGATGAGCATATTTAGCGACATGATTGAGCAAATTGTCGAAGTCTTCATGGATGATTTTTCCGTATATGGGGATACTTATGAAGGTTGTCTTGGTAATTTAGGAAAAGTTTTGATGAGATGTGAGGAGAGTAACCTTGTACTCAATTGGGAAAAATGTCATTTTATGGTTACAAGTGGTATAGTTTTGGGGCATATTGTGTCGGCCGAAGGGCTTGAAGTTGATAAAGCAAAAATTGAACTCATTCAAAAATTGCCCGCCCCAACGTGTGTGAAGGAGATTAGATCATTTCTTGGGCATGCCAGTTTCTATCGGCGTTTCATTGAGGGTTTTAGTGTAATCTCTAGGCCCATGTGTCATCTTTTGTCCCAAGATGTTCCCTTTGAGTGGACATCTTCTTGTCAACAAGCTTTTGACAAGTTGAAGGGACTTTTGACCACCGCCCCAATCATTCGAGCACCCAATTGGTCTCTTCCATTTGAGCTAATGTGTGATGCTAGCGACTATGCCGTGGGGGCCGTCCTAGGACAAAGAGTTGACAAGAAGCCCTATGTCATTTATTATGCTTCTAGAACTCTCAATGAAGCTCAAATCAACTATACCACAACCGAGAAGGAACTCCTTGCGGTGGTTTTTGCACTTGATAAATTTAGGTCTTACTTGATTGGGTCATTGTTCATCATCTACACCGACCATGCGGCCCTAAAGTATCTCCTCACAAAACCCGATGCAAAACCGCGCCTCATTCGATGGATACTTTTGCTCCAAGAATTTCATATTGAAATGCGTGATAAAAAAGGGGTTGAAAATGTAGTTGCGGACCACTTGTCTCGGCTTCCCTTAAATGGGCAAGCCATGGACCCAACCCCTATCAAGGAGCATTTCCCGGATGAGCATCTCATGCATGTGAGTGCCGTTGAGCAAGTTTCAATCCCTTGGTTTGCGGACATTGCGAACTTCCTTGTCACCGGTGAGGTTCCTTCCACATGGTCATCCATTGACAAGCGTAAATTCTTCCGGAATGTGCCCTATTTTTCGTGGGATGATCCCCACTTGTTTAAGTATTGTCCGGACCAAATCATTCGCCGGTGTGTCCCAAATCACGAATTCCAACAAGTGATAGAATTTTGTCACTCTCATGCTTGTGGAGGACACTTCTCCTCCAAGAAGACCACGGCCAAAATTTTGCAATGTGGGCTTTATTGGCCCACCATGTTCAAGGATGTACATACTTTTTGTGTAGCTTGCGATAGGTGCCAACGGTTAGGAACACTTTCTAAGAGGCACATGATGCCTCTTCACCCCATCACTATTTTGGAAATATTTGATTGTTGGGGGATCGATTTCATGGGACCGTTTCCTAACTCGTTTGGGTACCTTTTTATTCTTGTTGCGGTAGATTATGTCTCAAAGTGGGTGGAAGCAATTGCCACCTGAAGCAATGACCACCAAGTGGTCTTGCGATTTTTTAAAGAGAACATTTTTTGTAGGTATGGCATGCCTCGTGCCATGATAAGTGATGGCGGTTCACATTTTTGTAACAAGCCCTTTGCGTCTTTAATGCGTAAGTATGGTGTGGTCCATAAGGTTGGATTACCATACCATCCTCAAACGCAAGGGCAAGTTGAGTTGACCAATCGGGAAATTAAGCGCATTCTAGAGAAAACCGTCAATCCAAATAGGAAAGATTGGTCTCTTAGATTGACCGATGGGTTGTGGGCATACCGCACGGGCTATAAAACCATTCTTGGGGTATCACCCTATAGACTTGTGTACGGGAAGGCATGTCATCTTCCCGTCGAAATTGAGCATAAAGCATATTGGGCCATTCGTCAATGTAATGAGGATATTGATGTTGCGGGTACCCACCGAAAGCTCCAACTCAATGAGTTAGATGAACTCCGCAATGATGCATTTGAAAATGCAAAAATTGCTAAGGCCCGGATGAAACACTTTCATGACCAACATATCATTCGAAAAACTTTCAAAGTTGGCCAAAAAGTGTTATTGTATGATTCACGCTTGCATCTCTTTCCGGGCAAATTGCGGAGTAAGTGGGCCGGGCCATACATTGTTAAAGAAGTTTTTCCCCATGGAGCCATTGAGGTGCAAAACCTCACGAATGGCTCGGCATTTAAGGTAAATGGCCAGCGGCTAAAGCCGTATTTTGAGACGTTTCAAGGGGAGTTGGACTGTGTGGATCTCATCGATCCACCGTCCTTTGAGTGACATTAGATTGTCGTGTTTCATAATTTAGGAGTAGTTCTTTTGTTTTTCTTTTTCTAGGTTTCTTTCTCCTTTCTTTTAGTAGTTAGTTGTGTACATTTGTATTCCCGAGAGTCCCGCCCGCCCCGTTGTTCTTTTCCTATTCCATTTTCTTCATGCCTTGAGGTCATGGCATGATTCCAGTTGGGGGGGGGGGGGGGGGGGGGCACCATTTGCATGATTCTGTGAACCATTCTGAGAATTTCTGCAAAACTTCAGAGAAGCTATTTTTGCGATCGATCGGTGGGCCAAATCGATCGATCGGCCAATCGATCGTGTACGTTGCGATCGATCGGGCGATCGATCGGTGACGACTGCGATCGATCGGGGTTGTTACCGCACCGATCGAAAGGGAGCGGTATCGATCGATCGGCCGTTCGATCGGTGGCACTCCATTTCAATCGGTCCGCGAGGCGATCGATCGGTTCAGAGGTCCGATCGATCGGTGGCCGAGTTCTCTATATAAAGGCCACTGTTCACTGTTCATTTTCATTTCGCTCGCGCATTCTTGAGAGTTTAAAGAGTCTGTTTGTCTGTCGGAGCAGCGAGGCCCTGCCAGCTCACTTTGGTGGACATTGTCTCGGCTGTTCACAGTTTTCTGCGCTTCGAGAGGTATTCCTTCCGCCGATCTTTGTCCATTCTTTTCATTTCCAGCTGTACTTAGCTTTGTAGAGAGTTATGGTCGAGACTAGGAGTTCTGAGGGTACAGCTGGGGCGGGGACTTCTCAGACTCTGGCCCAGTTCCAGCAGCTCCAGCGTGAGCATGCTAGGAGAGAGAGAGAGGGAGAGTATAATTCCACTCGCTTCTGGGGGAGGGATCAGGAGCGAGAGTTTGTACGGGTGTGGAGCGCCCGTAAGATAGTAGTGGAGAGGCGTTGGACAGTGAGTCAGTTTGATGCTGAGCCATATGGTTGGCTCCAGCCTTTGACCGACCGCCAGTGGTTGGGGTTAGCTTCTTTTAGGGGCCAGTACTCAGCCACCCTCGTGGCAGAGTTCATGGCTAACATTTCATCGGACCCCGTTGGTGGCGACAGACATATTCTTCGCTCTTGGGTTCGGGGTAGGGATGTTGTTATCACCTCGGACTCCTTTGCTGAGCAGTTTGGTATACCGAGGGTTGCTAACCCTCAGTTCTCTTATGATGGGGAGCATCCACCATCTCATGAGGAGATGTGCGCTGAGATTTTAGCACCGGGAGAGTCCTGGACCGCTTCCCAGATCAGGATTAGGCAGATTGCCCCCAGATACCACCCGTTGTTCCTTTGGACATGCTATTCGATCTTTCCACTGGGGAGGACGGTGGAGTGCAGTAGGATGCGAGGGCAGTTGATGTGGGCTATTGGCACGGGCAGGACTATTGACTTGCCCCACTTCATGTATATGGCATTGTGGGCCGCGACTCAGGTTGCTACTCCCCAGTCCAGCATCCCTTTTGGTTGTTTTTTGACAGCGAGGATTAGGGCGGCAGGGGTTAGTGTTGCGGATGTTGTACTGCTCTCCTCTTCGACTGACATAGACTGGAAGACGGAGAAGAGAGCGACAGGTCAGTTGTCGAAGAAGGGGGGGTCAGCTAGTTCGGCTCACTCGTCTTCTCAGCAGCCGGCTTCTCAGACTCAGGAGGAGACCCAGTCAGGGGAGCAGCGGCAGGATCAGCCAGTGCAGGCTCAGACTCAGGCTCAGGCTCAGGAGGAGCCAGCTCCGGGGACGTTACTTCAGACTTTGGCAGCTATTCAGGAGCAGTTGACCGCTCAGCAGGCAGAGCGCCAGCAGTGGCAGGCCGACGTTATGGCTAGATTAGATCTTCAGGACACTGCCATTGCCGCACTTCAGGGTCAGCTGATTGACATTCAGCAGCAGCAGCAGACCCAGTCCACTCGACTCCAGGAGATTATCCAGCACCTTGGCCAGCCTCCTCCGGATGATGGAGACCTCTTTTCGGATCTTCAGATAGATTAGATGCATTGCGCACTTCATAGCATTTCATTTCATATGATGTATCTAAATCTTTTTGATTATAGTAGATGTATTTATTTTTGAGCTATTTGTATAGTGATCTTTATTATTGTGGCATACCCTTTTTGTATATATTTGTTGTGTTCTCTTGTCTTTTACGTGTATATTTTTGGCAGTTCAGTTACAGGTGTACTTTTTGATTGATATCCATATCGCATGTATTGTTCCAACCGAGGTAATGGGTATTGTATGGTATTCGTATCGCCCTTTTCTATAACTTGACACCTTAGCTATGTCCTTAATTGTTGATATCATTTCTTTTTGGATTTTTGTGATGGAGGTGTCAAGGTTGTTTCAAATAAGTACCATACCATGTTTTTGATTAAATTTGAGTTGATGATTAACCCACCTTAGAGATTATGATACATTGCAAGTTTTTGGCATAAAATCATTATAAGAGACAATTCACATTGTTGCGCACTAACATGTTGTGTGATGCCATGTGTTTCATTCTTATGCATGCATGTCCTTATAAGGTGGAGATTTTTACCGTGTGAGCTTTAGAGCCTATTTATCGCCTTTGAAGAGTGAATCACATTTATTCAAGATTATTTTTGTTGATCCTCATTCATTGAATAGCTTCATTATTTCTTGATGTTGGTTTACATGTTCGAGTGTTATATAGATTTATTGACCTCTTATACACTTTTGAAGTTTTGATTTGTTGTATTCTTCGGATTCTAAACACATAGGCCAGTTCATTCCATTGAGCCATTCCATGTGTATTTTTCTTCTTTTTAATATCCATATGCATGTGCATAAGTTTAAAGAGTATCAATGCCAATAGATGCATTACTCTTATTTTTGTAAAGTTGGAGGTGTATGGAGTTGAAGAGTAAAAAAAAAAAAAATATATATATATATATATACATACATACATAGAAAGGGATGAAAAGGTGTGTTCAAAAAAAAAAAAAAAAAAAAAAATCAAATACAAAAGAAGTGAGGTGAAGGAAGATAGTGAAAGTGATTCAAAAGAGTGGAAATGTGGAAGTGAATATCATTGATCATCATGTGTAATGCGCATGCATATGTTGAACCCTTTTTTCCATTTTCTATCCTCTTACATGGCTCTTCTCTCATTCATCACCCTTATGGCCTTGATATCCGAAGATACATGAATCTTTAATTCAATTGTGTATGAGGCATTTATGTCAGTTTTCTAGATTATGCTTAAGCTGTGAATATTCCTTCATGAAGCTATGCCAAGTCGATACACTTACAATTTATTCGTCTTTGGTTTTGGAATTGCTCTACTTGCATGGTTTATACATTTACTCGTTAAAAGAGCTTTCCATTGAGGGACCCAGAGAGTTCATGTTTAAAGTTGAGTGTATGCCTTGTGAGACTTGGATCGAAGCATCGAGGACGTAATTGTACGAGTTTTGAATCATTAGGGTCATATGTCATTGGTAGTACGCGTCGATATGTTTTGTTTCTTCCATGCTTTATGTCTTTACCTTGCTTTGGTTCACAACCTAGGTGGATGGAGATTTGACTTGAATAAGATTAATGCATGTGTATATTTTTGTTTTCCTCTCATACTTTGATAGGGACTATCAAAGGTTTAGTTGGGGGGTGTTGATTACCCTTAGAAATAGTAATCTTTTGGCTTAAATTGTTAGTTGAATAGTTAAATTTGGTGTTTATTTAGTATTCTAACTCCTAAAACGCATTAAAACTCTTTTTGTACACTTTTTGCAGGATTTGGAGCTTAAACTAAGGCAAATGGGCAATCTTGAGCATGACCGATCGATCGGCCGATCGATCGCCCGATCGAACGGTCCACGGAACGTTCGATCGGCCGATCGATCGGTGATCCTGCGATCGATCGGTGATGCTCTGTTCAACCTTCTGCAGCAAACTTCAGAGAGGGCGTTTTTTTTTTTTTTCGATCGATCGGGCGTTTGATCGGTGACGTCGGAATCCTCTCAACAGACGATACAGAAGCAAACTTCAGAGAGGCCGGTTTTGCGATCGATCGGGCGTTCGATCGCCCTGACCGTTCGATCAGGCGATCGATCGGGCGATCGATCGGTCGTACACCGATCGATCGGTGTGCACAGTCTCTGTTTTTCTGCAGAGTATAAAAGCTTTTGTTCGAGACAAAAAGTGATATAGGGTATTTTCTGCAGCAGTTTGGACGGGAAGAAGGCTTCAAAAGTGGATTTTTGTTATCTTGTAAGTTTTTTTGTTAGATCTACTCTTAATGCTTTGTATTTATTGTCATTTATTGCTTTTGGATCATTGTAAGTGAATGTTTGATATATATATATGAAGTGAATGATTTTCTACATTTTCTAGCAACTTTCCATCATTTTCTTGGCATTTTCTCTCATTTTCTTGGCAACCAAACACTAGTTCTTTATAGTTTAATGGTAGATTTGGTTCATTTTATGTTAGTTAACATGGATTCTAGTAGCTAAACACCCCTTGGATGTGGTTGTGAAGATCTACCAAGGATCTTCAAAGGGTTGAAAATAGGTTGTATGGACTTCAAAGTCATATCCTCAAAATTATATGGTTTCATTTGATTTAGTATGAGATTCATTAGAAAAACCTAGATTCATAACCCTTTGGTAATATTTATGCACAAATCAACATTTGGTATAGGTATTGCACATGTTTAAGGTTTGATTCTAGGGTACCAATTATATATTCTCTCTTTAGGCTCAATCAAACAAAACCCACATCTTTATAGCCGACATTTTCCGAATCAAGAATCCAAGGTGTGATTCTTGATTTGAGTTATAAAACCTCCCATTGGAAACCCTTGTTGTGAATTGGTGGATCAAAACAACCATGTCCAAGCTTTTCTCCTTAATCACATAAAACTAGCTTTTGTTGTTTTTTTTCATAGTCACTAAATTATTGTATGAAGCATATAACCATCATCATCTCAAAACCAACATATTTTCGGTCTCTTTTATGTTAAGAATTTTCATTTGCAATCCATTAAGATAAGTACCCGTGCTAGTTGAGCTTTGTTGCTATATTTGCAGAATTCCATTGGGAGAGAACGACACCGGATCTTCCGGTTTTACTACAAGCGCGACCTCCGTGCCCTTGCGGAGTGGCTCCAGTTGAAGCACAACTGGAGGCGTGTCACAACATCCTTACCCCGAACCCAAGAGCGAATAATATGTCTGTCGCCACTAACGGGGTCCGATGAAATGTTAGCCATGAACTCTGCCATGAGGGTGGCTGAGTACTGGCCTCTAAAGGAAGCTAACCCCAACCACTGGCGATCGGTCAATGGTTTGAGCCAACCGTATGGCTCACCATCAAACTGACTCACGGTCCAACGCCTCTCTACTACTACCTTATGGGCGCTCCACACCCGTCCAAACTCTCGCTCTTGATCTCTCCCCCGGAAACGAGTAGTATCAAACTCTCCCTCTCTCTCCCTCCTAGCATGCTCACGTTAGAGCTGCTGAAACTAGGCCAGAGTCTGAGAAGTCCCCGCCCCAGCTGTACCCTCAGTACTCCTAGTCTCGACCATAGCTCTATAACTAAGCTAAGTACAACTGGAAATGAAAAGAATGGACAAAGATCGGCGGAAGGAATACCTCTCGAAGCGCAGAAAACCGTGAACAGGCGAGACAAAGTCCACCAAAGTGAGCTGGTAGGGCCTTGCTGCTCCGATAGATAAACAGACTCTTTAAACTCTCAAATACGCGCGAGTGAAATGAGAATGAACAGTGAAACAGTGGCCATATTATAGACAGCTCTGTCACCGATCGATCGGCTCTTAAACCGATCGATCGCCTCGCGGACCGATCGAAATGGAGCGCCACCGATCGAACGGTCGATCGATCGATACCGCTTCCTTTCGATCGGTGCGGTAATAAGCTCGATCGAACTCAAATCATCACCAATCGAACGCCCGATCGATCGCAACGTACACGATCGATCGGTTTGGCCCACCGATCGATCGCAAATACAGCCTCTCTGAAGTTCTGCAGAAATTCTCAGAATTTTCCACAGAATCATGCAAATGGTGCCCCCTCCCCCCCCCCAAATTGGAATCATGCCATGACCTCAAGGCATGAGGTAAATGGAAAAGAAAAAGAACAACGGGGTGGGCGGGACCCTCGGGAATACGAATGTACACACTAACTACCAAAAAGAAAAGAGAAAGAAACCTATAAAAAGGAAAACAAAAAAACTACTCCTAAACTATAAAACACGACAATCTAAGGTCACTCAAAGGATGGTGGATCAATGAGATCCACACAATCCAACTCCCCTTGGAACTACTCAAAATACGGCTTTAGCCGCTGACCATTCACCTTAAATGTCGAGCCATTCGTGAGATTTTACACCTCAATGGCTCCATGGGGAAAAACTTCTTTCACTAGGTATGGCCCGGTCCACTTACTTCGCAACTTGCCCGGAAATAAATGCAAGCGTGAATCATACACTAACACTTTTTGGCCAACTTTGAAAGTTTTTTGAATGATATGTTGGTCATGAAAGTGTTTCATCTGGGCCTTAGCAATTTTTGTATTTTCAAATGCATCATTGCGGAGTTCATCTAACTCATTGAGTTGGAGTTTTCGGTGGGTACCCGCAACATCAATATCCTCATTACATTGACGAATCGCCCAATATGCTTTATGCTCAATTTCGACGGGAAGATGACAGGCCTTCCCGTACACAAGTCTATAGGGTGATGCGCCAAGAATGGTTTTATAACCCGTGCGGTATGCCCACAACCCATCAGTCAATCTAAGAGACCAATCTATCCTATTTGGATTGACGGTTTTCTCAAGAATGCGCTTGATTTCTTGATTAGCCAACTCTACTTACCCTTGCGTTTGAGGATGGTATGGCAATCCAACCTTATGGACCACTCCATACTTACGCATTAAAGACGCAAAGGGTTAGTTACAAAAATGTGAACCGCCATCACTTATCATGGCACGAGGCATGCCACACCTATAAAAAATATTCTCTTTCAAAAATCGCAAAACCACTTGGTGGTCATTGCTTCGGGTGGCAATTGCTTCCACCCACTTACGGACATAATCTACCGCAACAAGAATAAAAAGGTACCCACACGAGTTAGGAAACGGACCCATGAAATCGATCCCCCAACAATCAAATATTTCCAAAATTATGATGGGGTGAAGAGGCATCATGTGCCTCTTAGAAAGTGTTCCTAACCGTTGGCACCTATCGCAAGCTAGACAAAAAGTATGTACATCCTTGAACATGGTGGGCCAATAAAGCCCACACTGCAAAATTTTGGCCGTGGTTTTCTTGGAGGAGAAGTGTCCTCCACAAGCATGAGAGTGACAAAAATCTATTACTTGTTGAAATTCATGATTTGGGATACACCGGCGAATGATTTGGTCTGGACAATACTTAAACAAGTGAGGATCATCCCACGAAAAATAGCGCACATTCCGAAAGAATTTACGCTTGTCAATGGATGACCATGTGGAAGAAACCTCACCGGTGACAAGGAAGTTTGCAATGTCCGCAAACCAAGGGGTTGAAACTTGCTCAATGGCACTCACATGCATGAGATGCTCATCTGGGAAGTGCTCCTTGATAGGTGTTGGGTCCATGGCTCGCCCATGTAAGGGAAGCCGAGACAAGTGGTCCGCAACTACATTTTTAACCCCTTTTTTATCACGTATTTCTATATGAAATTCTTGGAGCAAAAGTATCCATCGGATGAGGCGCGGTTTTGCATCGGGTTTTGTGAGGAGATACTTTAGGGCCGCATGGCCGGTCTAGATGATGACCAATGACCCAATTAAGTAAGACCTAAATTTGTCTAGTGCAAAAACTACCGCAAGGAGTTCCTTCTCGATTGTGGTATAGTTGATTTGAGCTTCATTGAGAGTTCTAGAAGCATAATAAATGACATATGCTTTCTTATCAACTCTTTGTCCTAGGACAGCACCCACGACATAGTCGCTAGCATCACACATTAGCTCAAATGGAAGAGACCAATTAGGTGCTCGAATGATTGGGGCTGTGGTCAAAAGTTCCTTCAACTTGTCAAAAGCTTGTTGACAAGAGGATGTCCACTCAAAGGGAACATCTTGGGACAAAAGATGACACATGGGCCTAGAGATTGCACTAAAACCCTCAATGAAACGCCGATAGAAACCGGCATGCCCAAGAAATAATCTAACCTCCTTCACACACGTTGGGGCGGCCAATTTTTGAATGAGTTCAATTTTTGCCTTATCAACTTCAAGCCCTTCGGCCGACCCTATATGCCCCAAAACTATACCGTTAGTAACCATAAAATGACATTTTTCCCAATTGAGCACAAGGTTACTCTCTTCACATCTCATCAAAACTTTTCCTAAATTACCAAGACAACCTTCATAAGTGTCCCCATAGACGAAAAAATCATTCATGAAGACTTCGACAATTTGCTCAACCATGTCGCTAAATATGCTCATCATACACCTTTGAAATGTCGTCGGTGCATTACATAGCCCGAAAGGCATACGTTTATAAGCATAAGTGCCAAAGGGACAAGTGAATGTTGTCTTGGCTTGATCCTTAAGGGCTACATCAATTTGATTGTACCCCGAATATCCGTCTAGGAAACAATAAAATGCCTTACCGGAAACCCTTTCTAGGACTTGATCAAGGAAGGGTAAAGGGAAATGGTCCTTTCGGGTCACATTATTGAGGCGGCGATAATCAATGCACATTCGCCACCCGGTTTGCACACGGGTTGGCACTAATGCATTGTTGTCATTTCTTATCACCGTGACACCCGACTTTTTAGGCACCACTTAGGTCGGACTAACCCATTTCGAATCGAAGATGGGGTAAATGATACCCGCATTTAGCAATTTTAAAATCTCACCTTTAACCACTTCCTTCATATTGGGATTTAATCGCCTTTGCATTTGACGAATGGATTTAGCCTCCTCTTCTAAAAAAATGCGGTGAGTGCACACAAGAGGACTAATCCCATGAAGGTCGGCGATAGTCCATCCTAGGGCTTTTCTATGCTTTCTTAGCAATGTTATCAACCCTTCCTCTTGGCTCCCAGACAAGCTAGAGGAAATCACAACCGGGTATGACTCCCCATCCCCTAAAAATGCATATTTTAAGTTGGAAGGCAAAGGCTTCCTCTCGGGAATGGGAGGCTTCTCCTCCGATGGAATTGGTTTCTCGGCACTAGGGTGGAGGGGTTCAAAAGAAGGGGTCCATTGACCCACATGTAAACACTCCTCTCTCGCACCCTCTAAATGAGACAATTCACTTGACACCATGCCCTCACTATCAAGTGAAGCATGCGGTTCACCTCTCACTAATGCCCTCTCCAAAAGGTCCTCAAAAATCTCCCGCTTAAAGTGTTCTTGAACTATGCTCTTTATGATGTCTACCTCCCAGATATCCTCACATTCCCCCTTTTGTTTGGCAACCGAAAAGATGTTAAGCTCGAAGGTGGTGTTGCTAAAAGACAATTTCACTAACCTATTCCTACAATGTATAATGGCATTGGAAGTAGCTAGGAAAGGGCGTCCCAAGATCACAGGAATTTGGTTGTGAGCTATACAACTCTCAACAGGTTGGGTGTCTAGGATAATGAAATCGACCGGGAAGCAAAAGTTATCAACTTGGATGAGAACATCCTCGATGATACCTCTTGGAACCTTTATAGAACGATCCACCAATTGCAAGGTAACACGAGTAGGGCTCAACTCTCCTAGGCCAAGCTCCTTATACATTGAAAAGGGTAAAAGGTTGACACTAGACCCTAAGTCTAACAAGGCACGATCGATCTTGGTATTCCCAATGGTACAAGAAATGGTAGGACATCCAGGGTCCTTGAATTTCGGTACAGTTTTACATTGCAAAATCGCACTTTGATTTTCATTCATCATGGCGGTTTCCTTGACATGCAACCTTTGCTTAAAAGTGCATAAGTCTTTTAAAAACTTAGCATAAGAAGGTATTTGCTTGATTGTGTCAAGGATAGGGATGTTGACTTTTACTTGTTTGAACACTTCATAAATTTCCGCATTTAGAAGTTCATTTTTTGGTTTGGTCAACCTTTGCGGGAAGGGAGCATGTTTGACTATGTCCCTTCTCTTATCCCTCTCACTTTCACTCAAAATCTCGATGGGATTGGCTAAGTTCTCACCCCCCTCTCTCGGCTCTTTTTCCTCTTTCTCTTTCTCTTCTTGGCCAACACTCTTCCTAGAAGTCTCATCCTGAGGTAGGATAGTTTTGTCAATAGTCTTGCCACTTCTAAGGGTGGTTATGGCTTGCACTTGGTCATGACTCGTACTAGGGTCACTCTTACCCTCGGTTATGTGCACTTGCCTAATTGTTGGGTTAGGTTGAGGTTGAGCCGGGAATCTTCCCGGGACATTTTGGGTCAAAGCTTGTGTCAATGTAGACATTTGCTTTTGGATGTCCTCAAGTAACCTAAAGTGTTGGTCTAACACCTTCTCTTGTTTATTAACCCTTGAACTAAACCCCCTCATGTCATTGGCAAGTTGGTAAACATTATCCTCTAAGGGCTTCCTATGGGGGGGTTGGTATGGCCTTGGTTGATTTTGGAATTGGGTTACGGGTGCTTGTTGGTACGGTGGAGGTGGATGTTGTGGTGGGAGTGCTTGTGGGGGTGGAGGTGCTTGGTATGATTGAGGGTTTTGATACCCTCCTTGGTAGTTGTGGGAGTTTGAAGTCCCTTCATTGTTCCTCCACCCAAAGTTGGGATGATCTCTCCATCCCGGATTGTATGTGTTTGAATAAAGGTTGCCCCCTCCTCTTGAATATTGGCCAATTGCATTAACTTGGCCATGCAAAGCCTCCTTCACACCCGGAATGATTGGGCATGAAGAGGTGGTATGATCCGAGGTTTCACACACAAGACAACATATGTCTCTCATCTCCTCACTCTCTACCGATTGAACTCTTTTCACCTGAAGAGTCTCTAATTTTCTTGCTAAGGTAGCCACCCTAGCATTGACATCATCAACTTTCTTGAGTTGATATCTTCCCACCCCTTGTTAGATTGAGCGACCCTCGGGATTTTGGGTCCCGATAAGCGCCCAATCTCTAGCCTTATTTGCCAAGTTATCAAAATAATCATATGCCTCATGGGGTTGCTTATCAAAATAACGTCCCCGCGCATATAGACTCGACAAATTGCTTGAGTTGGGGTGTCAAAGAAGAATAAAATGTGTTGATGACATGCCAATCGGCAAAACCGTGATGGGGGCAAGAATTTAAGAGGTCTTTGAACCTCTCCCAACATTGAAAGAAAGTTTCCCCCATCAAAGGAGAAAATTGTGAAATTTGCCTTCGAATGGCCTCGGTTCGATTTTCGGAGAACAATTTGCTCAAAAATTCCCCTTGGAGAGTAGCCCAAGAATGGATGGACATGGGTCGCAAGGAATTGAACCAAAGCTAAGCTTTGTCCTTCAAACAAAATGGGAAGAATTTCAACAAAAAGACTTCCCTTGGACATGAGTTGTCCATAGCAATTGAACAAGCATCCTCAAATTCCTTAAGAAAAATGTAGGGTTATTCCGAATCCATCTCGTGGAATTGAGGCAACATTTGCATCATTCCCGACCTAATGTTTAGAGTGTTGTGATGGTGCGGGAAAACAATGCACGATGTTGGTGCTTGCCTTGGTGGGTTTAAGTAGTCCCGGAGAGTCCGTATAGGGGGGGCCGTCACGTCGCCATGGTGACTCCCTCTTTCAAACTCCTCATGACCTTCCGAGTTGATTTGGACATTTGGATGCAAGGGTTAAATGTTAGGTAAGTCTGGTTCATTGGGATTTGCCATTGGAATGAAACCTAAGTCTACCACTAATGGTAAGCTAGGTGTTGGTGAAGATGTGCTTGTGTTCTCAATGCTCTCAATCCTTACAAGGCGATGATGTTCGTCCCTCGTGAAATATGACATGCAATAATGAATGCACACATAAGGTTGGACCGATAGGGTCGTTCAGCACATCATACACAATCCCTAGGTCGGACAACGGCTTTTTTTTCAATTCTAGGCCGGACAACGGCTTTTTCTCAATTCAACTCCGTACCTCCAATCTCCACATACAATAAGCGTACCACCAATTCAAAACTTGCACACACTAGCCTAGCTCCACTAAATACTCCCGAAGAGGGATAATTTCCTAACAAAAATGCAATGCAATTACACTATATCAAACAAAAGAAACTAGAGAAAAGAAGAAATAAAATAATCCTAAAAAAAAAATAAAACACCTTAAGGGAAATGAGAGTGTACCGGGGCCCGAAACCCGTAGATGCTTCCCTCGGGGGTGGTGATGAAATCCACCCTTTTTGTGTGTTTTTTTTTTCTCTTTTGCTCGCTCTTCGTTTTTTTTTCTTCAATTTTCTTCCGCAATCCTTAGCTTTCGTCCGGTGTAGCTTTTGCCTATGAATTCCCCGGCAACGGCGCCAAAACTTGACATGCCTCCAGATGTGCTTCAACTGGAGTCACTCCGCAAGGGTACGGAGGTCGCGCTTGTAGTAAAACCGGAGGATCCGGTGTCGTTCAATAATTTAATGCAATAATTTAAGGACTAATGAAGACAATAAAATCTAGTTTTTTGTAATTTAGAAGAAAAGCTTGGACATAGTTGTTTCGATCCACCAATTCACAACAAGGGTTTCCAATGAGAGGTTTATAACTCAAATCAAGAATCACACCTTAGATTCTTGATTCGGAAAATGTCGACTATAAAAGTGTGGGTTTTTGTTTGATTGAGCATAAAGAGGAAATCTATGATTGGCACCCTAGAATCAAACCTTAGGCATGTGCAATACCTATACCAAACATTGATTTGTGCATAAATATTGCCAAGGGGTTATGAATCTAAGTTTTTTTCTAATGAATCTCATACTAAATCAAATGAAACCATGAAATTTTAAGGCTATGCCGTTGAAGTTCATACAACTCATTTTTCACCCTTTGAAGATCTTTGGTGGATCTTCACAACCACATCCAAGGGGTATTTAGCTACTAAGATCCATGTCAAAAAGCATGAAAGAAGACAAATCTACCATTAAACTATATAGAACTAGTGTTTGGTTACTAAGAAAATGAGAGAAAGTGGCAAGAAAATGAGAGAAAATCATTCACTTCATATATATATATATATATCAAGCATTCATTTACAATGATCCAAAAGTAATAAATGACATTAAATACAAAGCATTAAGAGTAGATCTAACTAAAAACCTTACAAGATAACAAAAGTCCCCTTTTTGAAGCTTCTTCCCTGTCCAGTTTCTGCAGAAAATGACCTACTATCCATTTTGTCTCGAACATACAGCTTTTATACTCTGCAGAAAAACAGAGTCTGTACACACCGATCAATCGATGGAAAACCGATCGATCGGCCGATCGATCACCCGATCGAACGGTCCAGGCAATCGAACGCCCGATCGATCGCAAAACCGACCCCTCTGAAGTTTGCTTCTGTGTAGTCTGTTGAGGAAATTCCGATGTCACCGATCGAACGACCGATCAATCCGAAAAACGCCCTATCTGAAGTTTGCTCTAGAATGTCGAACCAAGGATTACCGATCGATCGCAAGATCACCGATCGATCGGCCAATCGAACGTTCCGTGGACTGTTCGATTGGGCGATCGATCGGTCATCCCCACATTTGTCCATTTGCCTTAGTTTAAGCTCCAATTCCTGCAAGAAGTGTACAAAAAGAGTTTTAATGCGTTTTAGGAGTTAGAATACTAAATTAACACTAAATTCAACTAATCAACTAACAATTTAAGCCAAAAGATTACTATTTCTAAGAGTAATCAAACGACGGACTTTTGCGACGGCATGTGGCTCGTCACAAATAGTTTTAATAAAAACGACGACATTTTGGATTTAAGCAAAAAATAACTATTTAAAACGGCGTCGTTTTGGATTGGGCGGGCTTCTTTCTTAAATTTCCCCTAAATTTTCCCCTTTCTTTCTTGAAACCCTAGCCGCACTCTCCCTTTTCCTCCTCCGTTGCACAAAGCGACAAGCTAGAACGAAGGGTATATAAAGCAGCAAGCACCTCCTTGTCGCTGCACCTGCTTGCGCTCCACCATTGCTGCATGAAACCAGGTTAGTCCCTCTTTCTCTCTCATTATTTTATCTTACTTTGGTCTTGTATCCATGTTCAAGGTTGGTTTTAAATTTCGTAATGCCACCGGAAGATTACCCATTCTTGGACGTAAACCTCATGGTTATATGTGTGTGTGTGTGTCTATATGTATGTATATGGACTATCTTAAATGTAGAACTGGTGGTCAGCCCCGTGGAATTTGATAATTAATCTTGTAGATTGATGATTTGTGTCTGAACATCTAGTCATATTGCTTGAGGATGTTAAAATATTGGGTGTCACTTGAAAATCATACAGGTTGATTAATATTGTTTCATGGGCTAGCAACACATTTCTAGATTTGCCTTGATCCTGTCTTCTTTGGCATGAGTTCTGACCATGATTAAAATTGTAAATAATGTTTGCTACTTGTTTGATTAATGTTTGCTACTTGTTTGATTTTAAAGCGTTTCCACAATGCCGAATAGTTCTGTTAGTTTAAATTGAATTTCACAAAAATAATTTGTTTATTTTATCATTTCTTATTTGCTTCTTAATCTTATACATATAATTTTTGTGTAGCTATTTGAAACAAATAGCGAATATAGATGAGAGAGAAGGAATCAAAAGCAATAATGGCCAGAATAATTAAATCTATTTCAATTAACTGGATGAAAACTTTCATGTGTATCTATTAATTTCCTTTGTCTAAAACTGGTGATTGTGATCTCTTTATCAATAAAAAAAAAAGGGAATAAGCAATGTTCGAGATAGATATGATAAATACATACATACATACATATAGAAATAGAGAATAACATGAATGAATTAGTCTGATTCAATTAAGAGCATGAAATTTTTTTCCTTTTTTGTCCTGCACCGTTAAATAAGATATAGGTGTAACTAAGAGGGCTTTGAGTGGGAGACCTGCTCATTCACCCTAGATATAGATAAAGACTCTTTGCTTGTAGAAACCAACACAATCCAATAAACATTATCCAAGTTTTCATGAGTCAAACTTTTAATTACAGTTCAAATAGTGGGCAAAAACCAAAAGGGATTTGCTGAGAAAACCACTCATCCTCTTCGTCACTCTCACTCCTGCACCTGGTAACACCTATTCTTTTGAAAACAAATGTCTCACTCACTAAGTGTGTATAGATGATGCAACATAGTAAAACCAATTTTTTTCATCAAAGCATTCAATGCTTTCTCATCCAACCTATATGCATATCAAAATCTCACCTATTAAAGGATCAACAGAAAAAAAAAAAAAAAAACAATACATCAAACCAAAAGCAAATTAAAATCACAAAAAACTTGACAAAGGACTGCGATAAAAACTTGGTACATTTATGCAACAAAGGACTACAAAAAAAACTTAGCTGTCTTTGTCAAGGTAGATTAGGATTAAAATTTAAATGAAGTCAAGAAATGTTAAAATTCAGTAATGTGACTATAAGATCTGTTATATCAGATTGTATAGATTTCCCAATTGTGGAGAAACTGGATTTCCATGAGAATCTGGGTGGAGTGAGGGGGTGGAATGAGGATGTTCAAATGGATGGATAGTGAGACAGCAAATGACACAATCAGAACTGAAAATTTTCATATCATAGAAGACTATGGTTTTGTGCAACAAAGCCAATATTATACACTTGCTCTACTTTTTTGCTTTTCTTCTTCTTTTCTCATGTGTGAATAGTTGTTGTAGTACCATGAAAAAGAGCTTTGAATTTTGCCCCATTAAAAAATATATAAAAGAAGGAAAAAGAAAAATTCCCAATTGATTCCACAGAAAGCTTGAACTTTTTAAGCTTTCATCCAGAGGAATGTTGGAACTTCACCATTTTTCACTAATGACCTTCGAAATTACATTACCTGAAGGGATATGCTATTTTTGCTGCTTCTATGTAGAATAAAGTCCTTTAGGCTTAGTCCTGGTTTAGCCAATAACATTTTTGTAGGCTATGTTTAGATGCTGCCAGCTTCACACCAAATTGTCTGTAAACTTACATAGCACTTCCTTGGACCTCTCTAGTACTTGTTTGCTTAGAGATGATGTATGCACGTGAGGGGGAGAAATTTTTTTTAAGGAGAAATTGTTTCGTAGAGGATTAATGCTAGGTGGTAGAGTTTATTACAAATTCTCCACCAAAACAGTGGTCGTGTGGGTTTAAGAGAGAGATAAGTTTAAAACCTATACTTATCCGATACAGAGAGAGAAGGAGAGACAATATTTTGTGGTGCATTGTAGAGACGAGAGAGAGAGCTTCAACAGCCCAGTAGAAGAGAGGATGAAAATAGATAGAGCATTATGGGTTTCATTCTTCAAGTATGGACTTTAGATTTGGGCATTATAGTTTGTGCTGGAGTATTAATTAGATCAGTATATTTGCATATTTGCATTTGGTTGATTTAATGAGTGATTCTTGGTTGAAATGTGTTGATGATGGTGTATGGAGAATGCGTTGAAATTTAATGAACATGCATGCCTACTTGATTTAGTTATCTGCCTCCTCTCTTTTATGGGTATCTTTGGTTTTCAGTTCTTTCAAATTGCTTGGGTGACAAATTTAGTGGACGATAGATTTGCAACTGATAATGGAGTGCCTTAACATCTCTTAACCCCCGATTGCCGCTCTCCCTTTTTGAGTCTATGTGTGCTTATCTTTCCTTCTTGTTTTTTGTTGCAATTTTGTCCTTTTCTTTCCTCTGCTTCTGCAGTGTTTGCTTTGTTTTTTCTGATTGTGGTTTTTCTTTTGTTCTTTTTAACTTATGCTTGCTTGTTTGCAGCAGACAAGAAATATATGGATTGGGGTGACAGCAATGTTTTCTTCTTCTTGTTGTTCTGGACATTGCACTCTCTTTTACACTCTTTCTGGCCTTGTATATTCTTTTCAGTTTAATTCTGTTTTTATTCCAAGTTCCCCTTCTCTAGCTTTGTCAAATTGCTTGTGGTCCTTAAGCCATTTTCGAAATTTGAATGTACGAAGTTTCCAATTCCTGTTTTTACTTGTGTGGCATAATTGATTATTAAACAGTCACCGTGAGCCATTGCTGTGTTTTTTTAATTGTATTTTTATGTTAAATCTATCTTGACAGCCTTACAAGCTTTTACAATTGGCAAGGGAACATATACATGCATCTAATTTGATTGTTTTTTATATGGTTCTACTTTTTGGATCAGGCTACTTTCTTTGTTGATAGTTTTGCTGTAAAGTTTGAGGCAATTGCGTTTTTGCTCCACTGCCAGCTGCCAAGTTGGAAATTTTGGTTAAACTATTGTTTTAGTGTATCCCTGTCATCAGAAATACATAATAAATTCTGGTTGTGCTTCTTGAAGACATATTGTGCTATAATCTACCCATTAACAAATTAATGGCTGTGTATGGGTTATTTAGGTGTTCATTTGCGAAGAGAATATGATTATTGTTTCTGCTGCCTGTTAATATGTGTTTTTCCTTTTCTCTTTTTCCTCTTTTCTGGTGCTTACTCAGTATTTGAATTATGTGTTATACCTGTTTCCTCACGTTCTGCCGACCCTGTAAGAACAACTTACTCCTGCATCATTGATTCTACGAGGGATATAACTGAAAGGGGAACTATCACACAGTGGTGAAATTCGGTGGCATTCTTAATCTTTGTCATCCGGTTGCCGGTTGGTCCCCTCATGTTCACATGGCATAGGTGAATGCTTGAAGGTATCGTCTAACCTCCATGGTCCGTTTGCTTCTTTGTCGTTGTACTTTCGGTATGTGATTGGGATGAATTGTAATATATTATGTCTTTTATGTTTTGTTTTATTTCATACATTTTTTTAATATAATAACACTAAGTTTTAAACTTTAATTTCGTCGTTTTTGGGCTCAAAATTCACGAACGGTCTAGGAACGGCGTGAAACTTAGCACGTAACACGGTTTAGGCAATGATGACGTGTGGGAAAAAACGGTACGGTCGCCGGATTTCTGATTTAGGAATTATAGCATTTTTTCTTAAATTAGAACATTTTTAAGTTATAAAGTTTAAGTTTTGTCGTTTTGGAGTCCAAAATCCACAAACGGTCTAGGAATGGCGTAAAAGTTGGCACGTAGCACGGTTTAGGCAATGATGACGTGTGGGGAAAAATGGCACGATCGCCGGATTTTTGGTTTGGGAATTATAGCATTTTTTCTTAAATTAGAATACTTTAAGTTATAAAGTTCAAGTTTTGTTGTTTTGGAGTCCAAAATCCACGAACGGCCTAGGAATGGCGTGAAACTTGGCATGTAGTACGGTTTAGGCAATGATGACGTGTGGGGACAAACGGCACAGTCGCCGGATTCCCGGTTTGGGAATTATAGTATTTTTTCTAATATAATAACACTTTAAGTTTTAAACTTTAATTTTGTCGTTTTTGAGTCCAAAATTTACGAACGGTCTAGGAACGGCGTCAAACTTGGCACGTAGCATGGTTTAGGCAATGATGACGTGTGGGGACAAATGGCACGGTCGCCGAATTTCTGGTTTGGGAATTATAGCATTTTTTTAATATAATAACACTTTAAGTTTTAAACTTTAATTTCGTCGTTTTTGGACCCAAAATTCACGAACGGTCTAGGAATGGCGTGAAACTTGACACGTAGCACGGTTTTGGCAATGATGACGTGTGGGGACAAATGGCACGGTCGCCAAATTCCCGGTTTGGGAATTATAGCATTTTTTTAATATAATAACACTTTAAGTTTTAAACTTTAATTTCGTCGTTTTTTGGCCCAAAATCCACGAACGGTCTAGAAACGGTGTGAAACTTAGCACGTAACACGGTTTAGGCAATGATAACGTGTGGGGACAAACGGCACGGTCGCCGGATTCCCGGTTTGGGAATTATAACATTTTTTCTAATATAATAACACTTTGGACACTTTAATATTTAAAGTTTGATTTATTTTACACAACTTATCCAAATATTGTACTTATGATTGTAAGGTGGTATAAAAGTAAGTTTGCTTAGTGTGGGGCTTCCAAAACTCAAGATGGCAGAGGGACTGCTTGTAAGTATGGATCCATTCACAAAATTGGATGGAGAACCTTTGGGTCCGAACTTGTACAAGGTGTTTGTTTAAACTGTGAGAAAACCTAACGCTCTTTTAGAAAAACTGCGCCATGGCATTGAAACTGTGGGAGAATCGATTGACCAATACGTTGCATGAAAATCTGTTGATGTAAATTACAACTTTTTTTATATATTTTTTTATGGTTTCATTAATGATATGATATTGCATATATGTTGCCTATATCAATCATGTTGGTAATTGTTTTATTTTATTTTTTCAGGTTATTGAAAAGGATTTGGACTGCCATGATGATCGGGGTTGAAGGGGCTGTTAATGTATTATTTCATTTTGTATTTTGAATTACTAGATGTTTGGGTACACTTGGATGTTGGTGTTTCACATTTTCGAAAAACTTTGTTGCATATATTAGAACTTCAATTATTATATTGTAGAAAAACTATAATTCTAATATTTGTAATATTTATTGTAGACATGGATTATGAAATTTGGTGAATGAATGTTTTTTTTTGGTGAATGAATTAATTATATTATTTTATGTGTAAACAGGAATTTCAAGGAATTTGGTGAATGAATATTTTTCATTAATTAATTCAGTTATATTATTTCATGTGTACACAGGATTTTTAGGGAATTAAAAAAATATTAAATTTAATATAATTTATTAAATTTTTTCTCAACTTTTTGTGACGGCAGGGTATTTTTTGCGATGGCAAAAGTTGTAGCAAATGTTTGAGTATTAGTGACACATATTTGTTATGACGATTCATATGTATCACTAATAACATGCTTTTGCTACGGCATTATTTTTATTTGCGACGGCATAATTTTCTCGCTAATATAATAGAATCCTGCGTCACCCATTTGCGACGGTTGATGCCGTCGCAAATAAGGCTATTTGCGATGGATAATTGCGACAGCACTCGTCGTCGCAAAAAATATGGTCTGTCACGGAGTATTTACAACGGTGATGATGCCGTCTCAAAAGGCAATCTCCCGTCGCACAGACCGTCACAAAAAACTTTTGCGGCGCCATTTAAAACGACACCCCATTTGCCGTCGCAAAATCGTTGCAAAAACTTTTTTTCGACGGCAATCTCCTATTGCAAAAACTCATTTTTTTAGTAGTGTCTATATCTACCACATATCTTAGAGGGCTATCTATGACAGCAAAATGAAAATGATCGTTATTGAAATTAACCTTTATAACTTCGAGACTTGATACTAAGGGTACTTTTTTTAAAAAAATTTATTTTATAATTTTGTTTGTTGAAGTTTCGACGAGTGTTCAAATAAATATATTTATTAATCATAACTAAATTATTTCCTATAGGGCACATGATTAATAAGTAAGATCTTTCAATGCTCAATTGAAACATCATGTCAACCATTTGAAACAGACCTTTTTGACTAAATTGAAGGAAAATCTTGACCCTGTTGTTGTAGTACAAATGCTTCGTCCAAGTGATAGTTGTACAAGAAATAGAAACCCTATTAAACCCCCTATATATATATATATATATATATATATTTTGGTTCTATAATATACTTGAATACCTTTCTATATCTACCTCATATCAGGGGCCATCTATGATAGCAAAATGAAAATGACCGTTATCGAAAGTAAACTTTACAATTTCGAGACTGGAGACTATGGGTACTTTTTTTAATTTTTTAATTTTTTAATTTTTATAAGTTAAGGCTAAAAAAATTGCAAAAAAACCTTTAAAAATCTAATTTTTTTAATAAATCAAAAAAGTCAAACTAATTTTTTTTTTAGAATAAATCCATACCAAAACCCTAATTTGAAAGGATTCATAGTCATGTCACGACAAATCAGTCCTTTTCTTTATAAATGAAAAGCTGATTGATGTGAAGAGTTTTCAACAAAAATGCAAAGAAAAAAAGGAAGACAATAATGAACTTTTATCACTATTCGAGTTGTTTCCCCCCACCAATTTCCACATGGTTCGACATTTCTTGTTACAATTATAAACTAGATTATCATTGTCATATGATTAAGCTCGATTGTTCCAGACGACAATGATGTGAAACTACAAAAGTTAATTAGCCTCAATTGATATTAATGAACAAAACAGCCGGATAAAACAAAGAAAATTAACCATGTTTTTTCTCTAATTTTTTTGTCTTATCTAGGTTTTGTGACCAAAATTTAAATTCTTTTTTGTTTTTTGATTTGGCTTTTACAGGTGCCTTTGAAAATTTTTTTTTACTGAAAACACAAAAAAATAAAAATAAAAAGGAGTAAACAACATAAAATCTGATATAAGTGATGATGTATTGAAAAAGTCACCGTCGTTCTAAACCAAATATTGACGAGTCAAGCATGCGAAACATGACCCCTTACAAGGCTCATAATTTTTTTATTAGGTGGGCATAATGATAGAACTTCAGTAATATGATATGTAACAATTTTTTAAACATGAAAATTTATGTCGGTGATTGATTGAAATACTATTTGGTCTAGCCATAACCAATCTTGTCGCACTATTATTGGCAAAATTGAAAATCTAGCTTTTAGTTGAGTGAATTTGTACATAATTTAGTTTCCAAAAGGAAATGAATCTGCCAGGAAAATTTTCTCGTTTCCCACCATTGTTAACTGTGTCTTACCGCAAAATAAAACACATCATAGTTTAGGGCATAAGATTAAATAGAGCTTTCAAAGTTTAACTTTAGATGACAATGTGAAATTGAGATTTGAGAGTGACACTAATGCCATAAACAAAGAAAAATACATGCTGTGAAAAGAAATGCAACACCATGTGAACCATTTGAAAGCACTACCACATGGTGCAATTAATGTGAGAAAATCATATGAAGGGCAATTGAAACTAACTTTCTGACTAAATTGAAGAAAAAAACTCGTCCTTATTTTGAGAGTCCAAAATGCGGGCCAAGTGATAGTCTGTAGTAAAAAGAGACAAGTGATAGAAGCCACTATTAAACCTAACACACATTTGTTTGTATATATATATATATATTTTTTACAATTGATAGGAAGTTAGCCTACTCATACAAAGGTATGGAGGACGGGCATTGCTATGCAGCTGTCGAGCAAGAGCCACCATAAGTGTGGGGAACAAATCACCACAAGAAATACTCTTGCCTCAAATCTGTGACCTATTAAGAAGGAGACAGGTTCTGGCCCAAGAAGCACATTTGTTTGTATTCTATCATCCACACACATCTTCCTAGCTAGCACCTATTTGGAGGGACCATCTATGATAGCAAAATGAACATGACTCTTCAAAACCAAGCATTACAATTTCGAGACTCGAGATATTAAAATGTTACTCTCAAGTGTATCCCTTTCTAAGGATAATAAGCTCATCTTCATGCATTTTTGTAAAGAACTGCACAAAAGGTATCGAATCATCAAGAGGTTGGTTATGAAGATGCCGAAAATTAAATTTTCAATTACTATTACTTATTACGACAGTTTATAGCTATAGAGCAAGGGCAACAAAAAAAAAAAAAAAAAACACCAAAACAGAGTACTTGATTCTGATATGAATTATAGGATCAACTAAGGTCAATAACTTGAAGGAATATACCCTATGGGTGTCCGTCGCCTGCTGGTAGAACCCAGAGAAATGAAGTTGTTGCATCAAGAACATGTAAACATTAATTCACATTTCTAAAGGATATTCTCTCCTCCTCTGGTGTCCGGTGAAATCTCTAGGTTTATCATCGAACAACCTGGAGTTGTAAACGTACAGGGCTGGGCATAGCAATCATTGGATACTCGAACTTATTGAATCCGGACAGCTAGTTGCTCAAAGGCCCCGTTGTTTGCAACACAAAAAAGAGGGATGCATAATAGTTATGATAGGTGACAAGTGATACAATTATGTGATGGGAGACTATTCATACATAAGTTAAGATAGAATAAGAAATAATATAAATAATTTTAATATTATATTTTATAATTACAAAATAAATAGTAATATAATAGTTATATAACATTAATAAAATGATAATGTAGTATATGTATAATAATGTGAGCGTGGACTCTTTGTGACTTATTTTTCACCTCTGGATGTAGTATCTCACCATCATGTGAGATGACTTATCTTTAATTTTGAAAATTATATTTCTCATTAAAAATATAATCCTTTCTTCACTTTTTTTTATTTATTTCAAACATGGAATTTGGCGAGCGCACTAATAACATTTCAAATCCCCACCCCTTATCCCCAAACAAACGTGGCCTAAAGGTATCTAAGCATCAATGCATTGAACCATCGACGCATGGAGCCGCAATAAGGAAACAACCGCGTGGGTGTCGGTTGCCTGTTGCCTGTTGCCTCTTTTCAAAAGCAAATCCATGTAATTGATAGCGAGAAGAAAAATGCAAGAGAACCTGTACCCAAAAGTTATCGAAGCATCAATAGATTGACCTATCGACACATGGAACCCCAATAAGGAAACAACCCCAGGGGTGTCCGGTGTCAGTTGCCTGTTGCCTGTTGCCTGTTGCCTGTTGCCTCTTTTCAAAAGCAAATCCATGTAATTGAAAGCAAGAAGAAAAATGCAAGAGAACCTCAACTCATATACGTGGCTGTGGGTAACATTTTTGAAGACGTAAATAGGTTCTACATTGCAATCATTGTATCACTTTTAAAAATATTGTATGTTAAGCTCCTACGAGTGTAGAGAAGACAATGTTTGAAAGCGACTCTGCATCCCTCGTTCACTTCCTCTCAAGCCCGAACTCTACTTGTAATTGGGAAGTCTTGCCTTTCATCAAGGATGTTCTGCTATAGTCTGTTGGTCAGAGTTGGTCTTTTTCGTGGTATTGAGGGCAAGCAAATGGTGCAGCTCATTTGCTAGCCACGAAGACAATCAGGAATCTTATCCCGCCTTGCACCCCTTGGTCCTTGTTGCCAGAAGATGTGATGAAGGTGGTGGAAGCTGAAGCTCCTAGGTGCTCTTAATTTCTCTTTCTTCTTGCCTTTTGCTGTATTACAGTTGACAAAAAAAAAAAAAAAAAAGCTCCTACAAAAAAATAGACATTGCGATTGAAGTATAAACTCGGTGAGTATCAGAGTCAATTTTTTTCATGATCAAGCCCAATATAAGCTACAAACACTTACAAAGTACTAATTTAATTTGAATTGAACAACAACTATTTAAATTAAATGTAAGTAAAAGAGATCAAAAATGTATTTGATGAAGAGATTTGTGGTATTAATCTACTATTGAAAGCAATTAAAACTAGTTTGTAAATAATTGAGGGAAGGTCTTGAATTCAATTGGTCTAATCACTCAATTTTTACAAGTAATCAATGAAGTTTTATAATTCAAACCAAAGATCTCTACATGAATCTTTGATTAAGAAGGTTTTGACTATAAAATTTGGGAATTCATTATCAATTGGCTTTAGAATTAATTTTCTATTGAAGATCCATATGTTCATACTATCAATTTGTGTAAACTCAATACCAATTCAATGATTGTTCATTGAGATTACCAAACTTAAACGAGAACCTATATTTTCTTAAGGATCTAAGTCTCAATTAAAAAGAATTGAATCTATATTTTTTAGTATTCATAATAAAATAAATGTATTTTTCCCCCGAAATTCAAATAATTTTACCTTTTTCCACCCGAATCTAAGTAATTTTTCCTTACCCCTCTAGTTTAAAAGAAAAAATTTAGTGAAAACTAGAGATCTTTATTTTGAACCATCGCATCCATTACGATTTTTATTTTCTATATATTTGATCAATCTCTCAATATAGAGTTTAAATTTAAGTGACAGTAATTAATAATTAGTATAAGAGTACCACTAAGTATTTTTCCAACTTCGCCCCTTTGTCAAATTTTTGGGATCCGCCACTATTTTGAGGCACATATCAACTTTTTTTGTTTTTTTTTTTTGGTTTGCTCTTTTGTTCACTGGACCTCCCTCCATTTCGAGCGTTGTTGCAATCCAAGTATTTGAGCTAAGCACGTGAAACATGTTTCCCTTCCAGGGTCCACAAATTTTTTCATATGTCGGCGCATAATGACCTAACTTCAATGATATGATATGTAACAACTCTTCAAATACCATAATTTCGCTCATTTTTTACAATATTATTAGCATAGTGATGGATTAAAATTCTAGTTGGCCTAACCATAACCAATCTTGTCTCGATGTTATCAACAAAATTGAAAATGGGCCTCTTGGATAAGTGAATTGCTCCATAAAGTAGTTTCGAAATTCCTTGTTAACTTCCTCCTTTATCGCCATTGTTAAAATGGTCTTTTATCACAAAATAAAACACATCATTGAGTATGATACACAACTGGTACCCATTTAGCACAATTGCATCCTGTCATGTACTCTAAAATCTCGATTGTTGAGTTTTTAATTTTGAATCGGAATATATATTAAGACTCGATTGTTGAGTTTTTAAATTTGAATCGGAATATAAATTAAGATTGTTAAATTTATTGTAATATCTTGTATGTTGGACATTTTACTTTCTCAAAAGATAAGTAAAACCTTTCAAAGGTCGTCTTCAATTGAAACATCATGTCAACCATTTGAAACAAAATCTTTGGACCAAATTGTAGGAATATCTTATCCCTTTTATTGTAGTGCGTGGTCCAAGTTATAGTTGTACAGAAGTGATAGATATCCTATTAAACCTCCAACATATTTGTTTTCTTGTATCATACTTGCATACCTTTCTATATGTACCACATATAATTTATCGTGAACGAGCCATCTATGATAGCAAAATGAACATGAACATTTTGAAATTTATCTTTACAATTTCGAGACTTGAGACTAATTTGAAAGGACTCATCGTCGCACTTGAAACAAAAGTATGTTAAAGGTGATTGATGTGAAGACTATGCAACAAGATGCAAAAAAAAAAAAAGAGAAGACAATAAAAAACTTTATCACTATTTGAGCTGTTTCCGCCACCAATTTCCACATGGTTTGACATTTATTGTCACAATTATAAATTAGATTAACAATGGCATATGATTAAGCTGGATTGCTCCAGACGACAATGATGTGAAACTACCAAAAGTTAATTAGCCTCAATTGACATAAATGTATGAAAACAGCTGGATAAAGAAAATTAAGAGTGTTTTTTGATAGTTTTTTTTTTTGTTTTATCTAAGTTTTTCACCAAAATTTAAATTTTTTTTATTTTTTGATTTGGCTTTTACAGGTGCTTTTTACTTCTTTTTTTTTTTTACTGAAAAAAAAAAAAAAAAAAACTTAAGAAGTAAAAAAGCCAACATCTGATATAAGTGACTATTTATTGAAAAAGTTATATTTCCACCGTGGTTACCAACCAAACATTAACGAGCCAAGCATGTGAAACATGACTCCTTTATAGGGTCCATAAATTTCTTTTTATGTGGGCATTATTACCGGACTTCAATTATATGATATGTAACAACTTTTCAAACATGATCATTTATGTCAGTTATTGATTGAAATACTACTTGGTCTAGCCATAACCAATCTTGTCTCAATATTATTGGCAAAATTGAAAATTAGTCTCTTAGTTGAGTGAATTTTGTCACAAATTAGTTTAGAAAAGGAAATGAATGTCCCGTGTAAATTTCCTCCTTACGCACCATTCTTAAACCTTGTCTTAAACACAAATTAAAGCAACTCATAGTATAGGCATAAGATTAACAAGATCTTTCAAATTTTACCTTTAGATGACAATGGTAAATTGGGATTTGAGAGTGACAGTAATGCCATACAAAGGCATAACAAAAAAAAAAAAAAAAAAAAAGAAACTTGCTGTGAAAAGAATTGAAAGCACTAAAACATGGTGCAATTAGTGTGATGGAACTTACTTTTTGACAAAATATTGAAGAAAAAACTTGTCCTTATTTTTCAGAGACCAATGTGTGGTCCAAGTGATAGCTTGGTGTACAAAGAGTTAAGTGTAGAAGTCCCTTTCACATCTTCCTAGCTAGCACCTATCTTAGAGGGACCATCTATGATAGCAAAATGAACATGACTCTTCAAAATTAAGCATTAGAGTTTCGAGATTTGAGATTAGTTTCAAATGAGTCATTACCAGTTTACATTCAAAACTTTCTCCAAATAACCGATGCCATATCAATACAGAAATAGGTTCTTATAGCTAATATATTAGCACTCCAAACATATTTCGAAAATATGTTGCAATAAATTAATCAGTTCTTATCTTTACTGATGAAAAATTGAAAAAAAGAAAGAAAAAGACAATGATGAACTTTTTATCACTACTCACGGAAGTTTCACTCACTAATTTCCAGATTTCAGATAATTGGTTTGTTATTTTCTTGCCAAAAGATATATATTAGAAACTCTAGTTGTCGAACCCATCACCAACCTTCTCAATATTACTGGAAAATTTTAAAATCTGCCTCTTTAGTTGAGTGAAATTTTAAATAAACACCATTTGGGGAAGCATGTCTTATCACAAAATAAAATCGATTCATAGTAGAAGGCATACGATTAATACAGTTAATCTTGCAAAGTTTGTCTTTAATAATGGGATGAAAAGTAAATCAACTAAAGTTGTAGGGCTAGATTTGAGAGTGACATTAGTACCTAAAAGAGACAGGCTGAATATAGAAAAAAAGAAGTACAAGCTTTAAAAAACGAAGTGAAGGACAATTGAAACTGTCGAAGTGATAGAAACCACAAATAAACCTAACACCTGCATGCCCTTCCTAGCTAACTCTCATTTTGGAGGGACCGTATATGCTAAGTGAAATGAACATTAATATCCTTCAAAATTTAGTATTACAGTTTCGAAATTTGAGATTAATTTAAAAAAAGTCATTATCTATTTACATTGACAATATATCTTGTAACAATCTAAATTATTTAGAGAAATCAAAATCAAAAATATATTTCTTTACTAACACTTCAAAGAACATATTTCAAAATTTAATTGATGTTTATCTTTAATTAAACAAAAATTAAAAGAAAAGAAAAAAGAAAATGATGAACTTTTGTCACTACTTGAACGAGTTTCCCGACCAATTTTCATATTTTTTGGGTTTTTCCAAACGATCACGCTGTGAAATTAAAATATTCATTAACCTCGATTTTAGACTTGAAATTAATTTCCAAGTGAGTCACCATCCATTCACACTCAGAACTTGTAACACTCTACATTGCGGAGAGATGAAATAAAAGATGTGTTGTTTCGGAAATACAGTCTTCATTAACACTATAAAGAACATATTTCAGCAATTAAGTGTTGTTTATCTTTAATTAAACTAAAGAAAAGACAATGATAAACGTTTGTCATTGACTGGGTTTCCCCACCAATTTTCGCATTTTCTGGGTTGTTCCAGATGACAATGATGTGAAACTAAAATATTAATTAGCCTCTATTGATATGAATGAATGAGTACAGATGGACAAAACAGAGAAATAATGCAAACTGGTGAAAAGAACTGAAGCTTCAATGCTCAAGCATTTACAAGTTCCGACAAATTAAACGCTGCAACCCGTGAATCCGCTCTTTGATTGTGAAAAACGAAATTTTATTGAAAGATATTATTCTATTAAAGAATGCAACGAAAATCTAACATTTATCCCTTGACAATTTTGTAAGGAAAATACTAAAATATGTCCTAAGAATAGGGGTGGCTATGGGCCCACGCAAACCCATCCATGAATTATAGGATTTGAATTTTTTTTTTTTAGACCTGATTAGTCTAATAGACAAGCTTGTGAAATGTCTTTGAAACCAAGCCCAACCCAAAATATATATAAAATAATATATTTTTATAATTTAATATATATTGTATATGTAATTAAACTTTATGTTATTCAATAATATTTTTAGAGAAAAAAATTATTTATTAAACAAATTTTAGGTTAAATGGGGAGTTTGAACAAGTTTGGAAATATAATTTTTTTAATTGGATAGACTTGGGATTTAGTTTTAGATTCGAAAGAATTTATGTGTAGTGTAGGTCCAGCCCGAGCACAATGTCCACCTCTATATAAGGATACGTGTTTGCAAGACCATTTAGTTCAAAGCAAACGATACTCATTCAATATCATCCTTTCATATAGGCATTTTGTACAAATCTCTAATTGTGTGGCATTGCTCAAAATTTTTTGAACACTCTAAGCAATATGATCTCCCTCCTCCTCCTCCTCTCATAATGGAATAGATCCCCCTAGGTAAGGCATGTAGGTGTGTTTAGAAGCCAAAAAATATAACGATTAAGTAGAACTGAGTGCTTAGTAGTAATACTTATTAAATGGTGACTTGTTGTGTGTTCATCTTTAAAATTCTCTTCACTATCACAAATTTAGGTTATCGATATATTAAAATCATATGTTACCATTTAATAGATTGATATTACTACCGAGCACCTAACACTAGATTGTTTTTCGTATGTTTGGGATTTAACTAACAAGCAGGACCCACTATATTATGAGAGGAGTAAGAAAGATGACATGGTTTTTCAAGATAATAAAATAACTTTTTTAAAAAAAAAAGAAAAGAATACTTTTAAATAATTAAAAAATTCATACAAAATTTTCACATAAAATTATCTGATTGAATGAAATTAAATACTTCACTTTAAAAAAAATATTCTTCAAAAAATATCATTATCCCATTATTCAGGTAAATTTTTGCATACAAAATTATCACATTTCGTTGAATTTTCCTACAAAGGTTCCACTTTTAGTGAGAGAAGTGGAGCAGCGAGATAACATTCCTTGTTCACTTCACTTCATATTTCACGGAACCTTCTAAACGACGAAAGTACAAGAGGTATTTTATAACCTCCGACAACATCATGCACCTAGTCATGTACATATATATATCAAGACGCTAGTTACGGGAAAACTTATTTAAGAAGCGAAAGCTCCTTTAACATTCCAAAAAACTAGAAGAAATATTTCAAAAATTCTTGAGATACTATACAGAACTTTTAAAAAATTTAGTCCACGCATCTCGAAAACTTAAAATATTAATTTTTATATATTTTTTTTTCTTTAAGTTTAGACTAAGCATCTTATGAAATTATTCATGTAAATTTTCATTAAATTTCTCAAAGATCTCTACTAACTTCATTAAAAATCTTCTTTGAGTTTCACAAAAGTTTTTTTGATAAGATTTTTATTAAGTTTTTTCATCGTTTTTTGTTTTTCATTTCCTCATATATTAGTTGGTTGCCTTTTCTGCTTCACTTTCTCTTAACGTTTCCTGTTTTTGCTATCTATTTGGCTAACTATGATCAAGACACTTATACATACATTGATGACCCATCATCTACATACATAAATATTCACATTGATCCATTCATGACACTTCAATCTACATACATAAATTTCTCGTGCAACTCTTTAGTAATACACCTACATGAATTCAATCCAAGAATGTATAGAAATATCAGCATCATGATCACAAACACAAGAGGAACATATATGGCAAGACATTCATCATCCAATCCACGCGCAATATTATTCACGGAACGGCCAAAACCGATGAGGGCAGCACAAAAAGCTATGAATGTCCATGGACCATGGATTAGCAAAATATTTACGTCTTAGATATGCCATAGCTGCTGGCCAACAACCGTCTCTGTATTCAGCAACGAGCTCAAATGTTTGAAGGCAATATGGCTTCTCCGAAACAACATGCTTGCAGAGATTGTTGAAGGCAATAGGGAGTTGCGAATTACTCTTTTGCCTTTTCAAGCATTTGGACATCCTTTTCAGTGCTTACTAGTCTATCCAAGGCATACGATGTGAAGTGACGAGGGACACCACGGCAACACTGCACAAAAGCAATGATGTTTCTCAAGAATGGCTTGGCAGATTTCAAATTCTGGTCATGGCTCTTAATTAAAACGTTTGAAAATTTTTAAATATTAATTATATATATATATATTTAAGTTTTAATTAAGTATCTATGCAATTATTCATGTTGGCTTTTATTAAATTTCTCTAATGTTTTTATTAAATTTATTAAAGGTTTTTACTAAGTTTTTCAAATGTCTCATTTAACTTTTGCAAAAGCTTCCTAATAACATTCTTATAAGTTTTTTTAATAATTTTTTACTTTTCGTGTTTCCTTACATTTTTGAGATGCGTTTTCCGCTTTTGTTTTACTTAACATTTCTCACTTTCACTTCCATTTTAGTAACTATAGAATTCTCATCAATTAGTTTTGAAAAGTAAAACAATTTCACGGGTTAATTTCTTGCGTACACACCATTGTTAAAAGGTATCACAAAATAAAACAGGTCATCGAGTAGAATACATGATTGATACTTATTTAGCACAGTTACATCGAGTTATTTAATTAGTTTAATATTTCGGTTATTGAGATCCTAAGTTTGAATCACCTTAGTATTAAATATACGTTATAATTGTTAGATTTATTAAAACGTTGTGTTTGTTTAAGTTTCTCAAAGAAGATGGGTATTCATTTTAATATATTTTTCATTACTTAATTGTTTAAAAAAAATAGTATAGGGCACATGATTAATAAATAAGATTTGCCAATGGTTATCTTCAATTTCAAAATCATGTCAACCATTTAAAACAAACTCTTTTGACTAAATTGAAGGAAAATTTTATCCCTTCTATTGTAATACAAATGTGTGATACACGTGATAGTTGTAATTGAAGATAACCATTGAAAGATCTTATTTCTTAATCATGTGCCCTTACTATATCGTGGACGGGCCATTTATGATAACAAAATGAACATGACCGTTTCGAAATTAAGCTTTACAATTTCTAGACTTGAGACTAATTTGAAAGGACTCATCGTCACACTCAGAAACAAATTTATGCTACGACAAATCACTCTTTTTCTTTACACATGAAAAGCTGATTGATGTGAAGACTATTCGACAAAATGCAAAAGAAAAAAGAGGAAGACAATAAAAAAAACTTTTATCACTATTTGAGCTGTTTCCCCCACCAATTTCCACATGCATGGTTTGACATTTCTTGCCACTATTATAAATTAGATTATCGATGGCATCTGATTCAGCTGGATTGTTCCAGATGACAATGATGTGAAACTTTAAAAAGTTAATTAGCCTCAATGGATATTACTGTATGAAACAGCTAGATAAAACAAAGAAAATTAATAAAGTTTTTTTCTTTTTATCTAAAATTTTCAATTAAAATTTAATTTTTTAATTTTTTTAATTTGGCTTTTACAGGTGCTTTTTACTTTTTTTTTTATTGAAAAACACACAAAAAAAAAAGAAGGTAAAATATCCAACATCCTATATAAGTGATAATTTATTAAAAAAGTTATACTTCCACCATCGTTGCGAACCAAACATTAACGAGCCAAGCATGTGAAACATGATTCCTTTGCAGGGTCCATAAATTTCTTTCTATGTGGACATTATTACCGGACTTCAATTATAAATACGTAACAACTTTTCAAACATGATAATTTATGTCGGTTATTGATTGAAATACTACTTGATCAAGCAATAACCAATCTTGTCTCAATATTATTGGCAAAATTGAAAATTAGCCTCTTAGTTGAGTGAATTTCTCCATAAATTAGTTTAGAAAAGGAAATGAATTTCCTGTTTAAATTTCCTCATTACGCACCATTGTTAAACCTTGTCTTAACACAAATTAAAGCAATTCCTAGTATAGGCATAAGATTAACCAGATCTTTCAAATTTTGCCTTCAGATGACAATGGTAAATTGAGATTTGAGAGTGACAATAATGCCATAAAAAGGCATAATAAATATATGTGTATATATATATATATATATCTGCTATGAGGAGAATTGAAACATCAGCTGAACCATTTGAAAGCATTAACACATGGTGCACTTAATGTAATGGAACTTACTTTTTGACTAAATATTGAAGAAATATTTTGTCCTTATTTTTCAGAGTCCAATCTGTGGTCCAAGTGATTGCTTGGTGCACAAAGAGATTAGTGATAGAAGTCGTTATTAAATATTCTATCATCCATTCACATCTTCCTAGCCAGCACCGCTAGCACCTATTTTAGAGGGATCATGTATGATAGGAAAATGAACATGAGTCTTCAAAGTAGTATAGGGCACATGATTAAGAAGTAAGATCTTCTAATTATTATCTTCAATTGAAGCATCATGTTAATCATTTAAAACAAATTCTTTTGTCTAAATTGAAGGAAGATATTATTCCTTTTATTATAGCACAAATGCGTGGTCCAATTTATTGTTGCACAAAGTGATAAAAATCCTATTAAACATCATACATATTTGTCTTTTTGTATCATACTTGCATACTTTTTTATATCTACCACATATAATTTATTCTGGACGGCCCATCTATCATACCAAAATGAGCATGATCATTTTGAAATTAAGTTTTACAATTACGAGACTAGAGACTAATTTGATGTGAAGACAAATCAGTAATTTTCTTGACAAATAAAAAGCTGATTGATGTGGAGAGTTTTCGACAAAAAGCCAAAAATAGGAAGACAGTAAAGAACTTTTATCACAATTTGAGCTTTTTCCGTCACCAATTTCCACATGATTTGACATTTCTTGTCACAATTATAAATTATATTATCAATGGCATGTGATTAAGCTGGAATGTTCTGGTTCGAAAATTACAAAATGGAGTTATTACCCCGCAAGAGTACGGAGGTCGCGATGAAGTATAAATCGGTAATTCGGTATCGTTCTTTCTTAAGGGATCTAATCAAATATAGACTCTAGCACTCAACTCACACTAATCTAGCCTAGGATTGAATTGCAATTATGTGGGAAATTGAATCTAAAATAAAAGGAAAAAGAAAAGAACCAAAAATCTTTAGGTTTTTGATGGGGTTTTGATTTACTAAACTAGTACAATGAAAATTAAAGTAATTAACTAGGCAATTGATTTAAATGTAAAGCAATTAAAATAAAAAACTTGGATATGATTGATTCAATCCACCAATTCACAACAAGAATTTCAATAGAGAATTTTTATAACTCAAATCAAGAATCACACCGTGGATTCTTGATTCGGAATATTTTGACCATAAAACCTTAAATTCATATTTAGTTGAGTGTAGGGATTAAACCAATTAATAGAACCCTAGAAGCAAACCTTATAAATGTGCAAGATTTATACTAATTGTTGAATTGTGCATAAATATTACCAAATGAGTTATGAATCTAAATTTTCGAACAAATCCAACACCCAACCAAATAGAACTATACAAATCTATGAATAAAACTTTGAAGTTCATGAATCCCCATTGAAATACTTGAAAATCCTTGGTGGATCTTCACAATCACACCCTAGAAATGTTTAGCTATTAGAATTCATAATAAAGAGCATAAATGAAGGTAAATATAACATTAAACTAAATAGAACTAGTGTTTGGTTGCTAAAAAAGTGAGAGAAAATGGCAAGAAAGTGAAGGAAAATAAATTACAATATAAGAAAGTTACAATTTCTACTCCTACATTAACATTACAAACATAAATCTAAGCTAAAATACACAAAAACATAAAAACCAACCTTGGAGGAGCTTTTCATGCCACCCCCTTAGCTGCTACAAACCCAAAAAATCTTCCTCCCCTCCATTTTTTCGAACAACATAGCTTTTAAGCTCCAGATCTGTATTGACCGATCGATCAGCACTGTTTACCGATCGATCGGCCGATTGAACGGCAATTGGAGCGTTCGATCAGTAAAAAACTATTTTTACTGTTCACGGGCACTGTTTACCGATCGATCGGGTACTGTTCACCGATCGATCAGTCATTGTTTACGATCGATCGGGTTACTGTTCACCGATCGATCGGTAAATCACCCTCTCTGAAGTTTGCCGAGCCAATCGATCGGTTACTATTCATCCCTCAATCTTGAAGCTTGATTTTGACCACTTTAGAGACCGATGCAGCCGATGCACATTAGAGGACAAATTGTAGCTCTTGAAGTCTTCTTTCCAATGGAACAAAAATCAGTTCAATCGGAGATCGGAGTAAAAAGATATGACCCAAATACCGATAGAGGTCTAAGTTTTCATGAACAAATTATTCGCCTTGAACCCGCTTTGATTATTCTTGCTTTCTTTTTGCCTTTATTAGCTTATATAACCTACAAAGCACACACAAAATATAATCAAACAAATATTTAACTAAAATAAGGAAATTAACACTAATATAAATCTAATAAAGTGGGGATTAAGAGCCTATGATTACACTTTTAGGGTGTAATCATGTTCCAGACGGCAATGATGTGAACCTACCAAAAGTTTATGGGCCTCAATTGACATAAATGTATGATCAAAGAATTACTAGTTTTTTGTTTTTGGTTTTATCTAGGTTTTTCGACCAAAATTTAAATTTATTTTTTGTTTTTTGATTTGTCACATATTAAAATAAAATAAAAAATCATTGTGGGCTCTTTATCAACTTTCCCAAAGAACTACATTGTTCTTAGGTCTGTCAAACAAAACCCTAACATATAAGAGATTTTGATGATCTCCGAACTCATAACATTAACCAAGCACAGTATTCTCTCTTTTAGAGACATCAACAGAACAATCTTGATTTTAAAATATATTCATAGTTTTAAAAATATCTCTCCATTGAAAAATGAGAGATCTTGATCATAGCCGAAGCCATAACTGACTCGCTCCGAAAACTACAAAATGGAGTTAGTACCCCGCAAGAGTACGGGAGTCGCGATGAAGTATAAACCGGTAATCCGGTATCGTTCTCTCCCAAGGGACCTAGCCAAATATAGGCTCTAGCACTCAACTCACACTAATCTAGCCTAGGATCGAATTGCAATTATGTGAGGAATTGAATCTAAAATAAAAGGAAAAAATAAAATGACCGAAAATTTTTAAGTTTTTGATGGGGTTTTGATTTACTAAACTAGTGCAATGAAAATTAATGCAATTAACTAGGCAATTGATTTAAATGTAAAGCAATTAAAATGGAAAGCTTGGATATGATTGATTCAATCCACCAATTCACAACAAGAATTTCAATAGAAGATTTTTTTTTTAACTCAAATCAAGAATCACACCGTGGATTCTTGATTCGGAATATTTTGACCATAAAACCTTGAATTCATATTTAGTTGAGTGTAGAGATTAAACCAATTAATAGAACCCTAGAAGCAAACCTTAAAAATGTGCAAGATTTATACCAATTGTTGAATTGTGCATAAACATTACCAAATGGGTTATAAATCTAAGTTTTCGAATAAATCCAACACCCAACCAAATAGAACTATACAAATCTATGAATAAAACTTTGAAGTTCATGAATCCCCATTGAAATACTTGAAAATCCTTGGTGGATCTTCACAATCACACCCAAGAGGTGTTTAGCTACTAGAATCCATAATAACAAGCATAAATGAAGGTAAATCTAACATTAAACTAAGTAAAACTAGTGTTTGGTTGCTAAAAAAGTGAGAGAAAATGGCAAGAAAGTGAAGAAAAATAAATTACAATTTAAGAAATTTACAATTTCTACTCCTACATTAACATTACAAACATAAATCTAAGCTAAAAGACACAAAAACATAAAAACCAACCTTGGAGGAGCTTTTCACACCACCCCCTTGGCTGCTACAAACCCAAAAAATCTTCCTCCCCTCCATTTTTTTCGGACAACAAAGCTTTTAAGCTCCAGATCTATATCGACCGATCGATCGGCACTGTTCACCGATCGATCGGCCGATCGAACGGCAATTGGAGCGTTCGATCGGTAAAAAAAACTGTTTTTACTGTTCACGGGCACTGTTCACCGATCGATCGGGTTACTGTTCACCGATCGATCGGCCGATTGATCGGTCACTGTTCACCGATCGATCGGGTTACTGTTCACCCGATCGATCGGCCGATCGATCGGTAAATCACCCTCTCTGAAGTTTGTCAAGCCATTCGATCGGTTACTATTCATTCCTCCACCTTGAAGCTTGATTTTAACCACTTTAGAAGCCGATTCAGCCGATGCACATTAGAGGACAAATTGTAGCTCTTGAAGTCTTCTTTCCAATGACACAAAAATCAGCTCAATCGGACATCGGAGGAGAAAGATATGACCCAAATACCGAGACAGGTCTGAATTTTCATGAACAAATTATTCGCCTTGAACCCGCTTTGATTATTCTTGCTTTCTTTTTGCCTTTATTAGCTTATATAACCTACAAAGCACACACAAAACATAATCAAATAAATATGTAACTAAAATAAGGAAATTAACACTAATATAAATCTAACAAAGTGCGGATTAAGAGCCTATGATTATACTTTTAGGATGTAATCATTAACATAAACCAAGCACAACATTTATTTGACAGAATGCCTTATTCCAACATAAAGTAACACTTGAATTATCCTTTGATATTTTCAATGCATTTATTCTTCATCCATGCCTTCACACTTCAAGGACCTATAATCAGAAGGTGTTCTACCAATGTACAAAAAAAAAACCAAACTGATCCAAAGGTTTTGGATGAGAGCTTTAATAGAAAATCTTTTCACAGTGGTTTGGATTTTGAGAGAGAGGAGGAGGGAGGGAGAAAGAATAATCCTTAGAATATACCTTTCATAAATATACAAGTTTTCAAAAATATGTTAACATTGACAGAATATTCACGTTAGAGGACTTGGGATTGAAACGCATAATAAATTAGCACCTAAAAAGACAAAACATTATAGTTTAATACATGGCTGCATAAATTTTCGATATGTATTCAGGCAATAGGAGGTTCCTACTACTTGGATTGGAGGAAATCCTAGTCGTTTTAAAAAATGTAAGGATAATGGAAACTTTTGTTTTGAGAAAATTATGCATTACGTCCTTATACTTTACACTCAATCTCACTTTAGACCCTTCGCTTTATTTTTTGACAATAAAATTCTTATATTTTCAATTTGTTACGATGTTAACCTTGGGCTAACTTTTGTTTGAGAAGTAAGCAAAAAATATCCAAGTGGCAATTTCATTAAGGGTTAAAAAGACAATTCACTCACTAAAATTCTAATAAATTAATTCTAATAGAATTTTTTGTACAAAATTATCACGAATCACGGGCTCAATTACTTTTAGTGGGACGAGTGGAGAAACAAGATAACACTCTTTGTTCATTTCACTTCATACTTCGCATGACCTTCTAGAGAGCTATATGGAACTTGAGTAAAGGGGACGAAGGGAAGGAATGATTCTACCTAAAAGTTTCTCATTTTTCTTTTTCTTCTTTCATTTCAAAACCAAATAGTTTCATTTTCACTTTCTTCTTTTTTCTTTCCCTTTCCTTCTCTCTCGAGTTCCAAACAGGCTTTAAATGACCAAATACATGAGGTATTTTATAGCCTCCAACATCATCATGTATCAAGACTCTTACACAGTGATAGCCCATCATCTACATACATAAATAAAAATACTCACATCCATTCACCACTTCAAACTACATACATATATTTCTCTCTGCGACTCTTTAGAAATACACACATACATGAAATCACTCCTAAGAGTATATCTTATGTGTGCATAGAAATATCATCATCAACAACAACATAAACATATATATTATACATATATATGGCAAGATATTCATCGTCCAATCCATGAGCAATATTATTCACGGAAGGAAACTGCGGATGAATTGTGTGACCGAGATACCAAAAGCAATGAGGGCAACACAGAAGGCTATGAACGTCCATGGATTAGCAAAATATTTACGTCTCACATATGCCATAGCTGCTGGCCAACAACTGTCTCTGTACTGAGCAACGAGCTCTAATGTTTCAGGGGAATATGGCTTCCCCGAAACAACGTGCTTGCAGAGATTGTTGAAAAGATCACAAGCCGCCTCACTGGAGCCTAGGGAGTTGCGAATTACTCTTGCCTTCTCAAGCACTTCGACATCCTTTTCGGTGGTTACTAGTCTATCCATAAACGAGGCATAGGATGTGAAGTGACGAGTGACAGCAGGGCAACACTGCTCAAAAGCAATGAGGTTTCTCAGGAATAGCTCGGTGGATTGGTGAAGGCCCAGATTCGGAATTTCAAAACGAGCCCTCGAAAACCACCTGAGAGGAAACGGAGCTCTAGTAAAATTGACCTTGAATAGATCTTCTCCGGTACCGGGTACAAATTTGACTCCTGAGTATTCAAGGTCTGATGCAGAGTACATGAATTTGCTACGATCTCCCTTTTTCGGTGAACCTTGTTTGGAATTGCTGCCACGACGAAGGTAGTGGCTGTGTAGAAGATGGAGGAGATGATGATAATTAACTTCTTCATCACTCTTCTTTGATGTTTCTCTGCCTTCGCCCTCCAAGTTGATTACACAAAATTCATCAGGCCGACGAAGTTTTGTTGGGTCACCGAAGGAGTAATCAACTTCCTCTTTGTAGTGTGATGTTTTCCAGCATTTGCCTGCCGAATTACTCACACAATCACAAGGCCAACGACATTTTGCTGGCTTACTGTTGTTGGAGTGGGCCTTTCCAAAACTCGTTGTGTTTTTGAGGAATAAATGGATATAGCAACTAAGATGAGGGTGAGGATCTGGGATATGACCCACTGTAAGTTTGAACAATTTTTCAAGAACGAAGAAAGGAAGCTGGTTCTCGAGCAGCAGCAAGTCCTGTCGGACAGTGATGCGCGTCATAGGGATGCCAAAAATAGGATCTCTGCGAACCTTGTCAATGATGAGCTTCTGGCTGCTGTTTTCGTTCCTCTCCGCATATTTCTCTTTTCCATCTTTCGCCTTGCAGTAATCGTAGTACCTGTAGAGAAGTTCAAGTATGAAACAACCATCGATAACCAGCATACCTGCATCGAGCGCCTCAACTTCCTCTGCGTAGCATTTCTTGGCTTTCTCTATCTCCGCTGCCATTTTCTCTTCGCATTCCTTTAGCACCTTCATTCCGTCGGTCATTCGGCCAAAGAAGGAGTTCACGTAGCTCAATTTGATGTCCTGTATAGGCGATTTCAGATATTTGTCGGTGCTGTGAAGAGGCCCAATAGGGAGGAGCCGAGGAGTGTAAGCATTTTCGTTCAGCTGCCGAAGCTTCTCGGGCACCCTGCAAATATAGGCGGAAGACCTGAATTCGGTCTTCTCTGCACCTTCACCGATTTTTTCACTGAGGGTCTTCGGCTTGGAGTCATGATTCCCTTGCGTCGTACCCATTGGAGTGGAATTGGCATTAATCGAAGACATCAGCAAGCAAAATTATCTGCTTTTTAGTTAAGCAGTGCTTTGATGGAAATGGTTTAAGATTTCTGAGTTTGAACAAGCAAAGACCCCCATACTACTGGCATCTTTATATAGTGGGCTAGTCCATATTAGTACTATTTTCTGGGTATTGTTATCCAACAAGAAAATTTATACAGAATTTATCATAAGATTGATATGGTTGAATGATAGTCATTCATTTTAAAACGAAATATGATAGACAAATCTTAATTACAAAAATATCATTGTTACATGTGAAAATTTTTGCACAATTTTTAGTAAAAATGGCATTGTTCTATTAAAAAAGCATTTTTTGTTGCCCTTGGTTTTTTTTTTTTTTTTTGGTTAACTAAGCGTCTAGATCAATTTGCACAATCTTGACTAATCTCGGGCTTGTGCAATTCTCCCATTTCATACAAATTGAATAATTATTTGACTAAAAATTCTAAGGATAACATCAAAAAATTGATTCATGGGGCCTGTGTAGTCTCCATCCTACACAAAGTGAATAATTGACACACCAAAAACACGGGCAGTTGCCCTTGCTTTGTTTCCTGGTAAAATTAACTTCTTGGGTGACCTGCACAGTGGGTGAGATTGAGCCTGGTGTTCCTACAATGATGCATGCATGATAGATATGTGCATGTGTTTAATGGGATTTATTTTTAGAAAAAAAGTTTACGGGATTTACAATATTCTTTTTCTTCTATCACTGACACGTGTATTTACAAATAAAATACCAAGTGTTTTTCCCTATCAATTACCTCTCTTGTCACAAAATAAAATATATCGCAGGGCATTTGATTAATTGTAAGTAAAATCTTTCAAAATATGCTTCTTTATGCTTTTTGTGCATTGACATCTTTTCGTCAAAAACCTTGGATCCACTACAAAGCCTCCGTAGGTGAAACATTGGCTCGATCCACCCTAAAGCTTTAATTTGGTCGGTCCATCTATGATAGCAAAATTAAATATGACCTTTTCAGAATTAAGGATTATAGTGTAGAGTCTTAATTTGAAAAGAGTCACCATCCATTCACACTAGACTTCTTGTGACACTCACAAATTAAACACTGATACAAGATCAATATCAAGAATATGCTTTCCATTGACACTCCAAACTTATTTTCAAAAATATTTTGCAACAAATTAGTCCTGTTTACGAAAATTCTATTCTAGCATACATAATTTTGATGTAGAATTCTTGACCATATTAATGTAGCAATGGCAGTGGTATTTTAAAATTTTTGAACAACTTTAAATTTTCTTTTTGGGTTAAAATGATATAGTCAAATGTTTGTCACGTAATTTTGTATTGATTTTTTTGATAATTTTTGTTTGTTTGCATAGTAATACTCTATTTTTATACATCAAAATCTATTAAATTCTATCATAAGCTGCAAAATAAAATAAAAATAGTTGCTAAATCGATACCAAGGAAACGCGGTGGTTATATTCTGAAACACAAATAAACTTTTTTGCTCTTTGTTGACATTACTTCCATTTCAACCAGTCCTACGTTCCAAAAACTGAGGAGGCATGTGAGCCACGGGTCTCTTTCAGGGTCCACAGTTTTCCTTTAATTTAGTTTAAAAAAACAAAAAATTCCCGGGTCAATTTCCTCTTTACTCCATTGTTGAAACCAATATTGTAAAAACAGGATTGGACCGGACAGTTCGACCCAAAAAACCAAAAATCGGTCCAAGAAGCGGTCCTGATACACTCTCCAAACCGATTTTGCTAAAAAAAACAACTTAAACCGCTGAAAATCGCGGTTCAACGGCGAACCCCTTAAACCGTTCGAGGTTCTGATGGATCGGCCGGTTCAAATAACATCAGAATTTTGAAGGGGAAGAAATGTTAGGGCTCCGATTAGTCACCTCCTCCTAATCCATTCACTGTTCGAGTCTCTTCATGATTGATATATGCGATTCTTTGTAGCCATTGATTATTGTGAGGAACGCTTTAGTCCCCTTCTCTCTCTCTGTCTCTGTAGACCATATGTGTACATATACTTACAAGTTGCAAACCTGTGTTTTTTCCAAATGTAAGCAAATGCTCAAAATGAAATTGCAGAGATGGAGAGATTTACAGAGACCAAAAAAAAAAAAAAAAGGAAACCCAGGTTGGTTTCAGATTGAATAACATGGGTGAGTTGATGGATGGTCTCCATAGAAAAAGAGATTAGGGTTTTAGATATATATATATATATATATCGAGAGAGAGAGAGAGAGAGAGAGAGAGAGAGGAGCCGGTGAGTCTCTATTTGAAAGATGAGAAATTTCGTGGAAGTTGAACAAGTTAGGGAATATCCTATTTTTGGGGGGAGATCAAAGCTCATAATGATTCTTGTTTCATTGGCTCATTAACACAAAGGACTCTTCAAATCTATCTCATGGGCACTTTCCAAAGCATAAAAATAAATCTATCTTATGGGTTGTGAGGCTTTTATCAATAGATTATTATGTGTGAGACAAATGTATAGAAATATCAATATAATGTGATTCCTCTACAAATATATGATGTTTATTGTTTTTGGTTTTTTATAATTTAGTCTTTGGTAAATTTATTGTGATTCTAATACTTATTTTTATTTACTTGTTTATAATTTCAATATATTTATGACATATTAATGATATCACGGTTCGATTTCGATTGAATCAAAGGTTGAATTATTGACGATAACCCTGTCACGTTTTCGGTTCACTCAACGATTTGGTTTTCAAAACTTTGGTTAAAACATATCTAATCACAACACAAAATTGATTATCGTAGAGAGACTATGATACAGTAACACTTTTTAAGGTTTTGTCTTTAGATGATAATGGATAGAAGCCTATGTTATCTGGACTTTTATAAATATATAAAATATTCGTGTCAGACACTTGACGTTAGTTAGACATGCATCTAACAATGATGTATAACTAATGGAGTTTTACTATAAAATTAAGTATTGTATTTTCATTTTATGTATGTAATATTATATTTTAACTTGTAAATGCTATTTTAACCTAAAAAAAAAAAAAAGAAATATTTAAAACATATGAAATCTAGTCGTGTGTTAGTATCTTTGAACATGATAATTAGATAAATTCGACATTTGAACATGTATTTACATCAGACACCCGTATTTAAGTCTAGGTAACATAGATAAAAGCAAATCAACTCTACTTTTATGGTGAGATTTGTGGGTGAAATTAGTATTTAAAAAAAGACAAACCAAACAGAGAAAATTAAAGGCTGTATGTGCAAGGAATGGAATCATTACCGGCGCCATTTGAAGGCAATACCATATGGAACCATTTGGAAGAAAACTTGTTCTTGTTCATATTGTCCAAAAACATGATCCAAGTGATATTTGTTGTGAACAATGATTAAAAAAACCCAATTAAACCTAACCCATATATTTGTTTATATTGCATCAATCTTCTTAGAAGGACCATATATGAAAGCAAAATGAACCTAATTTTTCACAATTAATTGATAATTACGGTAAAAGGACTTTAGATTAATTTCAAAGTAGTCACTATCCATTCACACTCAAACGTCTTCTAAAACTTTGAAGTATTGATGTTGGATCAATATCACTTAAATAATAGGTATATAAGACGAAAAACGTGATCCAAGTGGTATTATTGTTAGAAAAAGTTAAAATTACCGTCTGAATGCATGTTGTTGATTGAGGCCAGCTTTATAATCATCTCAAAACTTCAGATTATGAGTTAAAAAATTAAGATCTGCAATCCTTCTTTAGCACTTTGTTGGTAATGTGGTGGGTGTAGAAGTGGCATCCTAATCCTTCTTTGCCTTTATAATTACCTAGTTTGATTGAAGATGGCTGAAATAATAAAATGCAATTGATGTTTTCTAGAATTAATGCATTTTGATTTCTAAAATTCTTCACAACTCGACTAAGATGGATAAACACGGGCATACGAGAAAAAAAAAAAAAAAAAGGATTGAAGGAAAGAGATAACTGATGTAATTATTCTTTGAATTAAACATTCAAACTAAAGTTACAAAGACCTATAAATGATATAATTGAACCCTGTGTTTACCACAATGGAATATCTTTCTTAACGGGTTGAAAATGACGGTAATGTGAGCATTTATGGTAATGGTGGTATGGAAACACCTCATTGTCAGTCCCTTAGAGACTACATCGAATTAATGAGAATAGAGTACAAGCATCATCTTTCCCCTTTTTTTTAGAAATTGCATCCAAGCTAATGACCAAAGGGATCCTTTTATACTAACCTACAATCCGGAGTGGGGTGCTTCCCTCAATAATAATTGGAGGAATGTGGGATCCTTCCCTCAACAATACCAAGCCCAACCTTCATTCTATCAAACACGAACCCCACTGCAATCCTATCAATCACAAGTAGATAATGCGTATCAACCTCCTTATAATAGCACACTAGAGGACGCTCTCGAGGATACTTTAGAGGACACCTTACAACAATGCATGCAAATGCAAATTGGTGTGAACTCTAGGGTGGACAACACACTTAAACAACAAGGTAGGGCCCTTGATGATATAAAGGGTCACTGGACCCTGTTGATGCAAACCTTGGTGTTCAAGTAAGGGAAGAGGTTCTCACTCAATCTTAACTCAATCCTCTTAGACAAGTGCTTAAGAGTGATTCCAATTCAACTCTCCATCAAGAATAATTACATCCCATCACTAACCTTAGGAATAAGGATATTATAAATCAAACAATTCTTCCTCAAGACTTGGAGTCTAGTGTCGCGCCCAGATTTTTGGCACTCGAGGAATACTCACACAAGCGGGAAACATAATATACTCTCTCGTTAGAACTCACCCTCCTAGAAGAATGAGTGCGACTAGGTTTGAATTAAAAACAGGTATGAATAAAGGGCTTTTGAAAAAAATTCGGAGTCGCCACCTAACTTGATTAAGGTGAGTTAGGTCACCTAAAAACTAAGAATAATCCGAAGACTACACTTAGGGTTTTGGAAAACGATTTGAAAATATCTCCTCAAGAGAGGGTTTTTAGGAAAACAGGTTGTTTAGCAACCTTTGGAAAACATTTAGCCCTTTTTGAAAAATAACTCCGTTTTGGTCTTTGAAATTAGTGATTCAAGGTTCGGAGGTTGGTTACGTGTAGGGAAGACGCACTAAGCTATCACCCTACCCCGCCCTTTCGGTATCTACATGTCAATCTACCCTAGATTCACCTATGAGAGTCTTTAACTAACATGTGTTCAACCCTATTCACTTTAGAAAAATAATGTTTGAAATGCATGATATGCAAGTGCAAGATAAGAGAGAATTGAAAAATAAATTTGAAAAGAGATTGATTTGATTTGATTTGAAAATAGACTTGAAGAAATAGAATTGAAATTGGAAAGTTTGAAAATTAAAAGTAGAAATTTGAAAATAGAAATTTTGAGAGTAGATGGGAATTTGAGATTTGAAAGGATTTTGGAAACCGCACCCATGAGGGTGAAATTGAAAGTTTGAAAAGTGTTATGACCGCACCTATGAAGGTTGCCTATGTATCTCTTTGCGGAAATCAGGTCAGTCGTAGTTCAGACCGGAGTCCGATTGAAAAGAGACTGATTTGAAGAGAGAAATTGGATTAGAAGAAAGAGATTGAATCGAAAACTGGATTTGATTTGAGATTAGAAGAGGAGATTGAATTTGAGAAGATTGGACTTGCTTTGGAAAGATTGATTTTGGAAAAACTTGGTTTTGGGAAAGATGGAGATTTAGGAAACCTAGACTTAGGAAAGATAGGAGACCTAGGAAAGACTTGAGATTAAGAAAGATTAGATTGGAATGTTGGATTTGGAAAGATCTTGAAAGATTTGGAAACTTGGAATTTAGGAAAAATTTAGATTAGGAAAGTTTCGAATTAGGAAAGTGTCATTTTTGGAAAGTTTGAAATTAGGAAAGTTTTAGGTTTAGGAAAGTTTTGAAATTAGGAAAGTTCTGAATTTAAGAAAGTTTGAAAATTGGAAAGTTTTGAAAATTGGAAAGTTATTTGAATTTAGAAATGTTTTTAAAAAGGGAAGTTTTGAATTTAGAAATGTTCTGAAAAAGAGAAGTTTTGAATTTGGAAAGCTTTGAAAACAAGAAAGTTTTGAAAATAAGAAAGTTTTGTTTTAGGAAATGTTTGAAAAAGGAAAGTCTTCAGTTTAGGAAATGTTTGAATTAAGAAAGTTTCAACTTAAGAAAGTCTTAAATTAAGAAAGTTTTGAGTTTAGGAAAGTCTTAGATTTGGAAAGATTTGAAGTTTAAGAGAGTTTAGAATTTAGAAAGTTTTTAGGTTTAGAAAGATTTAACTTAAGAAGGTTTCAAATTTAGAAAGTTTTGAATTTGGAAAGATTTGAAATCTTGGATTTGAAAAAGATTTTGGAAAGGGGTAGAATTAGGAAAGGGTTGAACTAGGAAAGATTTGAAAGTTGAGTTTTAAAGTTTAGGAAAGATTTTTATGTTTAAGCTTTTGGAAACTTAAGGTTTAGGAAAATGAAAGTTTAAGAAGGATTTAAATTAGGAAAAATTTGGATTTGGAAGGGATTGGATTTGGTTTCTAAAAAAAAAAATTGGATTTTGTTTCCAAAAACGGAGGACGGGATCTAGTTTCCTAAACAGGGAGATTTGATTTGGTTTCCTAAAGGGAAGATAGGATTTGGTAAAGATTTGGAAAGGAGATTCTAGAAACCCTAGATTTGAAAAATTGTAGTTTTGACGTAAAAAATAGGTTTTAGAAACGTGTATAGTTTGGATGAGAAAACAAGAGGTTTTGGAAACCTAGGTTTGGGGTAAAGTTTGAAAACCATGTTTTTGGGAAGAAAATTTAGGGTTTCCTAATTGTGGGTTCTAGGGCTTGACTTGGGCTCTAAGGAAAGAGTTTTTTGGAAAGTGCGTTTTCTAGAAGGGAATCCTAGGGAGCAGTTTCTAGAGGGATGAGTTTTTGGAAAGAGATTTTTAGGGAGCGTTTTTAGAAAGTGAATTTTTAGGAAAGGGAATTTTTGGAAAGGAGTTGAAAAAGGAAGCTTTGAAAAATAAATTTTGGAAGGAGTTTTTGGAAACAATTTTGAAGAGGAAAGTTTTAGGAAAGTATGTTGAAAAAGAGATTTTTAGGAAGAGATTTTTGAAGAGAGAGTTTTTTGGAAAGTATGAAAACGTCGCACTTTCCTAAAGCGATTCTAACCATAAGAGGGCTAGAACCACTTTAAAAAAGTGGTTTTGGAAAACAATAAGATTTGAAAATATAGACCAAAAAGGTCACTTTTAATGTAACACTTTCCTAAAGCAACCCTAGCCATGGAAAGGCTAGAATCACCCTAGAATTGTGGTTTTGAAAACAAGTTTTTGAGAAAGAGATTTTGATGCAATTTTGAAAACAAGTTTGAAAACGATTTTGAAAACGAGTTTGAAAACGAATTTTGGAAGATGCAAGACTATGATATGCACAATGCAATTTGGGGTCGTGAACATACAAAGTTAAGGCTTCACCACATAATTAAGGGGGCCGGATCCACGTGGTCTTTGGTTAGACTAGAAGAAAGCCCTCGATACGGTGACTCTCCAATAGCCCAATCCTACACATGGACCGGGAATCCCCTTGTTTCAAGCATGCAAAGAAAGGGGGGAAAGAGATGGGGGATTAAAATAGAGAAAACCCAAGTGGGTTAGAGAGAGAAGAGAGAGGGGGAAGTATAGAAAATTAAAAAGAAAGCCTACCGTATGTCTTCTTTATTTTGCGCGCCGCGCTGTCTTCAGTCTTCGGTCTTTGTCTTGATTTTCACCTTCAGTCTTCAAGAGTTGTCTTCAAGCTTTGGATGGCAGCTCTTCAAGTCTTCAAAGGATAGTTGAAGGCTAGTGTATGAGTGTATGGGGGAGTGTATGAGTGTATAGGAGGCTAGGGTTTGTGTATAGTGGCTAGGGTTTGGGAAAACCTAGGGAGGCTAGATTTTGGAGGTGCTCGAGCTTTGTATATCGAAATATAAGATTTTTAGGTTAAGTTTGCAGACCCCTTTCACATTGAATGAGGCTCTGTATTTATAGAAGTTGGACAAACCTGACACCTGTTGCAGTGGCGCTAGGGCAAAATTGCTCTTGGCGCCACTAGGAGTGGCGCCAGGCTAATTCTTGGCTTGGTGCCACTAGTAGTGGCGCCAGCCACTTAGGAAACTTTATAAGTCGGCAAGAAATGTATCTTTGACTAGATTTGGGCGCCTGTACTAGTGACTACCATGCAACTTTTAGCCTGGCTTCACTAGGAGTGACTCCGGAAAGTTTGGGAATGATTTGGAGGAGCAGGGAATGACCCGGAAGGTCGGAAAGGAGCAAGAACACTTAAAATAGTGTCCTGGAGGTATTTGACTTGAAAAGTGAAGACAAAATGTGTCGGAAAGGTTGACCGGGCCTTTAAGGGCAAAACGGTCAATTGGACTGGGAAGCTGCCGGGGCGAACTCGGACTGTCCCGGAAGAAGACTTGGGATTTGGAAACATTATTTAGAATGTTCCCAGAGGTTGCCGGTTTGATACCCAGAGCCGGGGTGGTTGGAAAAAGAGACCAGCCCACTAGGGGCAAAACGGTCATTATGTATCGGGTTTGCCGGAACTGACTCGGAATGATCCGGAAAGGTAAAGAAAGGTTGAGAACACTATAAAAATTATTCTCGGGATATTACCGGTTTGATACCCAGAGCCGGTGTGGTCGAAGAAGGAGACCGGTCCTCTAGGGGCAAAACGATCATTTTGTACCGGGTTGGCCGGAACTGACTCAGAATGATCCGGAAAGGTAAAGGGAAATTGAGAATACTATAAAAAGAAATCTCAGAGGGTTACCAGTTTGATACCCAGAGCTGGTGTGGTTCCCGGGGCATTCGGATGCCTAGGGGCAAAATGGTCATCTTGACCGGAAAAGATCCAAAGGGTAGTTTGGTCATTTTTCACCGAAGTGGGCTAACAGACACTGGTGTTGACCTGGGTTTTGAGTGTTTTCGCCACTCTAACGGCGGTCGTCGTGACACAGGGATTTGTTGCCAATTCCCTATATCAACCTATTTGTGAGTATTTCCACTACTCTAACGGTTTTGTGAGTATTTTCGCTACTCTAACGGTTTTATGAGTATTTCCGCTACTCGGACCGTCTCGAGGAATAAACTGTCTGGAGAGAGGGATTGGAAAGGGGTCTTACCGTCTCCGAAGAGACGTGCCTGGATTGGAACTGTCCCGAGGAATAAACTGTCTCGAGAGTGGGATTGGAAAAAGGGTCTTACCGTCTCCGAAGAGACGTGCCTGGATTGAAACCGTCTCGAGGAATAAACTGTCTAGAGAGAGGGATTGGAAAGGGGTCTTACAGTCTCCGAAGAGACGCGCTTGGATTGTGAGTGTTTCCGCCACTCTAACGGTTTTGTGAGTAGTTTCACTACTTGGACCGTCTCGAGGAATAAACTGTCTCGAGAGAGGGATTGGAATTGGAATAAGAAAGGACAATGCCCCTAAGGGCATTTTGGTCATTTTGCCTTTATTTGGGCCTAACAGGCCCGCGAAGCGATGGAAAGACGGAATTTGGACCTAGAGAATTGGTTTCGACAGGAATATGTCTACAATGACTTAAAAACAAGTCTGGACGGAGTGTAGACTGTCGAGCGGTCAAAAATAGGGTGCTTACATCTAGGGAAGAATCTCTTAAGGTGGGTGAGGAAATTAGTGCAGATAAGAATAGGGATAAAGAACTCGAGAGAGGGAGGAACCCATAATTGAGGATTCCAACCGACAAAAGAGTGAAGAAGAGGTTGATGAACAACCTAAGAAAGAAGAGCCCATGATCGAGGATTCCAAGCAAAGTCGGAGTGAGGGGGAGATAGTGAAAGAAAAGAGGAGTTAAAGAACATCCAAAATGAGAGAGACCATATTGAGAATCCTCTAGAGAGAGACATTGCATTTGGTGAAGGTTTTGACCTTTAGATGTCGGGAATGTGCAAGTCAAAGAGGATATTGTTGGTCTAAAGGCGTATTAACTATGTTGGAACCTTTGGAGCTTGAAACCCCAACAATAGAATCGAATACTTTCACCTCGGCGAACAACTAGAGAAAGGGGAGGATGAAGAGGTTCATGAAATGAATTTGATAGGCACCCTTATGCAAACTCAAATTAGCTTTTCTAAATTCTATGATCCTTTTGACCCTTGTGTACTTAATTGTTACATCCTTGAGTTCAACAAAGATACTCAAATGGTTTGTTTGTTTACTTGTTTGAACTCTTTACAAGTCCCAAGAGTGGAGATGTGGGATTATAGCAAATTTTCACTCCTTGGTATAGGTTGATTCCCTCTCGGGTGTTTGTGTAGGAGTATGAGTAATTTAGATAGTTTTTGCTTTTGTTAGTTTTATTAGGTACGTTTCCATTTTAGTTGGGGGGTGCACTTAGGCACCCTAATCTCTCTTTCCTCGCATTTTGTCTCACTCCTTACCTTGTTTTCATGCATTAAGGACAATGCAATATTTTAGTTTAAGGGAGAGTAATTTTAGAGACTTAACCTCCTTTATTTATTTTTTTTTTTTCGCTTTTTTTTGTTTGTGTTACACTTTTAGAAATTTTTTTAAATTTTTGAGCCAATGATGATGACTTCCTCTAGTTACAAATAGAGTTTAGATATCATTGGTATGCGCATGTCATTTCATTGTTTGCATCTAAAACTCTATTGTTCATGGTGAATGTCATTTTTTTTAGCTTCATTATTATATATCTTGTTATGCTTCGATATCTCTATGGTTTATTGTTTATTCTCAAGTATCACATCATATGATTATCTTTCGACTACTTGAGATCTTTGGTAGAGGTTGAAATATCGTGTGGTTCTGGCATTTTATTTAATTATCTTTAGCATGTCTTTTCATACTTTACATGCCATCTCTTTGTGATTCATGGTGAATGTGTTGATGATTCATTTTGGGATCATAGCATATTCATGAGATATAATCTTTGCTTAGTGGACATTTAGTATTATGCATTGATTATCCTTGAGTTTGATTGATAGTTAATCCTTAATCTTAATGCATTGAGAGCATTTATCTTGAAATACACTTAAGTGAGGTGATTACACACTTTGGAGCACGAATCATATTATATAGCATCATATGTGTTAACTTGTGCATTCTTAGCCTTATATGAGTGGAGATCTTACCTTGTGAGCTTTAAGATAACCTCTCGTCTTCATGGAAGGATTACAATTACTCAAAGACAAGTTCTTTAGTCTTACCTCTTTCAATAGCTTCATTATGTTTGCATTTGGTTCATATACCATATTTTGAGTATCACAGTTGACACTTGTATTTTTTGAGATTTACTCATGTATGTCTTGGAGATAATTTTAGGTCATCTTTTGTCTTGTTGAGCCACAAAATTTCTTGTCAACTACATTTCCTTATAACCATTTACCTTGAACCCTTGTGATTGTGTAATCTTGATTGAGAATTAATCATCATGGATGTGACATGTTTGATTGAGAGACACAAATAGTACTTTATTTTTTGAAAGCTCTTGAAAAGTAAGAAGAACTATGAGATTGCAAATGGAGAGAATAAGTAGAAGGGTAAAAGGTAGCTGATTCCACTCTAAAAGTGTAATATTTGTCCCCTAACTAAGTGTTTGATAGCCTTTATATGGGTATTAGTATAGATTTTTTAGCAATAAACTGATCTAAAGTGTTTTTTTATATGTATTGTAGGTTTTTGGTGATAAAATGGTGGAAAAATGGGGCTTAAAGAGAAGAAGACCGTCCGGACGGACCGTTCGGACGGTTAAACCATTCGGACGGCGCGTTCGGACGCCCAAATTACCGTTCGTACGCATAGTTCAGACGGACAAATTGTCGTTCGGACGCCCCGTTTAGACGGGCGAATTACCGTCCGGACGGTGCGACAGACATGGGAGTTCCAGAGTCTATATTTCCCGTCCAAAGCCGTTCTAGAGGCGATATTTTTCGTCCAAAGCCGTTCCAGAGTCGTCTTTTCCCGTTTGAAGAATTACAGAGCCGAGTTTCCTCATCTGAAGACCGTCCGAACGGTGAAATAACCGTCCGAACGGTTATGGCACCATCCGGATGGTGCGTCCAGATGCACTCTGGACGCACTTTGGACGCACTTCGGACGGTGAGCACAGATTTGCCCTACAACCCAGCAGTCGAAGAAAAAAGAGGGATATATCAGATTTTAGGTCTTTTGCTGCGGGTAGAGAGGGAGAATAGGGGAAAATGATGTATTTTGCTTAGATTTACTTTAGTTTGTTGTATTTAGGGCTTTGGGAAGTATTTAGATAGTTTTCTTGGGTTGATTTGGTGTAATCTCTTACATTTTTCACATTTCAATATATATACACTTTTGGTTTAAAGGCAAGATGTTGTCTCTACTCTTTGGAAAGCTTTCAACCATGGATTCTTCAAGCTAAACTCATCGTTTGGGAACAAATGTGAAGATCTACCAAGGAATGCATGGAAAGCCTAAGGAGAGTTCTTGAATCTTGTTGAATATCTATTTTGTTTATCTTTCTCTAATTATGTTGGAATTAATTGTTGTAGAACTCATAGATCTATAATCATAGTTAATAACATGTGATTTATTTCTAAAGAACCCATAAATTGTGATAAAACTTAATTCCAACATAATTAGAGATCCCTAAAATTTCAAAGCTAAACTTTCCGAATCAAGGGCCTTTGGACGGTTCTTGATTTGAGTTAACCCAAACTCTCCCTTGCAAATTCCATGCTAGAATTGGTAGATTGGAACATTTGACCGCAAACCCCCTTCTTTAATCAAGTTAAATCTCTATTTGTGCTCATTTGGAATTTCGGTTAAATTAAGAGTTGATTTAGTGTTAAGTGTGGTTGTTGTAGTAGAATGTCCATAATTGTCAATTCACTTTAGCTAGAATTAAGTTGTAGGTTTAAATTTCAATTCAATTGCTTGCTTAGTTGCTAGTAAACCAAACCCTCAAACACCAAACTCTCAAACACCAAAAGATTTTCGGTCAAATTTTAGCTAACATAGCAATCGATTTCCCTCTTGGTTTGCGGTTGCAATTTGAATATATTTCTAAACTTTACTCATTCCTATTGCTAAATTGGCACAGGTCTCTTGGGAGAACACGATAGTGGGAGTACCCCACTTAAACTATAAGTACCCTCATTGCGGTGAGCATGGAAGGGATGAGTCAGTAGCAAAACAAGTGCAAGGAAATAAAGAGAAAAGAAGTAAAGGGATTGGTGAATTAAAGAAGCAAGAAAGTGTTCAAATGAAAAGAATGGGAAAGTGGAGATGTTGTGTATATTGATAATCACATGCCTTGATCACATATGTTTTGACCTTTTTTATCTCCTTTTTCCTTTACCTTTGATTTGAGGAATCAATAGATACCACCTGAAAAGTCCTTTTTTGATTCAAGCATATTTCTTGAGAGATCTCATTCGAATACAAGTCTCTATTTGTCAACTATGATTATTTGATGTTTAGTTTTGAATTATCTTTCATGAAGTTATGCCAAAGTTGATACACTTTCATTGTTTCATTTTTTGTACTTGGTTTGCTCTTTTGCAGTGTCTTGCTTCTTTTAAGAGCATTCGATTGATAGGAACCATGTGCTTATTTGTTTGAGAGTGTATGACGGATGAGGCTTAAAGATTTTTGAACGTGTGAGTATTGTCATAATCGCACATCGGATAGGAGGAGGGAGGTAGGCAGCACCATCTAATAACTTAGGTTGTGGAGAGAGGAATATGATTCTCCACGTGGGTGGTCTACATATACCGGTTGACTATCGAGGTGGTGGGGCCCATTTGGGGCAAGAATATGCTAGTCCACTTAGGATGCTTCTGCTGGAAATGATGTGCACTCTGCTAACTCAAGCTTTTGTGTCAGATGGCAAGTGCCTAGCCCGTGATAAGTGGTATTATAGTAGCCCAACTCCTGATCCGATTCTACGCTAAGCACTCAGGTGGAGTAGACAGGGTGGTCTGACCTGCGACAAGGGCATCGCGGATTCGGGTAAGAGAGTTTGTCACGATCCCACATTGGATAGGAGGAGGGAGGTCTTGAGCCATATAAAGGAGATAGGTAGTACCACCTAATAACTTAGGCTTATAGAGAGAGGATAATGGTTCTCTACGTGGGTGGTCCACATATACTGGTTGACTACCGAGGTAATGCGGCCCAATTGGGGCAAGAATGGACCAGTCCACTTAGCATGCTTCCTTTGAAAACGCTATGCACTCTGCTAGCTTAGGCTTTTAGGTCAGATGGCAAGTGCCCGACATGTGATAGTATGCATGTTTGAGCTATATTGTATGATTTCATTACACAGTCACTTAAATCTCACTTTTGTATCCTTTTTGATAATTTTTTGCTTGCATTAAGGAGATTGATGTTTCTTGAGATTACTTGGGTATAATTGTGTATTATCTTTTTATTCTCATAATCTTAGATTGTTGATCATGAATTGATGTTTGTGGGTGTCATCACTTTAAGTCCTCACGAGATGCCACTCATCTACTAGTGGTAACCTACGGTTTAAAGGTTTGGTGCATAGGCTAAATGTATCCGTGAATTCTACAAAAGTGGAGATTATCTTTTGGGTTTTAGTATTTTGCTAGGGACTAGCAAAAAGCAAGTTAGGCATGTGATTGTACTTTAAAAGTGCAATTATAACATCTTAACTTATGCTTTGTTAACCTTAATTACTTTAGAATTTTATAAGCCTTTTTAGTTAGATTTTAGTATTAACTAAGTTTGTTTTGTGTTTTATAGGTTTCGAGCTTAAATTGGATGACTTTGAACGAAATTCGATTGAAAAGAGAATGAGTTTCAACAAAAAGCTACTAAAATACAAGCTACTAAAGTTGTGGTACAAATTGTTGAAGCACGTAGAGTTGAAACTTTAGAAGGTTATATCTCTCAAACTAGAAGTCTTACCAGAGTCCATAGCATATGAATTTCATATAGCTTTTCGAGATCTACACAATTTGGGCAACCATGCACACGGTTAGTAAAGTGTATGCACAGTACCGTGCACACGATCTCAATAGTGTGCGCACGATCAAGACTATAAGCAAACTGTAAGCAGACTTCTGAGGTTGATTTTTCAGGTCTGCAAAAGAGTGCACATGGTCCCCAAAGCGTGTGCATGCTTCGTACATACTCTGTTATTTTTTAGCTTTTTTATGACAATTTTGAGCCCAAAATTCAACATCTCTTCAATTTTTACATATTTTTAGAGTTTTTAAAGAGTTGTAAGAGTAGTTTTAGAAAGAGAAACTCTAAATTTCTTTGTAACTTTCTATTTTCATTGTAATCAAGTGCAATTTTCATCAATTCATTGTAATTGTCTATGGATTCAAGTGGCTAGTCATTACATTGGGTTCAATTGTGTAAATCAATCAAGGATCTCAAGGGTTTCAATGGAGATAAAACCTAATTTCATTGTTCTATCTTCTTAAATCTCTAATTCTTAGCAATTGAAGTTTAGATTCATAAGAACACTCAAATTATTGATTATATTTGAGAATTTCAATACATGATTTAGCAATTGTGTGTTGATTTTATCCCAATCGATGATATTAATCTATGATTCTCAACTTGATTATAATTCTAACTTCAAATTGCTATTGAATTGAATCTATGATACTCATTTCTTAGATCCTATTAAAATATTGTATTCTTGACTAAGTTCTTGGGTTACCATGCATTAGTCATGAATTCGGTCTGAGAGTTACTTAGATTAATAGTATGAATCTAATTGTTTACAAATCTGAATTAATTATAATTGATTTCATTATTTTTATGGTTGAAATCTTCCAAATCAAGCACTCTTGATTGTTGTGTTTGATTTGAGTTATCAAGTTTAATTGAAACTATTGAATGAATTGGGTGGTTGAAGCAATTGAATTCAATTCCCTTTACAAATTGTCATTCAGAAGCAATTTAGTGAGTTATGTAAGGTCTTAGAGTGTTGAGTGTTTGTCGAAATCAATAGCTTATATTTGGCTCAATACTCATGGAAATCGACCCTGATTTTGTAAGGTCTTAGACTAACTTTCTTTGTTTTTCTTTCTCATGAGCTTCTCTGCTAAATGGTTGATTGTTAGCCTGTTTGGCAATTTCCTAAAAACAAGGACAAAAGTTTGCCTTGAACTAGGATTGGGTATGGACAAATTGCTCTATCAAGCACGCTATAAAATTACGACTTTAGGAAAGAGAGGTCTCCAGTAATTGCTGTCAATTTTGGAATATGATTTCTGATTTGGAGCAATTTGACCCACTCAATCGAGCTATTGGATTTTACTCTTGAGTTGAGTGTATCACTCATATTTCTTTGGTTAATATTGCATTTGAAGTAAACAACACCATGAATCTCGCTCAGCTGCCTTCTCTTTATCTCGCTTAGCTGCCTTCTCTTTACTTTAAAAGCAGAGCCAAGTAGCTGAAAGTCAGAAGAAAGATGCAGAAACAATCTAGAATAGTAACACATATATAACACTAACAGTAATAATAAAGCATTTTTCTATGTGTCTTTATTGTGATTATTGAATAACACAGTCCTCTTTGTGTGTTGGCTACGTGTATCTTGTTAGATCATTGTGCGCTTTGCAATCAAGTTCATATACTTGTGAATAATGTGAACCATTATATACACTTTTTGTGTGTAAGTAAGTTTGCTCATGTTTGTGTGTCAACTGTGCACATATCAACTTAACATTGATAAGTAGTTTGTCCGCATATGTGATCAAATCATTCTATGTGCCTTTATTGTGATTATTGAATGTCAAAAACTAATGTTGGACAAGTATTGTAGCCTGATACTATGATTGGCACTTCTTTGTTTCTAAAAAAAATAGGCATGTGTATGATGGAAAGACTACCTATGATTATATGTGAAAGTCGCTATCTGACATTAACTTAAGATGCAAAATGTGTCAAGTTGATAATAAGGGCTACTATTTTGAAACAGAGTGAAAGCCGCCATGTAATTGCTAAAAGGGATAAAGCTTCCCAAATATTGCTTAAATTGAAGGGGAGTAAAGCTTTGAAGCCAATTTGTAGTATAGGTTACAATAAGTGTTATGTTGTGTTATTGACCTTCGTTATTCTCAAATGTGTTGTAGCAATATCGATCACACCTAAGATTTGATTGACCTGTCAAAGTTTGAATTGATACTTACTCATCACCTAAGCACATTTATGAGTTAATTCATCTTACGACAAGTTGGAATATTATTGATTCACTCTATCGTATATGCTATTTTCTTGACTAACATGTGCTACCGTGTATAGATTGGATATATACATTCTTCACACGATGGCTGATGTGTACTAGTGATCCTTGTTTCTGGAAAAAATTTCTCTTCTTTCTCGCTCGAGCTATATGATAGTTACTCGAGCCAATATAGCTCGAGCCAACTTAATTTGCTTGAGCGAAGTCGGCAAACTCTAGTTATATATTTCCTTCCAGTCGAAGCTTTTGGAGTTTCATTCTAAAATTTTGTTCGCTCAACCTGTGCTCTCTCTCCGACCTAGGGTTTTGTCAAGGGTGTTGTTTTTGGGGATTCTTGGCTCTCTTATTCAATTCTTCTCATCCAAAGGTAAATTTTTCCCTTTCCCAGTCCAGCTTTTCATCTTTAGGGTTTGAATCTTTAGGTTCTTCTTGCACTATCTTATCGTGACTACTCAAACTAAGAACCCGACTGTAACAGCCCCACCTTATTGATTCTTCGACACCACGGCTAATGAAACTAGGTTCAATAATTTCTTCTGTCGCAAAGCCGTTCTTGTTGAGCGACCCATATCTATCGATCATTTTCATGATACTCCCATTTCAGATCTGTTTAACAGCCATACTTCTAATCTCAGTCCCTATCTATTGCGTCTTATTCATGCCATAGGCCGTGGTATCCTCATTGACCTTCCAAAGTTGATTTTCGATACTATTGTTAAGGTAGGTTGCACTAATCTTGTTAGGGGTGCTTTGTCTTTTGGTTTATTTCTCACTTCTTATCTGACTTCGCGACGAGTTCCAATGGTTCTTAATGAAGATGTAAAGAAGTCGATGGGTCCAATTAATCGTGCTACTTTGATCAGTAGTGAGTCGCACATTCATGATGGAGACTCTAATGATGAGGAGTCAGATGATCCAATGGACGTAGTCGAGATAGCTAGAGATGCTGGTAGTGGTTTAGAGGATGAGGCATTCTTTCTCATGACTCCTGATGAGTATATCTATGTATGCTGACATTCATTACATGTGCTCTATTTTTATTGATTAGTTGGAAACTATGAGTACTCGGATGGGATAGTTGGAGCTTACTGTATCTCAGATGTCTGGTGATCTTTAAGATATTCGAGCTTTAATGGAAGGACAATCATCTGCTCCACTTTCTTAGGTTGATTTATGGTGTGTTTTGTGGCAAAAAGGAGGAGTAGGTTGGTAGTACTAGATGGTAGTAGTAGTTTGTTTAGTTTGTTTTACTTGGTCATCATGTTTGGTGGATTTTGGTTATGGATATTACTTTGTTATAAAAAGCTCATATATATATATGCTTCATGATTTAGTTCTCTTATGGTTTGGTTATGGATATTACTTTGTTTTTCAAACTTCTTGTTTTAGTCCCCTTTTGTGTTCCCTTATGGATTGTTTGATATATATGCTTGGTTGAAGGGGAGGATATTGCTTGTCTTATGAACTCTTGCTAGTGGTTTGTCATTGTTCTTGTCATTCTTCACTTGCATTTCACATGTGTGTTGTTTTATGAGTGGGGGATTGTAATTAGTGAAGTGATTTTTATTTTAACCAACTTCTTTGGTCATTGTTGAGTTTTGTCACAAAAAAACACCAAAGGGGAGATTTTTAGGAAATTTGGTGTTATCTGAATCAAAACTGTGTAATTTAGTTAAGTCCCTGTAATAGCACGAGTTTGAGAGCAAGTCCAAAGCAAGACAGAGTCAAGCTGTAGGGGTTGCTCTAGCAATGCCTGAATGGCTTGAGCCATTGCAAAAAGAGGGAGTCTGCAGAACTACTAAGGCAACCGCTCAATGTTCGCTCAAAGTTGGCTTGAGCGATGCAGGATGGCTCGAGCGATGTTAGCAATCAGAACTACTGAGGCAATCGCTCAAAGATGGATTGATCTTGGCTCAAGCGAAGTTGGCTTAAGCAATGTGATAATGGCTAGACCGATGCGTAATGTTAGAATTCGGATTGAAGTCTAGCACACTCAATGTCTTTCAATTCTTAAGGATTGTTGTCGCACCCCGGGTTTTGGGTGTCTAAGGTCCTTTCGGTTTGGACACGAAAAGCACGGAACTCTGTCACTAGAACTCGTCCTCTTAGAAGGACAAGTGCGACTAGGTTAGAAAATTGGTTTGACTAAGGGCTTTTTTAGAAAAATTGGAGTCGCCACCTAACTTGATTAAGGTGAGTTAGGGCATCTAAAACTAAGTGTTAATCCGAAAACTAAACTTAGGGTTTTTGGAAAAGGCTTTTGAAAATAATCTTAAGAGAGGGTTTTTAAGAAAATAGGTTGTTTGGCAACCTTTGAAAAGATTTAAGCCCTTTTGAAAAATAACTCTATTTTGGTCATTTGAAAATAAAAATCTATGGTTCGGGGGTTGGTTACGTGTAGGGAAGATATCCTAAGATCATCACCCTACCCCGCCCTTTCGGTACCTACATGTCTAATCACCTTTTGTTCACTCACTAGAATAATCGGTTACCATTGTCCATTTAATATCCACTTTAAAATTTTGAAAACAGGGTTTAGTCATCACTTTTCGGATGGATGATGCATGACGCAAGTTTTTGGAAGAAGTTTGAAAATAGTGGGGGTTTTGAAAGAGTTTGGAATAGAGATTTTGAATTGATTGGAATTTTTGAAAGAGGGATTAGAGTTGAAATAAAAGTTATGACCATACCATTTTAGGTTGCCTACGTATCTCATTTGGCGAGAATCAGGTCAATCGTAGTTCGGGCAAAAGCCCGATAAAAAATAGGCGCATTAGGGCCTTTGGAAGGTTTAAAGACACTTTGGGTCTTTGAAAAAGTTTAAGATACTTTGAGGTCTTTGAAAAAGTTTAAGACACTTTTAGGTCTTTTAAAAGAGTTTAAGACACTTTAAGGTCTTTTAAAAGAGTTTAAGACACTTTGAGGTCTTTTAAAAGAGTTTAAGACACTTTGAAGTCTTTGAAAATTGAAGACCCTTTGTGGTCTTGGAGGTTTTGACTTAGAATCGAATGGTGGAGTGTTTTTTGAAAGTGATTTTGGATCACCTTAAAGGAGTTTTGGAAAAAAAGGATTTGTCATGACTCAAGGGAACTTGAAAGTGTTTTTGAAGTCTTGTTTTGAAAATCTTGGAGGAATGTTTTTAATGAATTAGTTTGGAGAGTGGTTTTTGGAAATGGCTAAGGGTTTGGAATCCTAATATGGACAACCTTAGAGGTTGTTATTGATTTATCACTTGTCCTTGGAATCCCTAACCATGAGAGGGCTAAGGACACCTTAGGTTTGTGACCTTTTAAAAACGTTTTTGAAAATGCCTTGAAGATGGTGGTACGCCTCCAGATGTGCTTCACAACCAGAGTCACTCCGTAAGAGTACGGATGTCGCGCATGTAGTAAAAACCGGAGGATCCGGTGTCATTCTTTCCCAAGGAAATTCTGCAAATATAGCAATAAAGCTCAACTAGCACGGGCACTTATCTTGATGGATTGCAAATGAAAATTCTTTTCTTTTCTTAACATAAAAGAGATCGAAAATATGTTGGTTTTGAGATGATGGTAGTTCAATGCTTAACGCAATAACTTAATAACTAATAAAGAAAATAAAATCTAGTTTTATGTAATTAGGAAAAAAGCTTGGACATGGTTGTTTCAATCCACCAAATCACAACAAGGGTTTCTAATGAGAGGTTTATAACTCAAATCAAGAATTGCACCTTGGATTCTTGATTTGGAAAATATTGACTATAAAAATGTGGGTTTTTGTTTGATTGAGCATGAAGAGGGAATCTATGATTAGCACCCTAGAATCAAACCTTAGACATGTGCAATACCTATACCAAACATTGATTTGTGCATAAATATTGCCAAGGGATTATGAATCTAAGTTTTTCTAATGAATCTCATGCTAAATCAAATGAAACCATAGAATTTTAAGGATATGACTTTAAAGTTCATACAACCCATTTTCAACCCTTTGAAGATCCTTGGTGGATCTTCACAACCACATCCAAGGGATGTTTAGCTACTAGAATCCATGTCAAAGAGCATAAAAGAAGACAAATCTACCATTAAACTATATAAAACTAGTGTTTGGTTACTAAGAAAGTGAGGAAAAATGGCAAGAAAATGAGAGAAAATGGCTAGAAAGAGTAGAAAACATTCACTTCATATATATATCAAGCATTCATTTACAATGATCCAAAAGTAATAAATGATAACAATACAAAGCATTAAAGTAAATCTAACTAAAAAACCTTACAAAATAACAAAAGACCCCTTTTGGAAGCTCCTCCTCTGTCCAATTCTGTAGAAAAAACCCTAATATCCTCTTTGTCCCGTATATACAGCTTTTATACTCTGCAGAAAAACAGAGTCTGTACAAACCGATCTATCAGTAGGGGCGACCGATCGAACGGTCATGGCGATTGAACGCCCGATTGATCGCAAAAGCAACCCCTTTGAAATTTGCATTTCTGTCGTCTGTTAAGGGAATTCCGACGTCACCGATCGAACGACCAATCGATCGGAAAACCCCCTCTTTGAAGTTTGCTGCAGAAGGTCAAACAGAGAATCACCGGTCAATCGGTGATCTTCCGATCGATCGGCCGATCGAACGTTCCGTGGACCATTCGATCGTGCGATCGATCGGTCGATCGATCGGTCATCCTCATATTTGCCCATTTGCCTTGGTTTAAGCTCCAATTCCTATAAGAAGTGCACAAAAAAAGTTTTAATGCATTTTAGGAGTTAGAATACTAAATTAACACTGAAATTCAACTAATCAACTAACAATTTAAGCCTAGAGATTACTATTTTTGAGAGTAATCAGATGGAATGTAAGAACATTAGAAGAGTTTATGGAGTTGGGTTTTTGAAATCATGAGAGTAGGAGGTTTTGGAAGAATAGGTTATGAGGATAATTTGAAAGTTTGAATGATCATTTAGAAAAAGGTTCAAGAGTTGGAACCTTGAAGTGTATTAACCTAGGTTGGGTTAGCCTAAGGTTAGAGGGAACCTAAGGTTAACTAACTTGGGTTAGGTAAACCTAGGGTTAAGACAACCTATGGTTAACTAACTTGGGTTAGGCTAACCTAAGGTTAAGATGACTTAGGGTTAGTTTAACCTAAGGTGAGTGAACTAGGGTCAAGTTAACCTAAGGTTGGACAACTAGGGTCAAGTTAACCTAGGGTTAGGTAACTAAGGTCAAGTTAACCTAAGGTTGGATAACTAGGGTTAAGTTAACCTAGGGTGAGTGAACTAGGGTCAAGTTAACCTAGGGTTGGATAACTAGGGTCAAGTTAACCTAGGGTTAGACAACTAGGGTCAAGTTAACCTAGGGTTGGATTGGAAAATGATTTTGAAAGTTGGTTTAATGCACTTTTGGAAAGAGTTTTGAAAAACAAAACATGCTATACAATGAACTTGGGTTGGCAGTCTTTTTTGAAGATCATTTCCATGAAAACTTTGACTCTAGCCAAGAACATGGTTTACATGGATGATGTTTGAAAACCATTTCAAGGAAGGTTTTCTTGGGGCCATTATAACCATAATCTTGACAAGAGTATAAAGGGGTTTAAAAATCAACATGGTGATGATAACTTTTTAAGGCACCATTTTTAATGTAAAGATGGAGGGAATGAGTTTTTGATAACCATATTTGAAAAGAGTCTTGAAAATCATTTTTTTGTAGGAGGTCATTCCATAAAGAGAGGGTTCCTATGGCCAAATAAAAGGAAAACCACTCAAGAGAGGGTGTTATGGGGCCATTCCAACAAGAGAGGGTTCCTATGGTCAAATAAAAGGAAAACCACTCAAGAGAGGGTTCCATGGGGCCATTCTAACCACTACACTTAAAAGAATGGAAACCTTGAAAATTAGAGAATTGGAAAGCAACCCTTATGCAAGTTAAAATGTCATGATGCCAAGGTGAGAGTTAAGGGGTTAGTAGGGGATTTTCTAAGGCATGATTTCTAAAGTCCCATCCTAAGCTTCAAGGAGCCAACTCTTAGAACAATTTTTTGAAAGAAATATAGGGCTTGGAAAGGACATGGAGCTTAAGAGTAATATAAGCATTATAGAACATGATAATAAGTATAAAATGAAGTCAAGCATACAAGACATGATCAAAATAGTAATATGCAAGGGGTCATGATCACATACAAAGCTTTTAGGCTACACCACATAAACAATGGGCTTCTAGGCCATACCATCTCAAAGTAGGCTAGTGAGAGGTCCCCTTACACGGTGGCTCTCACTTGCTTTCCTCTAGGCATGATCTAAGAGCCCTTTTAGCTCAAGCATGCAAGAAAGGAGGGGTTGAAGATGGGGGTTAAAATAGAGAATAGACTAAGTAGGACAGGAGGGAGAAGAGAAGAGTGGGGGAGAGCAAAAATGTAAAAGGGATACCACCTTTTGCCTTCACCACACTTGTAGTCTTCAATGGATGTCTTGATTGGAGCTTGAGTGAGTTCAAGAGGGCTTGAAAGGCTAGAGTGGAGTGTGTAAGTGTGTATGAGGCTTCGTATATGGAGTGTATAGGCTTGAAAGAGGTAGAATCTAACCTAAGTGTTGGAAGGGTGGAATATATGTAAGGATTCGAGTTTCGGGAATGATTTCAGCAAAACTTCACATCAATTTTGGGCCTGGAATATACAAAGGGGGAGGCCTCTATTTATAGGCAATCTAGAACAGGCCTGGCGCATGTGCTATATGCGCATGGCCAAAAGTTGGCCTTGCACATGTAGGACATGCGCATGTACTGTTCCATTGCCAGAATGACACGTGGCACCCTATGTACTGGTTAAATCTCGATCGTTGATTGAAAGTCGGTCGATCTGATCAAAATTTGAGCGCATGTAGCATATGCTCCATCACCGGGAAGGTTCGTCCAAACTTTACCTCTATAATTGAGTTGATTAGGAAGGTTTCGGGAGAATCGGTCGCAGTCGGGATGTTCTCCTAGTGCTTCTGATGAACTTTCATGTTTTTGGAAAGTTTGAATTATGTTTGGAGGTAAGTGATATCATCTTGGGAAGTGTGCTAAAAAGGTCACTTTTGCGGAGCGTCTGTGATACGCTCCTTGGGTGTTTGAAAGTGGCTATTTTCATTTTGTGTGATCGAGGCCTTCGAGAAGCGATCTATTGGATCGGACCGTACCGATGAAAAGTACTCTGGAAATACTTTCAGGAATTCTCAAATTTATGCATTTCTCAGGTCATTTGACAGTGCGTTTTGATTAGGGAATCGAAAAAAAAGTCAACCTTGGCGGAGCGTCTGTGAGACGCTCCAAGGGTTGCTGAAAGTTATAGTTTTCACATCGTACGATGGAGGGCTTCGAGAAGTGATCTATTCGATCGAACCGTATCGATGGAAAGATCTATGGACGAGCTTTCGAGAATTCCCTGATTTACGCATTTCTCAAGTCAGTTAACGGTGCGTTATAACTAGGGAACTTTTATCGTGTCGTGTGAGCTTAGTGTCGTAGGGTGCTCCTTGGGTTAAACAAGGGTATGTGGTGAAACCCTCTGCTCGAGATCCCAAGACCGGTGCTGTTTCGGGGCATATTTGGGCTTCTAGGGGCAAAACGGTCATTTTGACCAGGGTTGGCTGGAAATGGTCAGGAATGGTTTGGTTTGTTGTGTTAAGTGTGTAGGGTTGTTCAGGGATGGTTTTGAGAGAGTCTTTTATTGTTCGGCGGGGTTTGCGCAATGTTGAGGTGTTTAAGGGTGAAATGGTCATTTTGACTAGAGTGGGCCAAAATAGGACCGGATTCGGACCAAATGGCCCGCGGGGGACGCCTAATGGTTCATTTTGGAAGGATGGACTTATCGTTTTGAGGGATTTTGAACTTTCTCAAAACGTGCCTGGAGGCCCAAGGGACAGGTTTGGTCATTTTTCACCGAGTCGGGCTAGTAGGCACCGGTGTTGACCTAGGTGTTGGTTCCCGAGACCGCCCGGTCTCGAAAACTACTTGTGCGGTGTTGGTTTCTAAGAACGCTCGGTCTTAGAGAACTACCTGTAAGGGTGGTGTTGGTTCCTGAGAACGCCTGGTCCCAGAAAGCTACCTGAAAGGGTGGTGTTGGTCTTTGAGAACGCCCGGTCTCAGAGAACTACCAAATGACGGACATTCTACGTTGGCGGGCTAGCAGGCCCCAGAAGTGAACCGTCTGGAATTTTGATGAGGTGTTGGTCCCCGAAATTACCCTATTCCGGGAAGCTACCTGGATAGCGTTGGTTTTTGGAACCGCCCGGTCTAGAAAACTGCCTGGAATAATGGTGCTTATGGCTCCAGCGGGTCTTTGTGGGCCCAAGAAGCAACCAGCTGGTTGGATTGGAGATTGTAAGACTCATCTTGAACCTGCATGCGTTGTGACATTGGAAACCGAACCCGGTCGGGCCGGAGATTGCCGAGCGGGCAAAAATGGGGTGCTTACAACTGTGTTACTAAGTTCTCTAAGCCAATCAAAAGGTAGTTCTACCCTATATTTTGAGGAGACTTAGAGGAGCTATAAAAGCCTCGAGAATTGGATGTATTCTATGACTCTTTGATAGACAAAAAAAAAATATAGAGAAGAGCTTTAAAGAAATTACGAGAGGAGAAAAAGATGGTGAAGATCTTATTGATGATTATTTGAGCATATAAAGCTTCTTAACTGGTGATTCTAAACAAAAGAAAAACATAGTGAGATCGCCTTAGTGGTTTCTGAAGGCGAAGAATATCATGGTGATTCGGTGTTAGAGTCAAAGTATAGAGGACAGAAACTCAATGAGATGAGCAAGTAATCTTAAATTGGAGTTCGAAAGGATTCGAACGGCAATTGTAGTGATTCAATTGTTATAGTTGTAAGTAGTACTTGTGTAAACTGTTTTAAATAGTGCTTGGTTTGTTGGACATGATTTTTTTCTAAGTTGGATTTTTACGAAAAAATCTTGTGTCTCTTTACTTTATTGCTTGTAATTGTTTTGTGTGGATTGCATATTGTTATCTCATAGTTAAAGTAAATCTAGGTTAATCTAAAGGAATACGGATTTTTAGACGAGATTTCATGTTTTGAAATAGTTGTATAATTACCTCATTATCACCACTATCAAATATATCATTTTCAATATATGCAACCAAATAATCATTTATCCATTGATTATCTAGGTGTAATGAGAAAGAGTGAGACTTATATTTAGGGCATGTTTGGTAGAGTTTATTTCAAATTTCTTTTATTTGGCTTATAAGTCAAAAAAACTATTTTTTTTGTTGTTTTTCTAAGCTAAAGATAAGAAAAAAAAACTAAAAAAAAATTATATATTAGTAATAACATTTTTGAAATGTTCAGTGGGTTCAATTCAACGCTCTCCTCTAAGCGTGGTGTCAGCCCGTGGACGTGGTGGGTGGGGAAGTTGCAGCCTAATCAAACCTGGTAATGGTGTTTAGCTCTATTACTAATCTTGATGATTGTTAAAATGGTTGACAATTCCCAAGTAATAAATATTGACAAATTAGGACATACGAAAAAGGGGAATGAAAGAAATTAGAGAGAACTTGCATGTGATTATTATTTAAAACCTTCAATTGTATGTACTTATAAATTGCTACAAAGAAAAGAAAAAAGTGAGAAGAAAAAATTAGTGAACATCCTCACTACTTGAGTGAATATCAATGGATTTCTCCCTCAAAATATTTTTTTTCAAACACTAATCTAACGTGTCTTATAATCAAGTATAATAACTATGTAGTATATATTACTTATTGAGTAAATTCCCTCTTTTCAGGCAAATAATAATGAACCGTATTTTGCTTTGTAACAACATACATCACAAAAGGGCATCTCAGTAGTTGAATGAACTTCTCCATCAATTAGTTTGAATAGTAGATATAACTATAACAATATATTAAGATTTATCAAGTATGGGCTGATTATTTTCTTGATCCAATTCAAATATACATGCATCATCAAACAAGCCAGTTAAAATAAACCAAGTTTAGAGAAGCATGTAGTATAAAAATTGGTACTCAATTATTTTAATTAGAAGGCATATGTAATGAATGTATACCATAAATTTTGTCAAACCTGCCGTTCAGATTAATTGTAGCTGAAATTGATGGCATTAATATTAGTACTAGAGTTGGCTGATAATTTTTAGTGAAATCTTATTGACAAAGAGAGCATGTCTAACCAGAGGTCATGAGCTGAATTTATCATGTTTGTAACTAGTAGATAAGATTACAGATATCGATATGTAGATTGGCATTGTCTATTCATCAATTAACAATGGAGGCTAGCTGCCCTACCATTCAAACATTCCCATTCTCAAGTCCTTTTCAGAAGCAACAAAAATCATCAAATGTGGTTACCGTTACATTACACACATCAGCTTTTTTGCTCTGTTGTTCGCATTATCTCAATTTCAACCTGTCGATACAAATCCAAACATTGTTGAGGCAAGCATGGGAACCATGGTTCTCTAAGAGGCTCCATAATTTCTAACTATGTGGTCATAGTGACATAACTTCAATGATGTGATTTGGCGATTTTTCAAACATAATAATTACCAATTTACATTATCTATAAATAGAGCTGTCCAACGAGAGGCCTTGGGCTGAATTTTTTATATTTGTAATTGGTAGATGATATTACAGATGTAGATATGCATCGTGCACCAATTGACAATGGAGATTGTCTCTATTCACATTACCAATTTTCTTCTAGCAATTTTCTTCAAACATTGACAAGGCAAGCTCTATTGGCCACCAATTATAATGTAAGTCCTCAGAATATAAAGTTAAATTGCAGAAGTGACATGTGGCACCTACTCTTTTAATAGCCACAAACACCGCATGCACTTAAAGAATTGTACTTCAACCATTTCCACTCAATAACTACAACTAGGTTATTTAATATGTGGGTGCATGTATGTGTAGGTTGCGCAACTATTTCTCTTCTATCAACTTCAATCCTAAAATGCAAATTTCATTAGGTTCTTGTAGACTATTTTTCTCTGAAATTATGCTTTAATTGATCACCATATCAAGAGAATTAGAACAAGTCCAAATGGCAACCTGAAATTGTTTTACATTTAATTTCAAAAAAAAAAAAAAACAAAGGTTGATAAGTTGGGCTTCTCATGCCTGGGCCAAATTTGATATACACCCAGACCACGGATAACCCATGCCTACGTAGCGAAAAATCAGTGTCGCCCAAAGCTTGTTCACTGGCTTGACATTGAATCAGAAATGTACTGTCCTCTAATACAACTTGTTTGGAGATTTGATAAATGGCTTTTGGAAGCCCTATCTAGTCAGTATAGTTTGCCAGCAGTTGTGGATTCTTAAGCTTATAAACACAGCATTATGCTATGTTTGAAATCTAAATTCATGAAAAAAAAATTAAAAAAAAAATGAGAGGAAAAAGAAAGAAAATGTAAAGCTCTATATTCTTACTTATTTCACTTTTATATTATTTTATCTTCTATTTTCTCTAACAATCAAACATATGATATACTTTCACATATTTTTTCCTCTTTATTTTTTCTCATCAAATTCTTAATTCAAACACAATATTAATCAGGAAAGCTTTGAAAGAGTATGTACTAATGCACAGACTGCTTCTCTTAATTCTTGGCTCCTTCCATCTACGGTGAATGTCGAAGGTGAATTCTATAATTGTTGTCAATTTGGGAATTAGAATTCTGAGGTGGAGCAATTTGATCCACCCAACCAAGATGTTAGATCTTACTAGCGTGTGTATCACTTTCCTAAGGATAATAAGGTCATCCTCGATCATATTACGTTTCATTGATAAATACTACATTTGCATGTAGGTTGGCCCATCAATCCTCTGGTGTCTAGTATTTAAATGGGTATAAATTACACAGACCTTCCCTAAACATTAGCGTAAATACAAGTGCTTCTCCCTACCATTTCAAAATTACACAAATTATTAGAGAACTAGAAGTTCTCTATCCCACATCGGTTAGGATAAAGAACTAGACTCCTCTCCCATGCTATAACTAGAGGCTTAACCTCTATAACTTAACTCATCACTTCACTTACTATCTATCTCATTATTTTTCTTGTAATCCGTCTTTATTTTATAATACATTGTGATTACACATGAGTCTTGTCTTTTCTAACATGGTATTAGAGCTAAAGAAAAGTATGCTCTGTGGTTGCCTTTCGAAGAATCTTTTACATCAGAACTCCTAAGGTTCTATTCTTCCTCTTCGGCCACCCTCCGGCCATTCAACATCTTTCCGGCCAACTTTTGGTGACTTTCCAACTAACTTCCAGTGACCTCCGGCCAACTTTCAACGACTTTCTGGTCGACTTTCGGCGACTTTTTAACCAACTTTCGGTGACTTCCGGCCAACTTCTGGCGACTTTTCGACCAATTTTTGGAGACTTCTGGCCAACTTCCGGCGACTTAACGACGTCACTCCCACGCCCCTCTAGTGTCTCTCCAGTCGTCCTCTAACTATTTCTGTTCGATTCCTGACTATTTCAAGCCTTCTGAGTCTGATTCTGGCCCCTGTTTTTGCAAGTTCTGCTCTGTTTTGGATTGAGGCTTATAGGTTTTTGAACATGTGAGTATGCATATTTGAGCTATATTGCATGATTCCATTACACACTCACTTGAACCTCACTTTTGTATCATTTTTTGATTATTTTTTACTTGCATTAGAGAGATGGATGTTTCTTGAGATTACTTGGGTATAATTGTGTATTATCTTTTTATTCTCATAATCTTATATTGTTGATCATTAATTGATGTTTGTGGGTGTCATCACTGTAAGCCTTCATGAGACACCACTTATCCACTAGGGGTATCCTAGGGTTTAAAGGTTTGGTGCATAGGCTAAATACATCCGTGACTTCTACGAAAGTGTAGATTATCTTTTGGGTTTTAGTATTTTATTAGGGACTAGCAAAAAGCAAGTTAGAAATTGTGATTGTACTTCAAAAGTGCAATTATAACACCTTAACTTATGCTTTGTTAACCTTAATTACTTTAGGATTTTATATGCCTTTTTAGTTAGATTTTAGTATTAACTAATTTTGTTTTGTGTTTCGTAGGTTTTGAGCTTAAATTGGATGACTTCGAATGGAATTCGGTCGAAAAGAGAATGAGTTTCAAGAAGAAGTTGCAAGAGTACAAGTTGCTAAAGATGTGGTACAATTGTTGAAGCACGTAAAGTTGAAATTTTGGAGAGTCATATCTCTCAAACTCGAAGTCTTAACGGGGTTTATAATCTATGAATTTCATATAACTTTTCAAGATCTATACCATGTGCATGGTTGGTGAAGCGTATGCATGGTACCGTGCACACACTTCGTGTAGACTCTTTTGCTTTTTAGCCTTTTAAGGCAATTTTGAGCCCAAAATTCAATATCTCTTCAATTTTTTCATATTCTTAGAGTTTTTCAATAGTTAGAAGAGTATTTTTAGGAAGAGAAACTTTAAATTTCTTTGTAACTTTCCATTTTTATTGTAATCAAGTGCAATTTACATCAATTCCATGTAATTTTCTATGGATTCAAGTAGCTAGTCTTTACATTTGTTTCAATTGTGTAAATCATACAAAGATCTCAAGGGTTTCAATGGAGGCAAAACCTAATTTCATTATTCTATCTTCTTAAATATCCAATTTTTAGCAATTGAAGTTTAGATTCATGAGAACACTCAGATTATTGATTATGTTTGGAAGTTTCAATGCATAATTTAGCAATGGTGTGTTGATTTTATCCAAATCGATGGTATTAATATATGATTCTCAACTTGATTGTAATTCTAACTTCAAATTGCTATTGAATTGAATCTATGATACTCATCTCTTAGATTCTATTAAAATCTTGTATTCTTGATTAAATCTTTGGGTTTCCATGCACTAGTCATGAATTGGGTATGAGAGTTACTTAGATCGATGGTATGAATGCATGAATCTCATTGTTTATAAATTTAAATTAATTATCTTTGATTTCATTATTTTTATGTTTGAAATCCTCCGAATCAAGCACTATTGATTGTTGTGTTTGATTTAAGTTATCAAGCCTCATTGAAACTCTTGAATGAATTGTGTGGTTAAAACAATTGAATCCAATTCCCTTTACAAATTGTCAATTTATTTAAAGTGCTTTAGTTTAAATTCAAACAACCATTTCAAATCAAACTTTTTTTTTCATTTATCATTTAGAAGCAATTTAGTGAGTTGTGTAAGGTCTTAAAGTGTTGAGTGTTTGTCGAAACCGATAGCCTATAGTTTGCTCAATACTCATGGAAATCGACCCCGGTCTTACTAGGTTATACTACGTCGCGGCCACTTGCTCTTTGGTGTTACATTGTTATGATCGTGTCATTTGGCTCACTTTCTAGAAAGCTGCTTAAAAAACTTACTTAAAAAACTACTTATCAAACCACCATTTAAAAAAGCAGCTTATAAACTTTGCACATTTTGTAAAAAAACCCCTTTAAAAAGCTAGTTTTAAAAATAGTTTATAGTTTATAGCTTATAAGCCATCTCTCCAAACGCGCCCTAAACACAATGTTTAGTCAAAGCTTTGTATCTACATTTGCTATCATGTTTGAGACATCTTTAATGTTGCCCTACAAAGGTGGTGATTAATTTGCTTCGTGACTCCTATACATAACTTACAGGTAGTTGTTATGACATGGACATTTTTTATTTTTTTATTTTGTTAGAGAGTGTCTTGGCTACTTCTTCTAGCTCATACAGGGGCATTGTCCACATGATTAATGTAAACTTCATACAATTGCATGAATGATGCTAGCCACAACATTTAAAGATGAATTCACAAACCAAAATTAAAGCTGAATTCCAAACCAATAAACAGTCAACAATTGGGAGAAATGAAAAAAACTTCGCCAGGAGCACCATAGCTAGCTTGAATTATGCCACTAAACCTGAATTCGGCTAAATTTTTTTCATTTTTCTTTCTGATGAGCTTCCTCCGCTAAATGGCTGATTGCTAACCTGTTTGGCAATTTCCTATAAACAAGGGCAAGAGTTTGCCCTGAACTGGGATTGGGTACGGACAAATTGCTCTATCAAGCACCCTGTAAAATTACAACTTTAGGAAAGAGAGGTCTCCAGTAATTGCTGTCAATTTTGGAATACGATTTCTGAGTAGGAACAATTTGATCCACTCAACCGAGATATTAGATTTTACTCGAGTTGAGTGTATCACTCAAATTTCTTTGGTCAATATTGCATTGGAAGCAACCAAATCTCGATCTCTTTACTCTAGAAGCAGAGCCAAGTAACTGGAAGTCAGAAGAAAGATGCAGATACGATCCAGAATACTAACACATATATAACACTAACAGTAATAATAATGTGATAGTAATGCATAATAATAGATGTTGAAGCTAGCATTGAGTATGGATGGCTTAAGTTGATCATCTACATCATAAACAACATAATGCATGGTAGGAACGTAGGCTAAATATTCATCATCCGCATTAAATTCATCGAAGGAAACTGCGGACGAAACTTGTCACTGACATGCCAAAAGCAATAAAGGCAACACAGAAAGCTATGAATGACCATGGCGAAGCAAAATACTGCCGCCTCAGATGTGCCATGGCTTGTGGCCAGCAACGCTTGCTGTACTTGGCAGCCTTTTCACAATCTTCAGCGAAATAGAAATCCCCCAGAACAACTTCCTGGCAGAGTTTGTTGAATAGATTGGAGGCGTCTTCGTTGGCACCTAAAAAGTTACATATGACTGCAGCCTTTTCAAGCACTTCGACATCTTTTTCGGTGTCTACGAGTGCATTCATAAGGAATGCATATGATGTGATGTAACATGAAACACCAGGGCAACACTGCTCAAAAGCAATGAGGTTTCTCAAGAATGGCTCGGTGGAGTCGTTAATGCTCAGTGTTGGGATTTCAAAATAAGCCCGACGACACGACCAGAAAGGACGAGGATTGAACTTGACATCGAATAGGTGGTCTTCTCCGGTGTTACGTGCTACAAACTTGATTCCTGCATAATCGAGGTCCGATGCAGAAGGCATGAATTGGATATGTCCTATCTTTTTCGCCGAATCAATAGGACTAGGAAGGTAATAGTTGTGTAGAAGATGGAGGATGTGATAATACTCCTTTGGTGTTGGCTTGTCTTGGCCTTCAAATTTCGTTTTGTTGCAACAAACAGAGAGGAGGACAGAGTCACGAGGCAAACAACAAATGTGGGAGTCATCTTTTTCTGAACTGTACACCATCTTGCGAAAGTATGTACGGACATATTCACTGAGGGAAAGACTAGGGGGATGATTCACGGTGAGGAGGAACAGCTTCTCAAGAACAAAGAAGGGAAGCTGGTTCTCGAGCAGTAGCAAGTCCTGTTGGACGGTAACCCGTATCAGACTGCTGCCAAAAACAGGATCTCTTCTTTTTTGGTTCTCAAGCTTCTGATTGCTGATTTCACTGCTCTCGGCAGGAGACTTTTTTTTAGAGTACTTGACAAGGTAATCATTGTACCTGTAGAGAACTTCAAGTATGAAACAACCGTCGATCACCAACATCTCTTCATTCAGGTCGCCATCGACTTGCTCTGCGTAGTACGTCTTGGCTTCTTCAATCGACTTGCTCATTTCGCCTAAACATTCCTTCAGCACCCGGAATTTTTCCTCCTCGGATCCGCCGGCCTTTCGATCAAGGAGGGAGTTCACGTAGTTCATTTTGACGTCCTGCATATGGGGTTTCAGATTGTTGTCCTTGCTGTGAAGAGGCCCAATTGAGACGAGGCGAGGGGCATAGGCACTTTCCTTCAGCTTACGAAGCTCCTCGGGCACCCTGTAAATACGGGCGGGAGGCGGGGATTTGTCGATTTTCTGTGCACCTTCGGTGATCTTTCCACCGACGGTCACTGTAAGGCTGTTCAGGTCCTTCCCCTGCGTCTTTCTCACTTGGGCGGAAATGTCATTGGTTGCCGCCATCAGGAAGCAATTTTCTTATCTTGGATAATGCTTTGGTGACAGAGTGGTCTAGGATTGATTTCTGGGCATGAACAAGCAAAGACAACCCCCTAGTGGCATCTATATATATATTTAGGACTCAATCATATTAGAGAAGTTTAAACTCCTCCATGAATGTTGCTAGGAGTAAGGCTACGTGAAAGTGCAATCAGAGCCGAGTAGGCCCAGACTGATTGCGAAACGATCGATGTTGCCCTTAGCTAGTGGGCTCCAAGGCCACGTGATGTTGCCCTTATCACAAACTGAATACCCAACACACACACACACACCCCCCCCCCCCCCCCCCCCCCCCCCCCCCCCCCGGGCCCGGTTTTCCATGTGAATTGGGTAAATGTCTCCCTAGAATCCCAAATACAAAGGCTCCTTAATACTCGGGTTATCTAGCTTGCAGCATATTTATCTATTTAAACATCCTGCAGCCATACCTTATGCATCACTAACCTTGTGTCGGTAGGGAACATTTTTGAAGGGTACTGAGATGGAATTCAAGGCTCGTGCCGACTCCACACACCAGCACAACCACCTCCTCCTCCACCTTCTCCTCCTCCTCCTCCTGGCTTCTTTCCAGTCAACCATGGCAAATACGAATGACATCCTCCCTTCCGATCCTGGTAAGGGGTCCATGCAAGTGTGCTTTATCGATTTTCAACTTATTGTAGATGCCCTGAAATGTTAATTACTACTTAGCCAGCCGCGCTGCCTCTAACATGCACGGTTGTTCACCTAATTTATGTCTCCCCAATATTTTCCTTACAGTGTGTGCTCTTCGGAATGCTAATTTCAGCTATGGTTTTGATTTGTAAGTGACTCAGCTTTGAAGGGCAAGGACGGTTTCTCTGTAGCTTTCAGTAATTGTTTTTTAATTTTCCTGTGCAGGTGATCCATATGAGGACCGGAAGGTTACATATGGGTTTAAGCCTCCTGCTGATACCACTGAAGAAGACCCAGATAACAAAGGTACAAAAGTAGATTCCTCATATGAAACATAAAGACGTTGCAAAGGTGAACTTTGTCGTCTCTATTTGTGGATGCAGGTCACCAGTTAAGTGAAGAAAACTACAGTCAATGTGCAGCAGAGTTAAAGTGCCAATGTCCCTCAGTGTGTGATTGTCCATTAACTTTAGAACCAAGAGATTTCAAGCAACTCAAGGACAATCTAGGTCCTGTTATTCGCCACCGCCTGAGAGAATTGTTGAAGAAAGCACTTACAGTTGAGTCTGCAACTGAAGCAGTTCACACGATTGATCTTTTGAAGATCCTGGATGAATCCAATTCTGAGTTAAATAGGATTCGTGACAAAGTGCATGAAGGAGCCCAGCAGCTGAGAGAAGCTTTTGAAAAAATTCCTGAGTTCATGTAACAAATTTCCAAAATCTTCTTCATCCCTTCTTGCCAAGAGAGTGATTGCTATATGTATATATGACTATATATCCAAATCATGGTGGATTACTTGGTTAAGGTATATAGAAATCTAGCAGTTACTTTTATTACATTATCATATAATGCAGAATTGGTAAGATATTACTTACTAATCATACGCCTTCTACTATAATCAATTTTATTTTGTGATAAGACCGGTTTCAATAATGGCGTGGAAAGAGGAAATTGATCACCGAATTTTTTTTTCTTTTTAATTTATGGGGAAATTCACTCAACTAAACCTATGTTAAGAGTAAAATTAATACCTTAAAAAGCATATTAAACATAAAAGAATACACTAATACCTATGCAGTTCAATGACATTTAATTGACAACTTTAGTATCTCAACTGTCGAGGCCTTGAGTTCGATTGCCCTGTTCATGTATTTCTTACATCAAAAATTAAACGAAGATGAATACAAGCTGTGAATAGAATCGAACATGAGCCATTTGAAGTAGCGTTGGGTCGAACACCACGTCAAGGGCTTTCATTTTGTCCAAATTGGAGGAAAATTTTGTCCTTGTTATTATAGTCCAAAAAGGTGATCCCAATGACATTTGTCTGTCAAAGATGACAGAGTCCTACCACAAATTTGTTTGTATTGTATCGTATATACATGTGTATATATCTTCCTAGTGGGACCATCACTGGGACCAAAATGAACATGACCCCTTCAAAAGTAAGAACTAAAGTACAGGCATAATTGCGATTAATTTCAAAGGAGTCACCATTCATTCACACTCAAAACTCTTGTAACCCTCACAAAGTAGTGACACCATATCAATATTAACCATATAATGTTGTTATAATGCTAAAACAAAGTCATCCTACTGATAGAAAATTGAATAATTATCTTCTGAATGCATGTGATTTATTGAGGCTCAATCTTCTTGAAACTCCAGATTATGAGTTGAAAAATAAGATTTGTAATCCTTCATTTAGGAGGGTGGTGGTGATGTGGACCATGTGGTGGGTGGGGAAGTTGCAGCCTATTCAAATCAGGTAATGGTGTTTACCTCTATTACAAATCATGACTATTGTTAAAATTGTTAACAATTCCCAAGTAATACAAAAAAGGGAATGAAGGAAATTAGAGAAAACTGGAGTGTGATTATTATTTAAAACCTTCAATCGTATGTACTTACAAATTGCTACAAAGAAAAGAAGAAGAAAAAAATTTGTACCCTACTGTCAACGCCTTGATAACTCCCTATATTCAACAAATCAAATTAAATAAATTTGAGATTGTCTATGTTGACTTAAAGACGAACTAAAAAAAGTGAAAAGAAAAAAATAGTGAACATCCTCGCTACTTGAGTGAATATTAGTATATTTCTCCCTCAAAATATATTTTTTGAAACACTAATATAACGTGTCTTATAATAAAGTATAATACCTATGTAGCATTTATTACTTATTGAGTAAATTTCCTCCTTTCAGGCTAATAATAATGAACCGTATTTTGCTTTGTAACAAAATACATCACAAAAGGGCATCTCAGTAGTTGAATGAACTTCTCCATCAATTAGTTTGAATAGTAGATATAACTATAACAATATATTAAGATTTACCAAGCATGTGCTGATTATTTTCTTGATCCAATTCAAATCTACATGCATCATCAAACAAGCCAGTCAAAATAAACCACGCTTAGAGAAGCATGTAGGACAAAAATTGGGATCCAATTATTTCAACTAGAAGGCATATGTAACGAATGTATACCATAAATTGTAGCTGAAATTGCTGGCATTAATATTAATACTAGAGTGGGCTGATAATTTTTAGTGAAATCTTATTGACAAAGAGAGCATGTCCAACCACAGGTCATGAGCTGAATTTTTCGTGTTTGTAACTGGTAGATGAGATTACAGAAATTAATATGTAGATAGGCATTGTCTATTCATCAATTAACAATGGAGGCTAGCTGCCCTACCATTTAAATATTCCCATTCTCAAGTCCTTTTCAGAAGCAACAAAAATCATCAAATGTGGTCACCGTTACATTACACACATCAGCTTTTTTGCTCTTTTGTTCACATTATCTCAAGTTCAACCTGTGGCTACAAATCCAAACATTGTTGAGGCAAGCATGGGAACCATGGTTCTCTAACAGGCTCCATAATTTCTAACTATGTGGGCATAGTGACATAACTTCAATGATGTGATTTGGCAATTTTTCGAACATGATAATTACCAATTTACATTATCTATAAATAGAGCTGTCCAACGAGAGGCCTTGGGCTGAAATTTCTATATTTGTAATTGGTAGATGAGATTACAGATGTAGATATGCATCGTGTACCAATTGACAATGGAGATTGTCTCTATTCGCATTACCAGTTTTCTTCTAGCAATTTTCTTAAAACATTGTCGAGGCAAGCTCTATTGGCTACCAATTATCATGTAAGGCTTTAAAATATAAAGTTAAATTGCAGAAGTGACATGTGGCACTTGCACTTTTAATAGCCACAAACACCACATGCACTTAAAGAATTGTACTTCAACCATTTCCACTCAATAACTACAATTAGGTTAAATAATATGTGGGTGCCTGTATGTGTATGTTGTGCAACTATTTCTCTTTTATCAACAACTTCAATCCTAAAATGCAAATTTCATTAGGTTCTTGTAGACTACTTTTCTCTGAAATTCTGTTTTAATTGGTCATCTTATCAAAGAATTAGAACAAGTTCAAATGGCAACCTAAAATTGTTTTACATGTAATTTGAGACAAAAAAAAATGGTTGATAAGTTGGGCTTCTTATGCCTAGCCCCAAATCTGATATACACCCAAACACGGACGACCCATGCATACGTAGCGAAAAATTAGTGTCACCCAAAGCCTGTTCACTGGCTTGACATTGAATTAGAAATATATTGTCCTCTAATACAATCTGTTTCGAGATTTGATAAATAGCTTCTGGAAGCCCTTTTTGGTCAGTATAGTTTGCCAACAGTTGTGGATCCTTAAGCTTGCAAACACTTCACTATGCTACGTCTGAAATATGAATTTATCAAAAGGAGAAGGAGAGGGAAAAAAAAAGAAGAAAATGTAAGGTTCTATATTCTTATTTATTTTATTTTTATATTCTTTTATCCTCTATTTTTTCTAACAGTCAAGCATAAAATGTACTTTCATAGCCTTTTTCCTTTCATTTTTTTTTTCTCATCAAACTCTTGATTCAAACACAACGTTAACGTCAGGAAAGCTATGGAAGAGTATGTACTAATGCACGGACTGCTTTGCCTAAATCTTGGCTCCCTCCATCTACTGTGAAAGTTGAAGGTGAATTCTGTAATTGTTGTCAATTTGGGAATTAGAATTTTGAAGTGGAGCAATTTGATCCACCCAACCGAGATGTTAGATCTTACTCGTTTAGTGTATCACTTTCCTAGGGATAATAAGGTCATCCTCGATCATATTATGTTTCATTGATAAATACTACATTTGCTTGTAGGTTGGCCCATCAATCCTCTGGTGTCTAGTATTTAAATGGGTATAAATTACACATACCTTTCCTGAACATTAGTGTAAATACAAATGCTTTTCCCTACCATTTCAAATTACACAAACTGTTAGAGAACTAGAAGTTCTTTATCCCACACTGGTTGGGATAGATAACTAGACTTCTCTCTCATTTTATAAATAAGGGCTTAACATATGTAACTTAACTCACCACTTCACTTACTATCTATCTCATTATCTCTCTTGTAATCCTTTTTTACTTTATAATGTATTGTGATAAATCATGAGTTTTGTCTTTTCTAATGCGGTATCAAAGCCAATGGAAAGTATACTCTGTGGTTGCTCTTCGAGGGATCTTTCATATCAAAACTCTTAAGGTTTTCTTCTTCCTCCGGCCACCCTCCGGCTATCTAATGTCTTTCCAGCTAACTTTTGGCGACTTTTCGACCAACTTCCAACGACCTCCGGCCAACTTCTAGCGACCTCCAGCCAACTTTCGACAACTTTCTGGCCGACTTTCGGTGACTTTTTGACCAACTTTCAGTGACTTCCGGCCAACTTCTGACAACCTCTGACCAACTTCTAGCAACTTTCCAACCAACTTTCGAATCCAACCAACTTCCGATGACTTAACGACATCACTCTCGTGCCCCTCCAGTGTCTCTCTAGCCGTCCTCTGACCGTTTTTGTCCAGTTCCTAACTAATTTAGGCCTTTTGAGTCTAATTTTGGCCTCTATTTCCACTAGTTTTGCTCTGTTTCTATAGTTTCTCTTGCTTTGGAAGCTTCTCTACTATCTTCTTCTAATGCTCCCACTATATCTGTTTCGCCTCCTGTTACTGTCTATCCTGAGGAGTTCCTATCTACTGATCCCGCTCCTCCTACTGGCTCTTCCTTGTCTGATCTTTCTCTACCATCTTCTTCTGATGTGCCCACTATTCATCATTCTACTCGGGCAACAGAGTCCTTTCGGCCAGCAAATTCCTGGCCTATTCCTCCTCTCCAGCCATCCTCTGGCTGACCTGATTTCTTTCACTCCTTTCTCTACTTCTGTTGCTGCCCATTCTTCCCCTTTTACTACTGCCATTGATGTCCTTGCTATCTTGGCTACTATTATTATTGTTGCCCTTTCTCTACTGCTACTGTTGCTCCCGCTTCTCTTTCTACTGTTACTACTGCTCTTCTTTCTTTACTGACCCTTCTACTGCTGCCACTGCTATCCCTGCTTCCCTTTCTGTTGTTACTACTGTTGCTCGTCTTCTCCTTTTACTGTGACTGTTGCCCCATCTTCTCCTTCTAATATGACTGTTGTTCCTTTGGCTAACCTTTGATCGCTCTCCAGCGTCTCTTCGACCATCCTGTGGCGTCCCTCCGTCCAACCTTCAGGTCAACCTCCGGCGTCTCTCCAGCCATCCTCCAACGTCCCTCCGACGTTGCTATTATATCTTCTTCAAACTCAAGTAACTCTTTGTTTTTCCTACTTAAGTTTGATGGGGGGTGTGAGAGAACTATACTTCTTTCCTATTCTATAAATAAATGATTAACTTATGTAACTTAACTCACTATTTCACTTAGTATCTATCTAATTATTTCTCTTATAATTCTTCTTTGTTTTATAATGCATTGTAATTACACATGAGTCTTGTCTTTTCTAACAAAAACTTTCCTTGTCATAGTTGTCAACTGCACAGTGTTACCAGAAGTTATAAAAAGATAATAATACCCTTTATATTTAGAATTAAAATAATTCAATTTCTCTCATCTCTTTCTTTTTATAGAATTTACTTTCTCCCTCTAAATCTCACCACCAACCCAACCCTTCCATTGCACGCACACCACCACCTAAACCACTACCTGTTGCAAGTCCCATTAATGCAAGTCCCATTAATGAACCATCTCTCTCTCTCTCTCTCTCTCTCTCTCTCTCTCTCTCTCTCATCCATTTATATTCCTAAAATTTTACCTTTAAAATAAAATAAGTATTTAACTGATCTGTTATGTGATGCAATCTTAAAAAAACTTTTGTATAAAAACATATGCATACAATTGAAGAGATATTTCTCAATATAAAATAAAATTATCCAAAAGACAAATCAAAATCAAGTATAAACACAGCCATATATAGTTGAAAAACAAACAAAGAGGATTTGAAACATAAAAATTCAAACATATAAGACAATAAGCAGTTGTTCTCATATATACACATAAATACACACACACGTATATATATACATATATATAAAGGTGACTCGCTCCGAAAACTACAAAATGGAGTTAGTACCTTGCAAGAGTATGGGGGTCGCGATGAAGTATAAACCGGTAATTCGGTATCGTTCTCTCCCAAGGGACCTAGCCAAATATAGGCTTTAGCACTCAACTCACACTAACCTAACCTAGGATTGATTTGCAATTATGTGGGGAATTGGATCTAAAATAAAAAGAAAAATAAAAGTACCGAAAATCTTTAGGTTTTTTATGGAGGTTTTGGATTACTAAACTAGTGCAATAGAAATCAAAGCAATTAACTAGGCAATTAAAGTAAAGCAAATTGAAATTAAATTTAAAGCAATTAAAATGGAAAGTTTGGATATGATTGATTCAATCCACCAATTCACAACAAGGGTTTCAAATGAGAGTTTTATAACTCAAATCAAGAATCGCACCTTGGATTCTTGATCCGAAAGATTTTGACCATAAATACTTGGGTTTTTGTTTGATTGAGTATAAAGATGAAATCTATGACTAGCACCCTAGAATCAAACCTTAGACATGTGCAACACCTATACCAAATATTGATTTGTGCATAAATATTGCCAAGAGGGGTTATGAATCTAAGTTTTCCAATGAATCTTATACTAAATCAAATGGAACCGTAGAATTCTAAGGATATAGCTTTAAAGTTCATACATCTCATTTTCAACCCTTGAAGATCCTTAATAGATCTTCACAACCACATCCAAGTGATGTTTAGCTACTAAAATCCATGACAAAGAGCATAAATGAAGATAAATCTAACATTAAACTATGTAGAACTAGTGTTTGGTTGCTAAGAAAGTGAGAGAAAATGGCAAGAAAATGAGAGAAAATACATTACAATGAAAGAAACTTACAATTTCTACTCCTACATTAACATTACAAACATAAATCTAAGCTAAAAATATACAAAAACATAAAAACCAACCTTGGAGGAGCCTTTCAAGCCGCCCCCTTGGCTGCTACAAACCCAAAAAAATTTTCATCTCCTTTATTTTTTTAAACAACAAAGCTTTTAAGCTCCAGATCTGTATCGACTGATCAATCGTCACTGTTCACCGATCGATTGGCCGATCGAACAGTGATTGTAACGTTCGATCGATCAATTCACTATTTTTACTATTCACGGGTACTGTTCACCGATCGATCGGGCACTGTTCACGATCGATCGGTTACTGTTCATGATCGATCGGTTACTGTTCACCGATCGATCGGTAAAACACCCTCTCTGAAGTTTGCCAAACCAATCGATCGGGTACTATTCATCCCTCCACTTTGAAGCTTGATTTTGACCACCTTAGAGGCCGATTCAGCCGATGCACATTAGAGGACAAATTGTAGCTCTTGAAGTCTTCTTTCCGATGGCACATAAATCAGCTCAATCGGATATCGGAGTAAAAAGATATGGCCTAAATAGTGAGACAAGTCTGAATTTTCATGAACAAATTATTCGCCTTGAACTTGCTTTGATTATTCTTGCTTTCTTTTTACTTTTATTAGCTTATATAACCTACAAAACACATAAAACAAATATACTCAAACAAATATCTAACTAAAATAAGACAATTAATTACAATATAAGTCTAACAAAGTGCGAATTAAGAGCCTATGATTATGCTTTTAGGGTGTAATCAAAAGGCGCAGTAGCAGAGCGTGGGTTGGGGGAGGATTGTGGGGTGGCAGCCAGAGGTGGTGGAGGGTTGGCTATGGTGGCCATAGGGTGGGGATGGGCTGAAGAGTGGCGAGGATTGGGGAAGGGTTTCTAAGGTGGTGGGTGGGGTGGCAGTTAATTACACTCCAAATATGTAATTATTATCCTCTAAATAGTTAGTTGTTAGTCTCAGTAGAGTAGTATTTTTTCATTTTTAGTTGTGTTATGATCCTAATATCATTTTATGCCTGATTTATAGGTACCAGGCTTTAAAAAAAAAATCAAAATAGAGCATTAGATGGCAAAAGGGTCAATTGACCATGTGCATGGCCCTTCACGCTTATCAATTGTGTGTAGGGTACCCAAGGGCATGCGCACGCTTTTCCAAATTTAGAGCTAGAAGAGAGCCTCTGCAAAACAGTTCAAAATTACAGAGGCTCAATTTTATCATTCGAAGTACTGTTCGAAAACTGTTCGCTAACCATGCACACGGTCAACGGCATCCCTGTTTTAATTTTAGCCTATAAGCCAGTTTTTGTCCTTTAATTTGGGGTTCTTAGTTTTGAGTTAACTAATTATTACTTCTTTTTTTTTGGAAAAAATAGCTTTTATTAGGCATAAATACTTTGTAATTTCAATTTCATTTCAATTGTAATTCCATTTCTAGTTCAATTTCATGTTGTTTCCAATTCAATTCTTCAATTCATCTATGGATATGGGTAGCTAAACTCCTAATTGGGTTCAATTGGGAAAATCACTCAAGAATTTCAAGGTTTCATTAAAGGTATCTCATGAATTCATTGATTCATCTTTCTAGACTCTTAATTCCTAGTAATTGATTGATTAGATAGTTTAGAACATTAGGTTGTTGATTGTGTTTAGTGAATTTAATCTATAATTCTTCAATTGTGAATTAAATTCATCCAAATCGATGGTATTATCGTAAGTCCCTCTACTAGAATATGATTCTAACATCAATTGCTATGAAATCCTTATCTTGGAAGGGTGGACTTACCGTTCTGAGGACTTAGATACTTTCTCAAGAAACGTGCCAGAAAATGGCCCTAAGGACAGTTTGATTATTTTTCACCGGAATGGGCTAGCAGGCACTAGTGTTGACTTGGGTTTTGAGTGTTTCCGTTACTCTAACAGCAGCCCTGTGACATAGGGGTTTGTTGCCAATTTCCTATTGTCGACCTGTTTACGAGTGTTTCCGCCACTCTAATGGTTGCGATGTTTACGAGTATTTTCGTTACTCTGACGGTTCACAATCATTCTTGAAATTGCTTGATCTTAGGAAGCTGCTAGGTGGACTTGTCGCCTGAGGAATCAACTTTCTCGAAAGGCGTGCCAAATAACAGACATTTCTTTATTGACGGGCTAGTAAGTGCCAAAGGTGGACCGTTCTACTATCTCGGGGACTTGGGGTCTCGTCCCGGTCGACAGGTTTGAGGGGACTTATTGTTTAGAAGATTTTTCTCGAAAGACATGCCGGACAGGATGGACTTACCACCTTGAGCAATCAATTTTCTTGAAAGGCGTGCTGAATTTAATTAGAATTGGAATTGAACTTGAAATTGGTTTTGAGATCATAATGGGGACTTACTGTCTTTGAAAAGACATGCCCATTGGAATTGGACCAAACAATGCCCCCTAGGGCATTTTGGTCATTTTGCCTCTATTTGGGCCTAGTGGGCCCGTGAAGTGATTGACTGACTGAATTTAGATTTGGAAAACTGATTTAAATTAGAATATGTCCATATTGACTTGAACTTAAGTCTGAACAGACTGAAAATTGCCGAGCGGGCAAAAATGGGGTGCTTACACATGGCTGTCTCTCACATTGTGAGACCCAGCTATGTGACAGTACCATATGAAGTGGATAATGAGATTACTTGTCTAGTGTTTTTAGTAATCCTGTTATACTTCCATCAGAAAAATAAAACTGTTAAGAATTATGACTTCAGGGTACTAAAAAAATACCAGCATCAGTAGAAGCATCAGCCTTTGTTTTGTTATAATGTTCCTAGACAAATTTATTCTTGGATTTCAACTGTAATGTTAACATTATGGCATTTCTTCCAAATTCAAAGTCAACAAGGATACTCAGGTAGACTACTACTTATAGTTGCCTTTGCAACCTAATCTCTCTCTCTTTCTCTTGAGTATGCTTCTCTAAAGGGATTATAGGTATTCAAGTCGTGCCACTCTTGATTCACCCAACAGTTACTGCCTTTTTACCTTCTTTCAAATCTTGATAATAAATTATAAGTATATGCGTTTATAAAATGTTGATCTTATTGTGGTACCCTACTATATCATTTCACAGGACGGGCATATAAATTAATGGGAATTTGCTACAATGATGAGGAACAGTGATGCTGGAATTGAAAGCAGAACCATGAGAGGCAACTTGAACTTTAATTTGGCAGACGCCTTGGCAGGAAAAGAGAAATTACACGATTAACTGAAGTGTCATGTCTGTATAGTTGGTGAACTTGAATCTGCGTAAAAAAATGCATCATATCGGGGACATGCGTATGATTTTATTATTATTTTTTTTTGGGTGATTTCGTTGATATTTTTCTCGAGAGTTAGTCTTAGATAATGAGTTTTCCTCAAGACTAATATATTTTTGTTGACAGGGGTTTAATTTTATTCGATTAACTTTATGTTACGCGCTTTTTTTTTTAATTATCAGAGATGTAGTGTTACAAATATATTTATCACTAGAAAGTTTATTTCGAGAAGAGGCAAGAAAACTGCCTAACTTAGCGAAAAATAAAATTATTAAAATTATTAAAATAGAGAGAAATAAAATGGACGAAGAAGAAGGAACATTTATCACTTAGCGAAGCTATTGCACTATAAGCTTTTTAATCATCTTACACATAATATGGTACTAAAGCTAATTGAACCTTTCACCTGGTTGCGTTAACTTACATTTTCTAAAATTTCTCAAATTTTGGTTTTCTTAAGAACAATTAGGTTCAAATCTCATATTATAATTTCAAATTCATGTTTCAGTCAATTTTGGAAGTTTGGTAACCTGATGGTTGACCTATCAATCATCAAGCCACAAATCTTAAAAAAAAACCAATTCCAAAAAACAGGTTAAGCAATTATAAGGCAACCAGATAAGCAAAATTCTGCATGTCAAACTTCAAACATTAAATTATACACATAAATTATTCTCATATCACCAAAAAAAAAAAAAAAAGGAGAAGAATAAGAAGAAGAACATACTGTTTTTTATACTTGAGAAACTCAATCCAAAAGTTCAGAAAATAATCATTTTTTTAACAAGGAGATTCAACTAAAATTGACCTGATGGTCGGGATTTGGAAAACAAAACTCTTAGGTTTCCTCATGTTCACAAATCCATCAATCAGTTTCAAGAGACCCACTAAAATTTGCATAATTTAGAAAATTATCTACTTTTATTCAGAAAAAACGAGATGCTTCAACAGAGTCATGCAGAAAGCTCCCACTACAAGAAACTTAAGCAAGAATAGTGCTGCAAAAAAAGTGGCTTACTTTCAAAAAGTAGATTTTCCACAATTGTTGGGTCCAAGAAGCAACCAAAACTGTCTCGAGGGAATGCATAGTGAGCAGTCCTTAAGAATTGGCATGCATTTCCCCTACCTCATGGTGATTGCGTAGCTCAGATTTCAACCCTTAATGGCATAATTCTCAGTGGAATGAAATTCCGGCGGCGAGGGCTTTTGGACGATGCCTACAATGGCACATGACAGAGGTCACAGAGAGAGAGAGAGAGAGAGAGAGAGAGAGAGAGAGAGAGAGAGAGAGAGAGAGGCTTACCTAGGGAACGATTGGCTAGAAGCAGCGCGACAGTCGTCACTAGTCGTCGGGAGTCGTTGGGAAGAGGGAAGAGGGTAGGGGGAAGCGGCACCGCAATACAATGTCTCTGGTTTTTATTTTTGCTTTTTTCATTCGACGTAGGGGGGAAATGAATTTGGGCATGAAACTACGTCGTTTAAGACCATTACGACGTCGTTTCACTAGTTTTATTTGTGACGGCACATCCCCGTCACAAATACGGCGTCGTAAATAGGAGTGTCGTCTTTACCTTAAGCCTTTACCTTAATTAAACGGCGTCGTTTTTAACCAGTATTCATGACGGGACCCTTGCCGTCACAAAAAAAGCCGTCCCAATTGATAGTTTTCGTGTCGGGGTTATTGCCATCGCAAATAATTAGTATTTGCAATGGCATTTGAGCTGTCGCAAATAGGCCATATTTTAGTAGCGTGTCTGCATATATCCTCTGAGTTTTATCCTTTTTAGTTTCTTGATAGACTAGTTCTTTTTCTTTCTTTTTTTATCTACTCTGTACTGTCTGTTCTACGTACTGTTGCTTTTTGTGTAGTTCTTTCATGCTGAAATTATTACAATTTTGGTGGACAAATCCATGGCTTCCTTTTTATTGATGCTATTATTCATAAGTTGACTTTGGATCTGGTGAAGTTATATGTCTTAAATTCATGTTCATAGTTGGTTACTTTTTGAACAAGTTGGCTATTTTTGTTTATAATTTTTCATGTATGTATTCTGTCAATTATAGTTTTCATCAACTGCATGATGTTTATGCACTGTTTGGCTATGTAAATTATCACTTTTGTGTCTTCTACAAAGCAAATTTGAAAGATGTCTACTAATCCTACTCAACCTAGTGATAGCAGTAGGAATGAAAATTTCATTGAATTGGGTGAGGATTTAACTCAAGGTCTTTTAAAGAGGCGAAAACCGACATCTAAAGTGTGGAAGGATTTTAACAAAATTAAAACGCCTAGTGGAGAATATATTGCTAGGTGTAAACACTATAAGAGAGACTTTGTTGGGGCTAGTAGTAGTGGAACAAGCCACTTGTTAAAACATTTGGATGGTGGATGTCCAGTACTAAAACTCCTCGTTGTAAATGCTTCTAGGAATGTCTCTACTCCTAAGATGGCAACTTTTTGAATTTGATCAAGAAAGGAGCCGTATTAACTTTGCTAGAATGTTTTAAGCATAATTATGCCTTTAACATGGCCAAACATGAGTACTTTGAGATATTTTGTAACAATCTACAGTTAATGTTCAAACTTGTCTCTTGGAACACAGTTAGGGTAGACATCCTTGATGTTTACCAAGTTAAAAAGGAAAATTTATATTAATTTTTGGATGGACTTTCTTGTAAGATAACTCTCACGACTGATATATAGACCTCAAACCATCAAAACTTTCCATATATTTGTTTAGCTGCTCATTATGTGACAAATGATTAGGAGTTGAAGAAGAAGATTCTTGCGTACAAGAATATTGAATACCCTCATGATGGAGAGACTTTTTTTAGATTTATCAAAGACTTAATCTTGGAATGGAACATGGACAACAAATTATTTTCAATGGTAGTTAATAATGCGGCAAACAATGATGTCATGGTAAGACTTCTTAAAGAGTGGCTTTGTGACAAATCAATATTAGCTTTGGGTGGGTAGTTGTTTCATGTGCAATGTAGTGTGCACATACTCAATTTAATTGTGCAAGATGGACTAAAAGTTATAGGAAATCTCATTTCCAAAGTTAGAGAGAGTGTGAGGTATTTGAACAAGTCCCCTTTTGCAAAACAAACATTTGGCTTAGCGGTAAATCAAGTTAAATTGCTGGGTAAGAAGAAGGTTCCTACTAGTTGGAACTGCACATATTTGATGCTTGAAGCTGCAAAAGGTTTGAGAAGTGCATTCTTTCACCTAGTGCAAATTGATAAAAACTATAAGTATAATCCTTCAGAATCAGAGTGGGAAATAGGAAAAGTATTTTGTGGGTGCTTGAAGAATTTTTATGACTCTCATTTCAGTGGGACTAATTTTCCTACTTCAAATGTGTTTTTCCCCGATATATGTATGATTCAACTACAGTTAAGGGAGTGGGAGATTGGTGAGCACAAAAGTCTTTATTTCATGGGCGATCCAATGTTAAAAAAAATTTCAAAAATATCGGGAAGATTGCTGCTTAGTATTAGCAATTGCTATGGTTCTTGATCCAAGGTGCAAATTGGTTTTGGTCCAATATTATTTTGGTAAGATTTATGGCAGGGATGCTCAAAGGCATGCTAATAGGGTCCCAATTGCCTTCATTGATATATTTAATGAATATAAGGGTGCTTTCTCCCATTCCATGGGTTCTTTTGAATTGTTATTGATGATGGTAGCTCAAATAGTAGTCAATTGGTTTCTAGTTTTTCCAAGAAAGAAAGTTTGTCTAATTGTTTTGGGTGGTATATGCGCTATCGTGCTTCCAATATTTATACATATGAAAAATCAGAACTAAAGCAATATTTGCAAAAAACAGTGTTTCCAAGAAATAAGAATTTTAATATACCACATTGGTGAAAGATTAACAGTACTAAGCTTCCTACTTTAGTAATGATGGCTCATGATATTTTAGCTATTCTAGCTACTACAATTGCATGAGAGGCTACATTTAGTATTGGAGGAAGGGTGATTGATAAGACACGTGCATCTTTGCTTCTGAATATAGTGGAGGCCTTAGTGACAACAAATGATTGGATTGAGTCCTATAAAAATAGAAGTATTTACTAGAAGTAATTTATTGTTTTTACTCTTTGAAATGCATTTTATACTCTAGATGTAATTTTTTTGTATTGTCAGATGTTGAAGAAGGCTCATTGGATGACTGATTGCCCTACTTAGGTAATTTGACTGATTGCCTTACTTAGGTACTTTTAATTGGACTTTCTAAAATTAAATTTCACTGTGACAGACTGTGAAGACCAAAGTTATAAATAGCTACCTTACCTGTTTGAAATGAAGAACTGAGTTTCTCCCTCATAGAACCTGTTGAAATTATGAACTTGGTAAGTTTCTAATTTAACTGTTGTGTCCAATATTATGATTTTGGATTCCATGTGAAATTACTTGTGTTGTTGGTAAAATATCTAGAATAGAAAAAGAGAAATCCATGCTTTACTTTGATTTTTTCCCTGTTCGGATGCACATGTTTAGTGCTGCTAATGCATGAGTAGCTCTATGTCCAAGTTATGGGTAGTTTACATGTCATTTTTTAGTTTTTTTTTTGTTTGAATAGGGTTGTTAAATAGAGTCTAATGTGATGTCATCAGAGATTCATCAAAAGTCATGGGGGGAATTGTTGCAAGAGATACCAAATACATGATGTTAGAGTTATTTAGACATAAACCTCAAAATTGTGATGTACCATTTTCGTTTTGAATCATTTCAATTCTAATTTTTTAATATCCTTTTTTGGTTTCCAATTTAGTATAAAGCAGAAAAATAATTTTAAAACCGGTTTGCGCATTCTTCTTTTTTTTTTTGTCCCCTCAAAATTTGATGGGTTCAAAAAAATATGAACGTCGATTTCTCTTTTCTACTCTTCCGAACTCATGCATGTATTATATGAATATTGTGGCTATAAGAGTACATAAAAAATATAGATATAGGACAAGCCAACCAATGGTCACCCTTTAAATTTTCTGTGTCCTACAAATATATTTATCTTTCTTATTAGTTTTCTTGTCTAATGAAGATGAGCCAAGTAATGGAAAACCCTTGCAAAGAAGCCCCCACCAAACCAGAAGAAGGATTCTGTTAATCCTCAGCCCTTCAAAGCATAAGAAAAGTGGATGCTTTTTATGCAGAAAATTGCTATCAATGAATGGGGCCTACTAGATGATTGATTACACCATAAAAAAAGTAATCATAAGTCTTTAATTCGCATCTTGTTAGACTTAGATTAGTGTTAATTTTCTTATTTTAGTTATATGTATGTTTTATTATGTTTTGTGTGTGTCTTGTAGGTTATATGAGCTAATAAAAACAAAAAGAAGCAAGAATGATTAAAGCGGGTTCAAAACGAACAAATTGGTATGATAATTTCAAACTGTCTTGGTATTATGGTCATAACTTTTTACTACGATGTCCAATTAAGTTATTTTTTGGGTCATTGGAAAAAATATTTTAAGACTTACAATTTTGCCTCTAATGTGCATTAGTTGAATCGACCTCTAAGGTAGTCAACATCAAGCTTCTAGCTTGTTGGCCGTTCGAATAGTGAAAAGTATCTGTCTGAACGGTGAACAGTGCGTCCGAATGGTGAATAGTCTCATCCAAATGGTGCACCTGATGGGCATCCAAAGTCTATACAAACAGTGAATAGTACTTTCATATTGCATTTTTGCCGTTTGAAGTCGGGCATATTGCATTTTTTTGCGTCTGAAGTGTGTTCGAAGTGGGTCTGAACTCTCTTTGAACGCCAGTCGGACGACCCTCAGACGCTTTGTGCAGAAAATGAGTTTTAAACCTAGTTTTGGACAAGTTTTTGGGGAAATTACGGGTTTTTAGGTTAGTTTGGAGGTAGGAGGCAACAACAACTCATTCTAGGGGCTCTCCCCTATTTTTTTTTTTTCATGTTTTGCTTAGATTTAGCCTTGTAGGAGTATAGTAAAGATAGAACTTGTAATTTTTTTTATTTTCTTGTATTTTTCTTCATTTTCTTACACTTTATTTTATTTTTCTTGTAAGCAAACACTTTTATTGTTCAAATAAAGTTTAGATTTAAATCTTTACATGTTTTCTTTACTTCTACATACTTTCTCTAATTGATTCAAGTAGCTAGCTCCTTCATTGGGGTAGAATGTGAAGGTCACTCAAGAAATTCAAGAATTTCAATAGAGGTATCTCATGAATTTATTGTTTTATTTTCCTAGATTTCTAATTCTTAGTAATTGCATGTGGATGTCATAGAATACTAAGATTATTGACTAAATTTTGGGATTATAATTACCTAAATTGATGGTATTAATCTATAACTCTTTACTATATAATTAATTCACGATTGCTAAGAATTCATTCACATCAATTGATTGCTAGATGCCTTAGAACACCTAGGTTATTAACTATGTTTGGCTAATTCAATGCTCAATCTCCCAATTTAGTATTGACCTTAGTTAAATCGTTGGTATTAACATTTAATTCTCCCATTGACCATGAATCTAATTTTAATTGCTTGAGAATGATTGGTTTTCAAGATTAAATCTTTCGAATCAAACACTCTTGATTATTGTGTTTGATTTGAGTTATAAATCTCATTGAAACTCTTGGATGAATTGGGTGATTTGATCAATTGAGTCCATTTCCCTTTAATTACATTTTAATTCCTTTGAAATTTGCTTGAATTTCGTTTGCTTTGCCTAATTAGATTAATTTTCTTTTTCCTAGTTGTTAATTGCGTTTGATTTTTGAGATTAGTTGTTGAATGTTAATTAGTTTCATTTTAATTGCCTAGTTATTACCAAATTAACTTTTGAAAATCCAAAAGATTTTCGGTGTCAATAACCTATATTGGGCTTGGACTTAGAGGAAATACGATTTCGGACTTCCTGGATAAACTACAACAGTCAACCGCGCATTTGCAAATAATAGAGCTCGAGCCAATAATCCTACGTGCTCAAGTTTTATGCTTCTCTATTCTATAATCCTTCTCAAATGAATCAATATTTGAATACTTGATTTTTAGTTAGTAAAAAATAAACTCAGTTGTTAATTTGCAAGAGGACTATCTGAATATGAAGTCAGTTGTTATGTTAACTGACATTTAGTTGTTGTGCAGAGCCAATAACAATTGTTAACTGACTTTTAGTTGTTGGGAAATGGGAAATGCATATACTTTTAATTGTTGTATAGAGATTTGAATCTTCATTTAATGTTCTAATCTTCTCGCTTAACATTTTCTTATAGAATGGCAAACTTATTAATTGCATTTAGTGCTTCGACCAGTATTTGGTATATCAGCTTTTCGGTTGGGGTTGCCTGGTACATGACTTATTTCGTATGGAGAAGTGGTGGATCAAGGGAGACAAATCATCCAAGCCGTGTTCATTCCTATTGCAAGATAAATAAGCGATGGCTTTGCAGGAATTATTCTCGAAGATCAAGTTAAAAACCATCATTGTGAGATGCTGGAATTTGAATTACAATGTTGAATTATAATGTTGAATGTGTGAAGATTTTTGTGAAAAGTATGTATGGAATCTTAGATGTTAGTTGATTTTTTTTGGATGTAGTTAGTTCATATTTTATATTTTAAAAGTATGAATAGATCTTGTAGGATTTCCAAGAATATAATTTATTAACTGTTGATGAATGGAAATATTTGATCTTTGCTAGTGTAGAAAGTTACAGTAACCCACCCCTCTTTTAATAAATAAATAACAAAAAAGGATCTAGTCTGGTAATTAGCTCGGATTCGATTGTTATGAGATCGGATCTGTAAGTGGCAAATCTGGTTCACTAGCTTCGGGTCTGGATCGGATTTGATGTCTTATGGATGTGGATCAAATCCGGATCTGACGGATGTGGATTGGATCCGGATCATTGACAGGCCTAGACTTCGAATGCTTTGGTGACACGCCTCCAGATGTGCTTCAACTGGAGCCACTCCGCAAGGGTACGGAGGTCGCGCTTGTAGTAAAACCGGAGGATCCGGTGTCGTTCTCTCCTAAGGAAATTCTGCAAATATAGCAACAAAGCTCAACTAGCACGAGTACTTATCTTAATGGATTGCAAATGAAAATTCTTAACATAAAAGAGACCGAAAATATGTTGGTTTTGAGATGATAATGGTTCTATGCTTCATGCAATAATTTTGTGACTATTAAAGACAACAAAAGCTAGTTTTATGTAATTAAGGAGAAAAGCTTGGACATGGTTGTTTTGATCCACCAATTCACAACAAGGGTTTTCAATGAGAGGTTTATAACTCAAATCAAGAATCACACCTTGGATTCTTGATTTGGAAAATGTCGACTATAAAAATGTGGGTTTTGTTTGATTGAGCATAGAGAGGGAATCTATAATTGGTACCCTAGAATCAAACCTTAAACATGTGCAATACCTATACCAAATATTGATTTGTGCATAAATATTACCAAAGGGTTATGAATCTAAGTTTTTCTAATGAATCTCATGCTAAATCAAATGAAACCATATAATTTTGAGGATATGACTTTGAAGTTCATACAACCCATTTTCAACCCTTTGAAGATCCTTGGTGGATCTTCACAACCACATCCAAGGGGTATTTAGCTACTAGAATCCATGTTACATAACATAAAAGGAGCCAAATCTACCATTAAACTATAAAGAACTAGTGTTTGGTTGCCAAGAAAATGAGGGAAAGTGCCAAGAAAATGATAGAAAGTTGCTAGAAAAAGTTGAAATCATTCACTTCATATATATATCAAACATTCATTACAATGATCCAAAACTAACAAATGACATTAAATACAAAACATTAAGAGTAAATCTAACTTAAAAACCTTACAAGATAACAAAAACCCCTTTTTGGAGCTCCTTTCCCGTCCAGAATCTGCAGAAAAATAACCTCCCCCCTTTTTGTCTCGAACAGAAGCTTTTATACTCTGCAAAAAAATAGAGCCTGTACACACCGATCGATCGCCCGATCGAACGGTCAGTGCGATCGAACACCCGATCGATCGCAAAAGCGACCCCTCTGAAGTTTGCTTCTGTGTAGTCTGTTGAGGGGATTCCGACGTCACCGATCGAACGCCCGATCGATCGAAAAAACGCCCTATCTGAAGTTTGCTGCAGAAGGTCGAATAGAGCATCACCGATTGATCGGTTATACTCAAGATTGCCAATTTGCCTTAGTTTAAGCTCCAAATCCTGCAAAAAAGTGTACAAAAAGAGTTTTAACGCGTTTTAGGAGTTAAAATACTAAATAAACACCAAATTTAACTAATCAACTGACAATTTAAGCCAAAAGATTACTATTTCTAAGAGTAATCAACACCCCCCAACTAAACCTTTGATAGTCCCTATCAAAGTATGAGAGGAAAACAAAAATATACACATGCATTAATCTTATTCAAGTCAAATCTCCATCCACCTAGGTTGTGAACCAAAGCAAGGCAAAGGCATAAAGCATGGAAGAAATAAAACACATTGACGCATACTACCAATGACATATGACCCTAATGATTCAAAACTCGCACAATTACGTCCTCAATGCTTCAATCCAAGTCTCACTAGGCATACACTCAACTTTAAACATGAACACTCAGGGTCCCTCAATGGAAAGCTCTTTTAACGAGCAAATGTATAAACCATGCAAGTAGAGCAATTCCAAAACCAAAGACGAATAAATTGTAAGTGTATTGACTTGGCATAGCTTCATGAAGGAATATTCACAGCTTAAGCATAATCTAAAAAATTGACATAAATGCCTCATACACAATTGAATTAAAGATTCATGTATCTTCGGATATCAAGGCCATAAGGGTGATGAATGAGAGAAGAGCCATGTAAGAGGATAGAAAATGGTAAAAGGGTTCAACATATGCATGCGCATTACACATGATGATCAATGATATTCACTTCCACATTTCCACTCTTTTGAATCACTTTTACAATCTTCCTTCACCTCACTTCTTTTGTATTTGATTTTTTTTTTTTTGTTTTTTTTTTAACACACATTTTCATCCCTTTCTATGTATGTATATATATATATATATATATTTTTTGTTCTTTATTCTTCAACTCCATACATTTCCAACTTTACAAATATAAGAGCAATGCATCTATTGGCATTAACACTCTTTAAACTTATGCACATGCATATGAATATTAAAAAGAAGAAAAAATACACATGAAATGGCTCAATGGAATGAAATGGCCTATGTGTTTAGAATCCGAAGAATACAACAAATCAAAACTTCAAAAGTGTATAAGGGGTCAATAAATCTATCTAACACTCGAACATGTAAACCAACATCAAGAAATAATGAAGCTATTCAATGAATGAGGATCAACAAAAATAATCTTGAATAAATGTGATTCACTCTTCAAAGGCGATAAATAGGCTCTAAAGCTCACACGGTAAAAATCTCCACCTTATAAGGACATGCATGCATAAGAATGAAAAACAAGGCATCACATAACATGTTAGTGCGCAACAATGTGAATTGTCTCTTATAATGATTTTATGCCAAAAACTTGCAATGTATCATAATCTCTAAGGTGGGTTAATCATCAACTCAAATTTAATCAAAAACATGGTATGGTACTTGTTTGAAATAACCTTGACACCTCCATCACAAAAATCCAAAAAGAAATGATATCAACAATTAAGGACATAGCTAAGGTATCAAGTTATAGAAAAGAGCGATACGAATACCATACAATACCCATTACCTCGGTTGGAACAATACATGCGATATGGATATCAATCAAAAAGTACACCTGTAACTGAACTGCCAAAATATACACCAAAAAGACAAGAGAATACAATAAATGTATACAAAAAAGGTATGCCATAATAAGAAAGATCACTATACAAACAGCTCAAAAATAAAAACATCCACTATAATAAAAAAGATTTAGATACATCATATGAAATGAAATGCTATGAAGTGCACAATGCATCTAATCTAACTGGAGATCCGAAAAGAGGTCTCCATTATCCGGAGGAGGCTGGCCAAGGTGCTAGATAATCTCCTGGAGTCGAGTGGACTGGGTTTGCTACTACTGCTGAATGTCAATCAGCTGACCCTGAAGTGCAGCAATGGCAGTGTCCTGAAGATCTAATCTAGCCATAATGTTTGCTTGCCACTGCTGGCGCTCTGCCTGCTGAGCGGTCAGCTGCTCCTGAATAGCTGCCAAAGTCTGAAGTAACGTCCCCTGAGCTGACTCCTCCTGAGCCTGAGCCTGAGCCTGAGGCTGCGCTGGCTGCCCCGACTGATCCTGCCGCTGCTCTCCTGACTGGGTCTCCTCCTGAGCCTGAGGCTGCGCTGGCTGCCCCGGCTGATCCTGCCACTGCTCTCCTAACTGGGTCTCCTCCTGAGTCTGAGAAGCCGGCTGCTGAGAAGACGAGTGAGCCGAACTAGCTGACCTCCCCTTCTTCAACAACTGCCTTGCCGCCCTCTTCTCCTGTTGGAAATTTATACTAAAAGACATGCTTTATGAAGTGACTTTAGTATTTATTAATAAATTAGTTATTCCATTTTAATGAGAATCTGTGTGAGAAATGTTTGCATTGCGTTATTTATTTAATGATTATGCATGTGTGTCTCTTATTCTATATAGTAGATGATTTGGTGTGTAGAGTACGACTTACACACGGAAGATCAGATCATCGGTTCTTATGGAATATAAGTTAATCGTTCACAGTCTTAGATGGAAATGGACACACCATCAGTAGGACTGTAGTACAAGGTTTTAATAGGTCTGTCTTGACTGTGGGGAATGGTATAGTTCCAACTCCTTGCACTAGTACACTTTGTGTGTATTGAACAGGACCGTGTTGGGGTAATTGTTTTTTATACTGACTATATAAAACAATTAATACCTCATGATTATTATGAGTGCTTATGCTCTTAATCCTAATATAATAAAATAGACACGTGCATGTAATATTTATTGTTTTGATTCATAGAAGAGTGAGATTCTTTAAGGGTCAATAAACTCAGTGAGTTGGACAATGACATTACGTGTATGGTGAATATTTATTATTGATGGAATCTACGTCCCCGTATAGGGATTGATGATACCCCCTTGAGGATGCTTATAAGTTTTGATTATGTCAAACCCTGCAGGTGGATTATGAATCCGACATATCAAATAAGTTAAGTGGAAGGTCTCAAGGAATTAAATAAGTCCATTAAATTTAATTGTCAGTAATTTAATTTAATAGACGGGTATCTGTAATCTTAACGTGGGGAGATAAATAAGCATTTAATAATATGGAGCTCGAAATATAATTTCTAGTATAACAGGGAGTGCAATTATAATTCCTTAGTGGTATGAATTATAATTTACGTAAATAAAGACTAATCCTGGTTGGATTAGGAGTCCTTATTTGCGTAGGAAGCCCTAATTATACTAATCCTATGGTCCCTGCTGTAGCCTATATATATACGCGCTCTAAGAGCTGCTAGGGTTACACACTCTACACATAATTGAAAGATATACGATTTTGTGAGGAAGAGAAACCCTAGCAGCAGCGAGCCCACTCTCTATAGAGCAAGGCGTGTACGAGGAATACAGCAGAAGTCCGAAGGTTGAGTTCGAGCTTGCTGATTCGTGCTTGGTGCTGATTCTTGTTTTCGGATTAAACTAGAGAAATCTCGAAGGTACGATTCTAATCACGTAGATTAGGCTATGATAATCAGATCAGTTTTT